>JAQFVV010006541.1:0-351127 GCA_028023455.1 Epiperipatus broadwayi
GAAACTTAGTTTTTAAACAAATCTCGCATTCCCTAAGTCTACGGGCAATGGATTCAGACATCTTATGAAAATAAAAATGCTTCTTAATAATAGGTTCAATTTTCTGAATTCCATAGTGTCCATATTGGGTGTGAACATAATCTATGAGTTTATTGACTAAACATAAAGGAATAATCACTCTACAAGAATTTTCATCTCCCTTTTTTAATTTCTTCATTAAAATTCTATCTTTAAACCTATACCCCTCTTTAATTCTATCAGCATATCTACTTTTCTGACCTAATTTAGCTGGATCTGATAAGAAGTGAACTATTCTCTCCAGCCTAGTATCCTGTGCTTGCAGTAATTCTAAATTGGTATAATCTCTAACTATTTCTTCCTCTAACAAACTAGACATATTACAAATAATTATATTTTCAGTACTGGGGTTCTGATAATTAACAGAAACGGGATTGCGGCTAAGAATATCTGCAATGACATTATCCTGTCCTGAACAATATATGATTTCATACTGATACTGTTGGAGATAGAGGCTCCATCTGATTAATCTTTCATTATTAAGGTAACTCTTGTTGAGAAACTCTAAACTATGATGATCAGTTAATACTATAATTTTTGATCCCAACAAAAGCTGTCTAAGTTTTTGAAATCCCCACACAACAGCTAATGCCTCTTTTTCTGTGGTGGTATAGTTAAGTTCCGCTCCCCTTAAATGTTGGCTTAAGAAATATAAGACTCTAGGTTCCTTATTCTCATTAAATTGGTATAGAATCACCCCTAAACTGAACCCACTACTGTCGGTTTGCAAATAGAACTCTTTATTCAAATCTGGATAGGCTAAAATTACTGTTTTTAAAAAGTTATCTTTAACAATTTGAAATTCCCGTGTATGTTCCTGGGTCCACCTCCACTTTTCACACTTTTTTAATAAAACAGATAAGTGCATAGTATCATATGAAAATTTTTTATAAAACCTGTGATAGTAATTACACAGTCCCAAAAACGATCTCAAGTGCTTTCTGGTTTTAGGGACGGGAAACCTTTGAATGGCGGCAATTTTGTCTGGGTGAGGTTTGACCCCTTCAGCACTAACCAAATGACCAAGAAAAGAGATTTCTCAGGCAATTAAAATACATTTTTCTAAGTTGACTTTTATATTGTTATCCGAACACTCACAAAGAAACATGCTAAGATGCTGTAAATGATCATTTAAATTTTCCGAAGCAATGACAATATCATCGACATATATAACTAACAAATTTTTCAGTTCTTTTGAAAAGACCATATTCAAGCATCTGATAAGGCCAGCCCCACTATTAATTAAACCAAAGGGCATCCTTTGAAAAATATAAGATTGGCCCTGGTAACGGAATGCCGTATACTTTTGATCATTTTTGTGGAGTGGGATTTGCCAATAGCTGGCAGTTAAATCAAATGTGGAGAATATGTTCTTCCCTTTGAACTTCGTCAATAATTCCTGAATAGGTGATGGTATGTCATGCTCTGGGACAGTATGCTGGTTAAGTGTATGTGCATCCAGACAGACTCTAATGGATCCATCTTTCTTTTTGACTACTACTAATGGATTCACATAAGACGAAGGGCTGGGCTTAATTATTTGCCAGTCAATCATCTTATTAATCTGCTGTTGAACCTCTGCCTGGTATTGATAAGGAATAGGATAAGTACGCTGCTGGAAAGGCTCATTATCCTTCAAATTGATTCTATGGACATACCCTTTTAATATACCAGGTATTTTGGAGAAAACACAATGCTACTGGAACAACAATTGGAAAAATGGTTTATAGTATTCTGTGCCAATAATACATGAACCATCCAACTTAACTTTAATATTTACATCAACTGTTGTCTCCTGTATGGTCATTAATTGATTCATCTGACTATTACAATTGACTACAAGAGGGCAAATCTCCTCTTTACATCCAAAAGTTTCATCTCTGTAATTAATATAACAATTATTTAGAGTCATGAAATCCGAACCAATTATGGCTTCATGAATCAAACCTGGGATGATTAAAAAGACATGCTCAAATTTGCACAAATTAATTTCTAATGTAATAAAAACCTGTCTATTAGATAACTTAGTCTTCTTTCCATTAGCAAGTATTACCCTAATCACCTTAGTTGGTAAAATTGGAATAGATTGGTCAGCTGACTGAATTTTCAAGTAAGTTCCTTCAGACAACAAGGAAGCTTGACTGCCTGTATCAATTAAGGTGTTGACAACAATTCCTGAAATGATAATCTTTATCATGGGACAGTTGTACAAGATAGGTGGCTCAGACATTTTGCCAGGTTCCAAATAATCAATGTCAAGGTCTATATTATTGATAATCCACATCATGCTGTTCCCCATATGTTTAAAAATAGGGCCCCGAAGTGAGGAACGTTCCTGCGAGGTCCTTTTTAATTTAATGCCCTGCTACTTTTACTACCTTTTATATTTTTCTTTGGTATTGTTGGGATACCACTAGTAGAAGGCTGATTCTCATTCAGAATTCTACTCTTAACTGTTGGCCTACTGAGGTGGCTATTCAGTCTACCATAGGGATTCGTCCTATAATATCCTTTTTCTCTAACTAACTTCCTCCTTCCCATATGTGACCTATCTGCGAAATTGATATTACTCACCATCGGATGGGTGTCTCTATTTACCCTAATTCTATTATCAATATTCCTATCGCTGGTCTCTAACGAATCTAAAATTTCTACTACCTCTTCTATGGTATGTCTGTCAGCAGCAATCAAGATCTGCTCTATATGCCTCAGCAGATTATGGCGAATTATTCGCACAATTTGTGTCTCAGATAAAGGATAAGCTGTCAAGGTTTTCAATTTGATGGCCTGACTCCTGAAAAACTGAGTATAACTACCCTTATTTACATGATATCTTTCCTGGGATATCTGATATCTCAGGTTATCTTGGCGGTCTTCCCCCCAAAAACTGGCTAACATAAGATATTTGAAGTCTCCATATGTTTCTGGTTTAATAAATAATGATTGCCACCAGTCTTTAGATGCTGCACACAAATGGTTAGCGGCAATAGCAATCTTTTCTATCTCAGATAAATGACATAAGGTGAATAACTCCTCCAGATTCTGGAGATACTCGTATGGATTCTCCAGATATTCACCTCTAAAAAATTTTATTTTTAAGAATTTTAAGGCCATGGAGCTATTACTTTTGGCTCTAGCATGACTTTACTTCTAGCCTCATTTAATGGATCGTATATTGATTCTACTGGATTAATTACCATATGTAACACAGATATTACTTGGTTATTATGACCTTTATTTGTTTCCTTTACTTGAGTTTCAGATAAACCTTTACTTTGAACAACTTTTTTACTTTTTGTAAAATTATCCCTATTATAGTCTATAGCTTGCATTCGACTCTCTAATTCTAACTTATAGTTCTACCATTCACAGTCTATTCTCTTTGAACTATCTTTTAGGCCTACATTTAAGTGTTTAATCTGTTGTTCCAATTGGTTAATAGTTTCATCTTTGTTTATCCCGAATTTATCTTCTAACCTTTGATATACTTTACTCTCACACTGAGTCATTAATTCCCCTATTTCATCTTGGAGATTATTATGTAATAGCTGTGCATTACTCTTTATTATATCATTAAAATTTTCTACTCTTCCCAAAACTTGACTTAGCTCACTTTCTAGATTTTGATTAATCTCACATTGGGTCAACTCTTGAGTTTCTAGTTTAGCTATTAATCTGGTAATCTGGCTCTGACATCCTTTCACTACATTGTCAGGTGCTAGAGTTATATTTTTAACTTCCTCTTTCAAATTACTGACTTCACTTCTAGCACTGTCTAATTCTCCCTTAATAGATTCAACTCTATCCTGAACTTCTCTTTGAAATACTACTGTTTCCTTTTGATAATTTCTTATTTCCTGTACTTCATTGTTTAATACAATATATTGACTTTTAAAGTCCTGCTGGATAGCCTCAATCATATTTTCTGCCCTTTCAGAATTTGTTTCGATCTCTTTCCTTATTCTTATTTCCAGCTTTTCAGAGGCCAATTTTGATTCTTCTACATGATTTCTCAAATCTTCCCTTAAGTCCTTTATCTCCTGTACTTGATTTTGAGATGTCTCTTTGATCTCCTGCATTTGATTCTCTAATTTAATATTTAAATTTTGTATCTGACTTTTTAATTCACTTTTTAATTCACTATTTGAGTTTTGTATATGACTTTTCAATTCACTATTTGATTGTTTTAATTCACTATTTGAGTTTTGTATCTGACTTTTCAATTCACTATTTGATTGTTTTAATTCACTATTTGAGTTTTGTATCTGACTTTTCAATTCACTATTTGATTTTTCTAATTTTTTCAAGAATTCCTCCAATGTATTTCTCATTAATTGATCTGGCTCATTTTCATGTTTTCCCTTTATTATTGTGGCTTCTTCTGGGTTAGCTATATCCAAATCTTCCCCTTCCTCTTTTAATTGTACACTAAAATATGGAGTCTGTGTATCAGGGGATTGTAACTCTTGGGATCCTCCCAAATCCTCAGAAATACTATGATTATCTTTGTTTTCACTCATATTAAAATTCTAACTCTTTTAGTATTTAACAGTACTGAAATATTAGCAATGAACTATTAATAAATTTATCGATAAGAAATTATTGACAAGACATCCTGCCTCCATGCCTCTCCTACCAAAAACAATCTACACCAATAACTATGCTCTGACATTTAATATCCCTAAAGCTCCAACATTAACTACTAAATATGCTTTTTTTTTTTTCACATGCTTCTTGGTCCATATAAATATCATTAGATATTATGTAATATAGCATAAGTGCCAATCACAAGACCAGACAAACAGATCATCATAAATGATAAAATTATTACAGTGTTTTATGGAATTGCCTACAGACCCCAACATCATAAACTGACAACTTAATTATTTATTTTTCAGTGGCAAAAGATTAGATGATATAATAGATATTCACATAATATCTTATGGCTAAAACAATTCATTATTGGCAAATATTTTTAATCAATGAATAACTAATCCATTCAAGTGCAAACAATATTAATATTGACTCCAAGAAAAGTTTACTAAATTCCTCGTGGCCAGCTATAGCCATCGATGGCCCCTGTAGTTGGGCGGCCATTTCTAACCCAGTTATTTTTATTAGAAATTTTAATAGAAATTTATTTATTTTGTTTTATTTCTAACCCACTATTTTTATTAGTTTAGTTTATTTGCACCCAGGACACTACTTTACACAGGTTATTCTTTTATTATTAATTTAGTTTATTTATTTATCTTATTTGCACCCAGGACACTAATTTTTCTGGTTGTTGTTAAGGCAACCAAAATAAAGCAACATCTCCATTAATTTTCCAATATGATCTAAAATACCTTTCATATAATACAATTGTACATTCAATTCTCTTAAGCCATGCCACGATTGTAATAACAACAATAATTGATCACTTATTAATTTAAAGAATAATTATAATAATATTAATCTCAGGGTTCTTTGTTTCATGTAAGGAAATGCTCGACAGTATTGTGTTGTCGCATATGACTGACATTCTGGTCGGCTATAGGAAACATTTATTTTACTTAAATTCAATGTGTCTTCATCTCTCATATCCACTGCTATATTATTTAAAGAGATGATAATTCTATTCAATAATGACGTATAATTTTGAATATCACAGCCTTTTTTTTTTTTTTTTTAGAATCTCAGTCAAAATAATAAAAAGACAAGGGTGCTTTTTGTGTCCTTCCATCATCCATGACAACACAATAATATAACTAAGATTTATTACTTAGACAATTTAACTAAATGTTTGGAATAATGTGCAACCAAAGTTAATGGTTTGGGAATAAATTCATTTTTTTTTTTTTTTTTATACAAAGGTGAATGTTTAGTCTTAAGTTTCAACTCCATAAATAATTATCATTAAACTAAAATATAATGACATATTCCGATCTGCTTAACTTTATTTATCTGGTATATTAAGTTTTTAAGAATTTGGAATGATTTCGGACTCAAGAAAAGGTTTTGCAAATATTGTGCAAACACTTATATTTAGCATATAAAAACAAAAAAATGAATCTACAACAAATTTTAACAAGACTATAATTTATTATTATCACAAAAAAAAATATATGAACATTTATTCAATAATCCCATAATAATACAAAAATATAAAATATAACTGACATTAGTCTGTATACTCTTTTTTTTATGGACTAGAGGTTACTACTTCTCCTGTATGCAATCATATGGATTGATTAACTAAAAGTACATTTCATTACCAATACATTGTTTATTACATTTTGGTAACCTTGTAGAAGCTTTTATTCAAAATTATTGACTAACTATTTTTGTTTTTGTTTTTTTTGTTTTTTAAATGATTAATCCCATCATATGCAATACGCAAAATATTAAATTTATTTCTAATACATTTACTTTATTTATGGTCTTTAATGGGATAACCTATTCTAATTATAGGCCAGTTATCAGAAGTTATACTTACCATCTTACATTTAACTTAATGCTAACTTAAGTTATGATACAAATTTTATTCATACGTATAATTTTAAAATATGAGTATTATTTAATTACTAACCAGAATTAAATATTGCATTTGAATATTCCTTCAGTAAATAAGCGTTTTAAATTACGCAATTTTAATTACTTTCTCCATTGATTTACTTGTCAAATACTAGCAATATTTAGCAGCACAATACAGATGTTGATCCTAGTTACTAACGCACTATTTATACTAAAGTGAATCTTGAGGAACTAACACCTCCAATATAACCTTTATCTTGCCCGAACTTTCAAAATTAAGCACAATAATCAACACCTTCCATGGTGGAGCTATCTTTATTTTCACATGAGGAATATGGAATAACCACGAAGGTCTGTAAAGTAATCTACTACATTAAAATATTTTGGTGGTTTCTTGCCTCTTACTTGGGCATACAACGAACACACACCAAATACAATCCTCTCCTGGGATTTAAACGAATGAAGCATACTAAATGCTAGATAAATTCTTGATCGTCCTATCTATGAGAATCGATCACTTGGGCTATAAACATACCCGAACATTATATTTAAAATCTTCCTCTCATGAAAAACAAAGCTTTTGGGGAGATCATTTTTCATCCCACAAAACAAATACATTATAATTATTACCTATGCGAATATTAAGCATATACCAATGCTATATCTGGGCAGGATAAGTAAATACACTGATTATAATAAACTTATGTTACCGTGTATACTTTGATCAACATCTGAAATCAATGGACATCATAGAATAAAAGTATAATAATTTTAATTTTAATAAAGGAACATTCAAAAATAGTTGGTAGCATACTATCTTAAACTAAATAAAGTGGATGTGTTATTTAAGAATAATTAGGAATAACTTCCTCAATTAATACAGTATAAATAAATTCGTTTCAAAACTTTAACAAGAAATATTTTGTTATAGCATTTTTTTTTTTAGTTACTTCTGATAATTTTCAATATTTATTTTACCCCTTAAATATCTAAATATTTTTCTTTTACGTATCTAACATACAAAATTTCTACCTACAATTGTATGTAATAATTAAAACATATTTTATAGATTTTTTTTTCTTCCGTATTAAATATCAACTTAACCTATAATAATTATATTAAAACATACCTTTGTCATCACAAGGCTATTAAATATCACTTGACCATACAGACTTTAATCTATGTGATATAAAAAAAAATACATATCATTTATAACTTAGTTTTAAACAATCATTAATTAACAAGTGCATACTCTCTCATTAGAAAATGTTTTTCTTTTGAGCAATTGGTCCAGGTGAAGAGCTTTATCCAGTCGTATTTCACGAAGCAAGTTTGAAACAATAAACGCATGGTATTATTTCCTTTAAATAAAAGTTTTCTCTTATTTTGTGCGTTTAATAAATTAGGCAAAGAAACATATAGCAGAATTGAAGATTAATTCTTACTTGAATTAAACTACTACAATTTTGGGATCCAAGAAAAAAAATAGACTTCTAACATAGACGAATATTTGACTATAGACGATAAACATACACAATATTTTTTTTTATTGACGATACGTATACTTATTAGCTTACTTATGGACGAAAATTCCGCAATTTTCCGAGAGATTATTATGATAATAACTACAGTCAATTTACGTGTACATGAAGTTTTAATAATTCCAACTGATGTATAATATAATATATCATTTATTTTTATCATTAAGTCACTAAGATATTTGGTTTTTGTTCATACTTTAGGAATTATAAAAAATTTTTAACGGTAACTTCTCTGTAAGAATGCCCCTATATAACTTTTCTTATATTTACTCTGAGAAAGTTTATATTTTCTTTATTTTTATTTTTTTTTTTTTAAAATATACAGGTGCATAATTTAATTTTATTTATCATTATTATTATTTCCAGACAATTCTTGGTGAATAAAACATATTTTAACGTATGTAACTACATTACTTGTAAAGGCAGACAATATTGAGAAAGAGCGTGAAAATGTTTCTAGTTGATTTTCCTTGGTTTCAAAATATTTCTTTCAATTATTTTTTTTTCTTTCTATACCAAGAAAATATCAATAAATGACATAAAGTTAATAAATAATTATTTCTTTCTTGGAAATCATTTATCTTCCTTAATTTAGACATAATAACACTTTTCGTGACTCTTTTAGTTACATCTGTCATTTTTGAACTTTAGTGCGAGACAATAAATTTTTAAGTATAAAAGGTCTTTAAATAGGTAGATGGCAAAGAAAATCAGGATATCTTATCAAAAAAATTTAGCCACACATTATATTATTAAAATTTTACTTTGATTACATTTATTTCTGCAAAATAAAATGAAAAAATTGAGTTACCAAATTTCAGCACTGTTCCTTCCTTGAAAACTAAAAGCAGACTATCTATTTTTTTTTTCAAAAAAATGATCTTGATTATGAAATTGGTTGTTTCGTTTTGTTGTTGTTTTTTTTTTTATTTTTTTACTTTAGCGACCTCTTCCAGAAAAATAATCATTTGATTATAACATAAACAAAAGAAAGAAAAAACCTATTACAATCATATAGTTTTAGTATTATTTACCTGGATTACAAAGTAATTTGACAATAAAAAAAAATAATAAATACATTAAATTAACAATCAGTGATGTATAATTCTTTAAACATTATATTTTTTTTCTTTATTTTTTTTTTACAAAAAGAAATTAC
Organism: Epiperipatus broadwayi; assembly: GCA_028023455.1. Taxonomy (NCBI): domain Eukaryota; kingdom Metazoa; phylum Onychophora; class Udeonychophora; order Euonychophora; family Peripatidae; genus Epiperipatus; species Epiperipatus broadwayi. The sequence continues at coordinate 9,295 of JAQFVV010006541.1, forward strand.
CAGAAGTTATTGTGCTTTATGATAAGACAGTCATCCACCATCCCCTCTACCCATCCAAAATCAATTACTGTTTAGCTTTTATACCATATTAATTTGCTCTAATTATTAATATCTCAATTAAATTATTCATGTTCTCTCTTTAAAATGACATTGAGTTATTAAATCTATTAGTTATTCACCCAAAACATGCCAAAGTGAGTGAATAGCATACTTTATTAATCAATTATTGCTATTGTTATTTTATCTTTTTATTTCTTTAATGAATAGCATTGTTTTCCTGCAGAAATAATGCCAAGTAAACCAAGTGTCAATAACACTAGGTTACAATATATATATATATATATATATATATATATTTAAAAATACAGACATTTAATGGTTGTAGTTATATATATATATATATATATATAATTTTCAGACATTTTCAAGCACTGCAGACTGTATATCTTTACATGTTAAGTCGTTTTTCAAATCCATGCTTTCTCTTTCAAATTTTCATATTTCATCCAACTATTTTATATGTGGTTGCTTTTTGAGGGATTTACAAACTCTTAGTACCTACTTTAAGGCTTTAAATGTCTGTTTATTATCATATTTTCTAGCAATGTACCCAGATCAGCTCCAGTTTAGTTTTATAATTCTTTTAATGATGTTAATGATATATGTTTGTCCATGCAGGTATTTTGAGTTTGATCTTTCTCTGTTATTCTCAACATACATCTTTCCATATTTCATTGTATGATCTGAAATCTTCATTTGGGTTGCACTTCTGTTAAATATCCAGGTGTTTGATCCACATGTAAAAATTGGGAAAACGTTTCTAATAAAACATATTTTTGCAGATTAATTTTTATAATAACCATAAAATAATAAAGTATTAATGATGGTAAGAAATCATACAAATAACTATTATAAAATTCAGACATACTTTCAGTTACGACAACAATTTTCAATTGAAAAAATTTAAAATTTTGTGGAAGTAAACATGATCATGGATATTCCAAAAAGTCATGAATCTTAACATTCACAATCAATCTATATATTAAAGATTTCTTATTTTAATTTATCAAAAATGGATTTTTTTTATTATTGTTTTTTCCCCATGAAGAATTCTAGTATTTTTTTAAGTTGAAGTTGGAGGTAAAATAAAATAATAATTAATGCTAGCCCTCCACTAATATGAGTCATAAGCTCAAAAACAGTTAGTTTGGAGATGAGAATTTTCTGGATACAGATTTTAAATATTTTCTCATACCACACTTATTAATTAAGAGCTTGTTTGAGTTATTGGTACACTCTCTGTATTGCATTTTTGTAACTACAAGTTTATAAAAGTAATGTTGTGGTACATATGACTTACTTTATTAATAAAAATAATGTTTTTATGTAAACAGTCAATTAAAAAATAGAAATAACAAAGTAATCTCATGACTTACAAAGTAATCCAACTAAAAACATGTCATGTTATAAAAAACATTTGAGGCCTTTTTGATTTCCATAACCTTAAATGCTTTTATGAAAAGACACATATTTTAGCCAGATTACATTGTTAGTCAGATTACTTTGCTATTAATATTCTACATTTTAGTTGAATATTTACATAAAAGCATTATTTTAAAAAATTAATATTATTTTATTTTTTAGTTATAAATAAAACATATAATTTTGATTTAAATAAAATAATTTTTTCATCAGTCTTTTTTGTATTATGTCTCTTGTTCGCTACACAAGAGAGTGCCTGACTTGTTTTGACAGAGTTTGGAAAATAAAGAAAGCTATGCTAATATACAATACAAACAAGACTTAATTAACAGAGAGGCAGCAAGCATTAAGATTATTCAATTGTGGGAAGATTACCCTTTCAAAGTCCTTGTTGACAAAGACTACAAGGATAGTTGAAAGCACTCCTAAGTGGATAAAATTTTTAAAGTTACACTTACATATATCTAATTACTATATTTATAAATATTCAATTATAAGATATAATACTTAAATATGCTGGTTCAACATGAAATATGTATATTGGAGATCATTTATCTTTGTCACATTTATGTGGTCATGTGTATCAGTTAGATTGTATAAATGTAGAGAGCTTGAAAGATCAGGTTCAAGTCTCTTATAATATATATATTGTAACAGTATATAATATGCCATTAATTTAAAATTAAAATAAAAAGATCGTAGATAAAAATTGATTTATTAAAAAGAAAAAACTTAAAAACTGAAAATTAAAAGTTGTTTAATATATATATATATATATATCGCACGGATGGCAAACTTTAAAAACTATATTAAAAATAAAAGTATTTGAAAGTATTTTTTTGTAAAAAAGTAAAGATGTAAAGATTTGATATTTTTGAAAATAGAAATAGTGTTGATTTCTATAATCTTAGGAAATGGAAACGATTGTTTTATTAATTAAATGATTGTTCTAAAGCACACTAGCCTTTGGGGCACTCAAATAATTACATGGTCAGATAAGATAATACAAAGAAATTAAATGACCAATGCATGCACGAAATGACACCATGGACCGTAAATGAAACACGAGAGGATTAGTGATGTCTTGCTCATTGAATCTGAAGATTTGATGATAAGAGGCTAATAAAAATATAAAAGCAAAATGATTATTATAATTGGGATCTTAGAGTTAACTATGAGTATATCATTATAACTAGCTATATTGCAAATTTTCACAATGTAGAAGTCTGCAATAAATTTAATTTCCCAGACAACCAGATGAGGCCTCTGTATGACAGTTTCTGACCAAATGCATGGCAAGTAATGGTTTCTTTTCAAAGAAGGACAAACAATCTACGAAAGTGATCATGAAGATGGACCTCTAAATCTGCTCAATCTGTAAAGTATGAACTCTTGTGTTTATCTAATAAGAACTTTTCCTAAATTTGCAATTAATAGCTGAAAATAAGAACTATTATCTGGCCTAAAGAATTCAAAATCAATTAATAGTAATTTTTTATGCATCTGTTTAAGCAATCATTTCCATTTCTTTTTTTTTTTGTGTTAAGTGTTAATTAAAATGTATCAAATTAAAGTTGGGTGTAGATAGCTGCATGGATAAAAATTAATAACTATGTTTAAATTGTTTATGTTTATTTTAAAGGGTTGATTTCAGGCTATTTGTTTCGTAGTTAGGACGATGCTTGTGGAGGGATATATGGGTGTTTATCAATGTAATGTGAAGCATGTTTAGCATACAGGGCAATGTGCCCAACTGAATGCATGACCCCAAAGAGGAAATCATATCGCTGCAATGGTTGCAGACATATTTCCTGCATGATTGACCCCTTTTAGCTCTATGGTCAGGGATTTATAAGTCGGCAGAAAGACCGCTCTCCTCCATATGTAGCACTCTTTAATTAATTTATATACATGATTTCTTTGCCATACAGATACACGCTGTCAGTTGCACATTCCTGTCAGCATAAATTTTATGCTAGCATCTTCATAATGCATTGGTTGCAACTATATATTTGAAAGCAGGCATTGGTTTGGCTACAAACTTTTAGTCTGAGATTGAATGAGTGTTTTGATAAGTTTGTTTTAAGTGAGAAATCTATATAACCCATCTATACTCAACACGCTAAAGTAAATATTGTTAAAATGTCCATCTGTGCAGTCTATTTAAAGTAGTAATTTAAATTAAAAAATTAATGTTAAAATCTAAATATAAATTTTATTCCTCAATTTTAAATGTGCATTAATAAAATCTGTTGTGTTATTAGTATTGGCAGTGATCTAGTTTATTTTTTTTAATAAATACAATTTCAAACCTCTGCTACTCCATGAGCTAGTGGCAAGGGCAAACGTCCAATAAAATAAAAGTGGGATTTTTAACAGTGCGTATCTGCCTATTCTATAAATTTTCTAGGTTCAAATGTCCTAGTGGTGCCCTGTAGTGCAGATACGGTAAGACTTATTGATCAACCACCCCGTGACCATTATAATATATATAACACAAAATATCCATTAATTAAAAACTATTGTAAAAACAATAAAAATAATAAATATAATGATAATTAACTATTTTATACAGTCTATTTTGAATTTAATTACAAAATTACTTCTGTAAATTTGTAAATTGAAAGTCTGTATCTTTTGTGGCCATTAAATTAATAGTTGCACAAGCATGGGTATATAAGTAAAAGTAATTTAAACTCAGACTTTCAAGTTCTCTATAGCAATCCACTCCAATCTTATATATGTATATATAAATATATAACAAAAAATAATAAATATAATAGTAATTAACTATTATATATAGTCTGTTTTGTATGTAGTGATAGTTGTGGAGGGTTAAGGAATTAATCAAAAGTACTTTTATAAATTGAAAAACTATCTTTTGTGGCCACTGAATTAGTGGTTCCATGTGCATGTAAATATAATTAGAAGGAATTTGAACTCAGACTTTCAAGCTACCTACAGCAATCTACTCCATCTTATATATATATATCTAACAATAAAAATAATAAATATAATATTAATTAATTATTATATACCTTCTTGCAATCCACAATATTATTTTCAATTAATTGCTTAACCCTCCTCAACTGCCATTAAATTAAAAAAAGACTGTTTATAATAGTTAATTATTATTATTGTATTTATTATTTTTATTGTTATTTATATATACTGTGCCCATGTATTTGTCACAGTCATTTTGAAGTAGAGCTCAAAAATAGATAGTTTTTTTAATATTTATATATATGATCAACAGATGGCAGTTTACCAAAAACACCGTCGTCAAAGCGTATTTGTTTACATAAACGTCAAAGTAAGCATTCACTACCTCTTTCGTTAGTTCCACCTTCAGATCATGATTTCAAGCTGATTTGCTATCAAATACGCTTTGACGGTGTTTTTGGTAAAACGCCATCTGTTGATCATATATATAAATATTAAAAAAACTAGCTATTTTTGAGCTCTACTTCAAAATGACTGTGACAAATACATTAAATCAGCTTGAAATCATGATCTGAAGGTGGAACTAACAAAAGAGGTAGTGAATGTTTACTCTGACGTTTATGTAAACAAATACGCTTTGACGGTGTTTTTGGTAAAACGCCATCTGTTGATCATAAATACAAGCGTTGGCAAGTTTAACTTGCTTTTTTGTTTTTCATATATATATATATATTAGATCATACTATTTTATATTGATTTTATAAGTAGAATAAGTTTAAACTTGTTAGATAGGAAGTTTATAAAGATATTTAAAGTATTTTTAAGTTATTTTAATATAATTTGAATAATAAAAGTAATATATTATATGTTATTTGAAGGATAAAATTAATTAATATTTGTTATATTTAACTGATATAATAATAAACAATAGTTTAATTATAGTATTAAATATTATATAATATATCTAATATATTTTATATACTTTTAGTTATTTAAGTTATTATTTTAAATAATTAGTAATTATTTATTATTCTAGAATGTTCTAAAAGTATCATGTGTCTTAAAAGTGTGTGAATTATTTGTGAGCTTTCGTGTGTTACGCAGAAATATTGATTATAGTTTTTTCTTAGTAAAATTAGAAACATTAAAATGTTGCAAATAATATTTTAAAAGTAACAATTAATTTTTAGCATGTTGTTTAAGAAAAAATTGTTTTTTTAATTAATATTTTATGTTATTAAAATATATTTTAATTGTTTAAATAAAGATATATATTATAAGAATATCTAATAAAGTTTGTATAATATTAAAACGATGAGTCATATTATTTAGAAATTTATTTTGGCGACAAAATTTAATTTACATGTAAATTACTATTTAATAAAAAATTGAATTAACCAATGAGATCACTGGATAGGATACTTATAAATAGGTGTTCAATCAGCCTAGTCAGTAGTAATAATAATAGTATTTTTCTTGGGTAATCTTGTTTTGTTTTATTTGTTTAAGTGAATCTTGTTTTAAAGTTTAACTTTTTATAAAATATTTTTTATTCAAAAGTTAAAAATAGTTATTTTGATATATTCAATGTTTGGATAAATTTAATTATTTCCTATAAGTAAAACTTCACTTTGACATTTGAAAGAAAAACTATGTTAATTTTATGGAAACCAATAATTGCCATCAAGGTATCAGCCAAATGTGACTCAGAAGCTATGAAAATTTAAACTATATAACTGAAGAATACTTAAGGATTCGTAACAACTTTATGTTTAATTTGTTTAGTATGTGTGGAATGATCGAACACTTATATTTAACAATTTTGATAAACTTTTATAAACTATCAAGGAATTTATACCTTATAAGTATGTGAAGGATATTTGTTGAAAGCTATTTAACAAACTTTATGAATTTCAAAAGAAAAAAAAGACAAATGATGTTATGCAATTGAATTAAGATATGTGTGAAGGAATCTTTTAAAATGCTAATATATGTTATATTATTTGTGAATGCTTTCAAATTTATGTGTAGCAAGAATATGAGAAAATGTTTTTTGAACTTTATATTTTTTTAAAAACACTTTCATATTTAAAATAAGGATGAATGTACAAGGCATCTTAAAATATTTTACTATTTTAAAAAGGTTAAATGAATAGTTCCTTTTAAAAAAATTTTTTTTTAATAAAAAATGAGATGAATTCTGAGGTGATTTAAAAGATTATCATTATGTTATTTATATAATATTTTCTGGATGAAGAAACTTTATGGTTTTATAAAAAAATATTAATTGAGATGTGTGTATTTGATATAGGTAAAAACGTGATGTTTAAAAAAATATTCTATGATCAATGATGACCTTTAAATACAAAACATATATGTTTGTTAAAACAAAATAAAAATGAAAGTTGTCTGCTGAAAAATTAATGGATAAATAAACTTATTCTATAAAATGTTTTATAAATGCATTTTGATGAAGGAATTGTAATTGCGTTATACTTTGCTATAGTCTAGAATAGCATGAAAAATGTACATACATGGAATATATTACTTAATATGAAATTATATTACTGAATGTTTTTCCATCAAAATATTAAGATAGCCAATCTTCATACTTTAATGGACAGGCTTCAAACTACTCTATCGACAACTATTCAGACGTCCATTTCATTGAAAATCTGATGATGAAACATTCAAGGTCCCCGTAAGTGCCAAGTTTATGGTATGGTAGAAAAGATGTTTATTATATAATTGATAATAATGAGTTACATTTAATTTGTCTTTAAAGTATTCTAAATGGACTTAGACATGTTAAGAAGACGACTTGCAAATGTCTTTTATGCTTATAAAAGGACTTGTTATTGATTAAATCAATGAGTAAGCTATATACTCTAAAAATGATTTTATCTGGAATAAATGACTTATAATACGTCTTTTTAAAAGATTAAAATTATATCAGTTAATAAATGCTTTGAATGATATAACTGTCATTTTACTTAGAAAAGAAAAAATATCTAATTAAAATGTTTAAAAGGATGAAAATCGTACATTTTTTTAAAGAAAGAAATATTTATTTTAATTTATAAACCACATGTCTCCTATAAACATATTAAATAAATAATTTATATTATACAATGGAGAGTACATACATAGGAAAAATAAATATTTTCTCATAAAATGGATCCTTGAATTACTACTACTTTACATAGATATTAAATGCCTGGATAAAATTTTCAGAAAGGATTGGAATAAAAAAAATATATTTTCAAGATGGTGAATATTCTTCTTGGATTTTATTGGATTTTATATTATAATTTGTACCATTTTATCTAATGGTGCCAAAACAGGAGTATGATTGTGTACAAAGCTTTCCAGTTATAACTAGGCAACAGGGGAAGATACCTGATAAGGGTTCAGTTTTCCCAATGAATACGGACTTATTATTATTATGACTTTACACTGTATCCATGATTATATAAACTTCCTTGTTTGAATCATTTTTGTTATTATTCCATACCTTATACTATAATTGCTATCTATCACCACAGAAATCATCATAGAGGATAGTTTTATAAGTTGGTAAATAATGGCTAAACCATTTGAAGTTGATAATTTGTGAAAGGGCAAGATGAAGTATATAGAAATTTCTTTCGTAAATGATGTTGAGATGTTTGATGATTGTCATAGTATATAACATAAGACAGGAATGATTGAAATTTGTATAAGAATTAGAGATCACTTAGCTTAAACAAATGCATAATTAAATTGGAATGAAAGTGAGAATAGTGAAAATGATTTTGAATGATATGGTGAATCTAGGGATATAAAAACAAAAGATATACAAATATCAAGCAATATAATTTATGGATAGTTCTTTAAATTTTATTATAAACAATTCAAACCCATTTAAGTTACAAAAAATTATAAAATTATCTCTTAAGTATTTTGCATAAATAGTTATTTTTTTATAGAGGGAAGTATTCATATTTTTGTATTTTAAAATTTTCTAATATTCGTATATAAGGATGATACTTTTCCAAACTGCAAAGAAAGTCTTTAATTTTTTTTTAAAAAAATTTTATTTGTTGAATTTTCAGAAGTGTGTTTTAAATATATCAACTTATATTGATGCATTACATCATAAGAAACATTTTATAATAGTATAACTGAAATATTAAGATTTCTTAGAAAGTGGGTAATTTATTGTAACTATTCCCAACACAAAACAATAGAATATTATTTTTACTGAATGAGGATAATATATTGTCATTACTGTTATAAGTTTTATTTCATTTGAAATGGCTGGAGTGACGGTTATCTCATTTTATTTCTTGTCATTATTGGTAAGATTTACTGTAAATATTTTTTTTCGATGTTAAGTATATTACTTTTGTATTTTTTTATTATGTTATAACCTTACTGTAGTAGTATAATATTGTTTAATGATAAATAAATTTGTATACTATTTTTTGCAACTTATATTCTAGTCGAGTTGTGATTTATCTGCATGTTGTTTATTTGATTTTTCATTCTACATGCATGATCCATGGAAATTAATAATTTGAAAAATTATTATTTTGCACATGATTCATAAAGATTACTTAGATATTATTTCTATTATACATGATTGAGTAACAAAGTATATTAAATATATAATATATATATATATATATATATATATATATATATATATATATATATATATATATATATATATTATTATTATTATATATATATATATATATATATATATATATATATTATATTATATATATATATATATATATATATATATATATATATATATATATATATATATATATATATAAAAAAAAATATTATTATTATTGTAGAAGATGTGATCATTGGTAATTATTTTTAAACTGATACAACACCAATGAGAGATATACTTGATAATCCCACAATATTCAAATACATCATATTTTTTAAGAATACCACATTAACCAAAGAGAGATTGTACAATGTTTACTTAAAATCTTATTAAATTAATTATGTTTTATTACTAAACTTTAATCATTAAATAGATTTAATGTTGAGAGTCATTAAGTTATCTTAGTGGCTTGTTGTTGTTATTATTTTGAAAGAGTAGTTAGATGTCATGTAAAATCCCTCATCATATTTAACTACAGGATGTTAATTTATTTATTTATTTTGTTATTAGTTAGTTTGTTAAAAATGAACCTGAGATTATTATTATTTTAGAGAATTATAAATTTTCTATTGAAAGATGATGAATAACATTATTGGTTAATTTTTAGTAAAAGAGTAGTAATTTTTTATTGTTATTTCTGCAATAAGTTTATATATCATATTTTAGAATTATTATATGTGTGTGTCTAACGACATAAGAGTATTATGTAGTAGTATTGTTATGTGGATTTGCTAGGGCAATATTCTTGTGCCATTGGGAATGTATTTTCAGGGATGTATTATTAATGTTTAAGCCGGTATACGTTGCTCAACGTCTCATAATTATGTGTTATTTTTTGATAGAACCATATTTTGTTTATAATAATGATCTAGTTATAAATTGAATTTATTAGTAAAATGAATGAGGTAAGTATTCTAGATGGAACACTAATTATTTATTGTGAACCTAAGTGTTATGATATTTTAATTTAAATCAGTTTTTTTATATTATTGAAAAATATTGTTTTAATAGATACTGTATGTTAGCACTGTATTTTGAGCTAGTCTTAATGTTAATGTCTTGATAGTCATTGTTTATGCAACTTCATTGTAGTTTAATATTGCTATAACCAAGTTAGCCAGATTCTTTTATTCAGAGATTTGGACTAACTGATGCGTACTGCTTTAGCATGATATATATATATATATATATATATATATATATAATTTTTCATTTTTGCATGTGTGTGATCATGTGTATCAGTTGTAAGAGATCTTGAAAATTTGTTTTCAAATCCCATATATTACAGCTAAAATCCAGATTTGTAAAATATACTTGTATTTAAAATATTGTATATATATATATACATATATGCTTTACAAAGTATATAATGTTTAAAATAAATGTCTCTTTCAGATTTTCTTAGCTTAATGTATTTTTGGGTGATGAGCACTATCATCATCATCATCATTGTTAATTATTATCAATCCACTGCAGGATTAAGGTCCCTCAATGTTCAATCTATCTTCTTTAATCTTTAGCTTTTCTTCTCCACCTCACCCCTGCACACTTTCTTATTTCATGCATCCATCTCACATGTTATCTCTCTCTTGGTATTTTACAATTTCTTGGAATCACTTTAAGATTTCAATTGTGCATCTATTATCATCTCTTCTATCAATATGTCTAGCCCAACGCCCTTCAGTCTTTTAATTTTTTCAATGAGATCAGTAACATCTGTTTGTTCTCTTACTCGTATATTGCATTTTTGATCTCTTTTTTTTTTAGACCTAACATGCATTTCTCCATACTTCTTTGAGTGGGATGAAGTCTCTGCATTGCTGTTCTATTAAGTGTCTATGTATAAGATCCATAAGTAAGAACTGGTAAAATACATTTATTAAAAAACATCCTTTTCAAACACATAGGCATATTTCCTTTTAATATCAAGTTATTTCTACCAAAAGCATTCCAACCAAGTTTAATTTTATGATTAATTTCACTCATTATGTTTCCGTCTATAGTAATAATCTGACCAAGATATTTAGAGTTAACTTCTTCTAACTCACCATTATCAATCTTTATTTTCATCTTTTAAGAAAATCCATTAACCATTACTTTAGTCTTTTTAACATTTATCTTTAGACCTACTTTCTTAATTTCATCTCACAACTCCTACAACATGCTCTAAAGCATTATTTACAAAAACAAGTACATCATCTGCAAAATCTAAATGACTTAAATAATCTCCATTTACTTTAACTCCTTTCGGTTCCCATTTTAATCCACAAAATACTTTTTGCAGCACTGCTGTAAAAAAGATTTGGAGATATGGAGTCACTCTGTCTTACAACCTTCTCAATGTTGATTTTCTTAGTATCATTATTTAATCTAATAGTTGGTGTTGCATGTTTATAAATATTCTTTAAAATATGTCAATTTCCTGGATCTATCTATACCTTGATGATCCAATGCTTTAATCACTGAAATAATGATTATAAAATCAAATGCCTTTTCATAATCTACAAATACAAACGATACTGGAAACTCATATTCATTGATCCTTTCTATAACTTCTTTCAATACTGGATATAATCTATGGTACTAAAACCACTTTTAAATCCACATTATTCTCTTGGTTCATGAAAATCCAATGTTCTCCATAGTGAGTTGTAATTATCTTGGTAAAAATTTTCTATAAAACTAATAAAAGGCTGAGAGGTCTCTACTTTCTTATATCTACTTTATCACCTTTTTTTATACATCAATATTAATACTGAATTTTTCCAATCATCTGGTACATCTTTATCTCTTAAACATTTGTAGATAACTTTGCTAAAGAAAATTCTATTTCTTCACCTGTTTCTTTCAATATATCAATTATAAGTCCATCATTACTCGGAACTTTTTCTTTTTTTATAAATTTAATTGCATGACTCACTTCTTCATTTAAAATTCTGGGCAATTCAGAAGATATAATAGATGTTGGAGGTACTTGTTTTATTACTATATAATTCTTGATGGAAATTTTCTACCCATTTCATGATGATATCTCTCGTTTTAGAAATAGTTCCATCTTTTTTTTCTTATTACATATATAAATTTACTATCAATACCAAAATGTAGTTTATACTATTGAGACTTTCTCTTTTACAGCTTCTCTTGCATGTTCACAATTATATTTACTTATATCATTACTAACTCTTTTCCACACCATTTTACAAAATTCAAGATATGCAATCCTTTTAAATGCATCATTTTTGTATATCTTCATATTCCTTCTTTTCCTCATAAATTCTGTAGTCTCAGTAGAAATTTTATTGGTCAATTGCTTCTTTTTCCTACCAGCTATCTTTGTTGCAGTTTTAAAAGTGCATCAGTTAATTTTTTATTAATTTCATTCAAATCTGAGTGATGTTCAAAATCTACTAATACTTGAAACCGATTTGCAAGTTCTAATTTAAATTCATTAGAATGTTTCTGAAAATTAGGGATATTAACTGTAAATATTGTTTTCCTTAACAATTTTTGTCTCTATAGTTTATCATTAACATGTATCTTACATCCTACTAATTGATGATCACTTCCTGTGTTAAATGTATTAAGAACATTACATTCTCGAAATATGTATTTTATGTTAGTCAAAATATAATCCAATTCTTCTATACCTTCATTTGGATCCTTCCATGTCCTTTTGACATTTTTCTTTAAAAAGGAATTCATAGTATAAAGTTTTTCTTTTTCTGCAAACTCCACCAGTCTATATCCTTTCTCATTTCCAATATCATAACCAAAATTATCTACCACACTTTCATCTTTAATTTGTTTACTAATTCTTGCATAAAGTCTTTCATAACAATTTTAAAATGTTTACTCTGATCAAAAGCCTTTTGTACATCCATATGAAAATCTTCTATTACTTCATCTTTATGACAAGTTGTTGGGGCATAAATCTGAATTACCTGCATTTGATATCTGCTATTATGTTGTATAACTAATCTTGTCAATCTGTCCAATACACCATCAATCTCTATAATGTTGTTCTTCCACTTTTTATTTATAATGAATCCTACTCCACTTGTATTTCCAATACTTGTGCCATTATAATAGAGTACATGCCCACTTTTTAAATCAATTGTTTATTCACCTTTTCTTCTAACTTTACAAAGTCCAATAATGTTCCATTTAAAATAAGACAGTTCTTATTCTAATTCTTGCATTCTTCCTTCATTTGAAATTGATCTGAAGTTGTAAGTATTTAAATAAAAACCCATCTTCAAATTGCAGCCTGGGTTTTAACCAGGAGATTCTTAGCACTCTTTGCCTTCAGCTACCAACTACTGCCTTAGTTGGTTATTTGACATTCTCCTGGAAATAAGGGCCATGATATTTTTTGTCTGTCATGATTGTATATATCTATTATAAAAATATTTATCATTTATACATACATTCATTCTGCTTTATCAGGCAACTGAGAAGAAAGATCATTGTGTTTCTTGATCTTAAACTCAGAGGTAAAAAGCCAATAAACTCACCATGCTGGCTAATGCATGTTGGTGAGCATCCCATTCATGTTTGTATGGTATATGAATAATCACATAGTAATAACAGCTGCAATGAGAAGAAAGTATAGGAGTGGATATTAGGAATTATTCCTGCTCAGTTTCTTTAAATCCTCCAAGGGGAAACAAAATGTCTCCTTTCAGTTAACAGCAAACTCTTTTCTGCATCCAATGAGCACTATATTTATAGTTATTATTTTTAGTCTTGAGACAGCTTTATAATTGTTGTAATTATGCAAAATGTCCTAATTTACATATCATAATGATGTGACAGTTGGATGTATTTATTCTCTTCTTAATAACATTATTATTGATTATGATATACTGTGCTATTTTATTTATTTATTTTCTGCCATCTCACTTTATGCAGATCAGTTTAACCGTTTGTTGTTTGAAACAGTGGTTCTGTTCCTTTTTATGATCTAAGAATACAGATATGTGTTGCTTTATTCTTTTTGTTACATTGGTTCAGGATTAACCATAGTATGTAGCAGTACTTCCCATATCATTACATAAGACAACATATATTATTTGTGAAATTCTTCTTTTCTGATTTTATCTTTGGAGATATTGATTAATCTATTTAGGTTACTTGCTTTTCTAAATTATTGATTAAACATGTGAGTGTTTATTTTACTTATTTTTGTTATAATACCCTTAATATAAGGCATTGTTACTCATCATTAGTTTCTTGTTTTTGCTTGTGATATTTCATTTTATTTTTATATTTAAATGTTTTAATTACCTTGTACAGAATTTTTTTCTGTTTCTGATCTTCACTAGATCATTCATATATATTTCAATGTGCTTTCAATTTTTAACAATCACATTTCCTATTTTCTCTGTATTCAATATTTACTAGGTCTTTCATAAAAGTGTTGATGCACTTTCTATCTGCTTCACAGCTACATAACCTAAGACATTGATTTAGAAGGTTTTTGATACCTGTGAGTATAAATATCAACAGCATTTAGGATTGTTGATGTATAACACTCCTGATTTTTCCTGACTTAACTGTCATTTTATAGTCAAGAACGTTTTAATTTTATTAATAATCAGGTCCAAAAAGTTTAGACTTTAGTCTTCCTGTACTATCCTCAATTTTAATCATCCACTGTAGAAATAATTTTGAACAACATTGGTCTGCTACTATTTGGGAAGGCCTGCATACAAACACGTCATTGATGTATCATTTACATAATATGTTTTTTTTAATGTATTTTGTTTTCTATTTAATCTAGTGTTAGGCTGCAAATTATATCACTATTTTGGAGCTCTATAGGCCAAAATCCTTCATTCTGTGGTATTCTTTGTTAAATCTCACTCTAAGGTCATTATTAATCCACTTCAGCATTCAACAATAAAATTGCTCTTTTGTTCATTGTATCTGCTTTCTTCAAATAGATATCTAGTTATATTGATTGAAGTTTTGCAAGTTACTGTGCCATACCTAGTGGTTAGCATAATTGCCTTCCAAGCAGCTTGCCCGGGTTCACTTCCCAGTCAATGCTTTGACATATATATATTGTAACGAGCACAGATGTTCGTTACATTGTTTTTTTATTTATTTATTAAACATGAAAGTAAATTAAAAAGTTCGCATTTAAAAATTTTCTTTAAGAATTAAAAATTGAAATTAAAGATCATCTTAAACTCTTATATATTAAATCGCACAGATAATGAAAAATTATTAAAATAAAACTTTATTAAAGGAAAAGTATTTTAAAACTAAATTTTAAAAAGATTTGGAAATAAAATTATATCTTTAAATTTATCTTTAAATATATCTTTGATTTGGAAAACAGGTTAATTAATCAGAAATGGAAATGATAAATTTAATTAGTCAAATGTAAACCAGCCTTGGGCATTTAAATGTAAAAACATAGGTCAGATAGGAAAACAATAGAAACAAATAGCCAATGAAAAAAATCCATCGGGAAATCGGACCTCAGCGAAAGGATCATCCCATCGATGACATAATGCCAAGTCAATCCTTCAAATACGTATAAAAGGAAAATTTGGAAATTATTAATCAGTGAGTTATTATGATTATTACGATGTGACAGATAGATGTTAGTGTGGAGGTGCAGGAGAAGAGATTGAAGGACGCACGTTCAATCCCTTTAGTTTTGCTAGTAAAGAAAGAGAAATGAACTATCGTTTTTCTACATTGAGGACCAGTTAAAGCAAAAACCTCCGAATGAATAAATAAAACAACGGCTAAATGGATACCAATCTTAGGACGGCGAGGGAATTCACGTTCATGGCCAGCAACGGATAAAGAGGAACAGTTTTAAACCATAAGAACTTTATAAATAATGAACATTAAATTAAACTTTCCAGAGTTAAATGATTGCAATATTATCCTATCTGACCAACTTAATTTATTAATAATGTTATGTGATGTATTTTTTTTTCTTATTTATGTAAAATCATTTCCATTTATTTATTTTTTATTCTTTAAGTTTTTATCATGATTTTTTTTGTTTTTCGTTAAATTAATTATATAAATGTTAAACTTAAGTCGGGCGTGAATGGCTGTATAGATTTGTAAAGTTATATTAGGGGAGGGTAATCTTAGGTTATTTGTGTCTTTGTTAGATTGGGTCAATGGATTGGATATATTGATGTAGTTAGTAGATGTAGTCGGAGATTCGCTACTGGCAGAATCGCTTCATACGCCGCACTCTCCCGTTTTGCCTATGGAAGGAATTATAAGACGCAGAGCACAGTTCCTTTCTATGGAGTTTTTTTATTGTTCTTCTCATTAGATAGAAGTAATATTCCTGTCTAATGAGAGTCAATATCTTCTCTTAACCTTTTTGGTGCTGCCGTATTCCGTATTACATTGAATACATCGATGTATCAGATGGATTGATGCCAGTTTGACTGCGAATTTTAGCCTAAGGTTAAATAGGGACAGAATATTTTATTTTCAAATGCAAATCTATGTGGTCTATTCATACTTGACCCTAAATAAAAATGCATTAAATTTAAGTTGTTTATAGATGCTTGCATGGATTGGTTATCGGTTAAGTATGTTTTGGGTTTTCATATTTGATCAAAATATATAGACATTCGATAAATAATGATACCTTACGGTGAGTATCTAAAATGTATTTAGTCGGATGTCTTTTAAGTTATTGGTGACAATGCAAGTATCTTATGGTGAATACTATTGGGTTACGTATAAATTTCCCTCCGCAATCGTCAGTAATCAATAACTTTGTATTTTGATCGTTTATGTTTACTTTGAAATGTTTTTGACCGTGAAATCTATGTAACCGATCTATATTGAACATTATAAACAAGCTTTCATAAATTTATCTGTGCGAACTTAATTAAAATGTAAAATTAGAATATAATAGTAATTAAATGTAAATTAAAGTCAAAAATCAAAGTTAAAAATAATGTTAAATGTTGAAATGTAAAACTAATACTAAAATAATTTTAAATCTTATATATATGTGCATAAATAAATGTTTGTATGCTAATTACTGGCAGTGGCTTATTTTATTTATTTTTTAATGTTGAAATCTAATTAGATAAGATATTATATTATTTAATCTCTGCTATTCCACTGAGCTAGTGACATGGGCTAACGACCGGAATCAAAATAAAAAAAGGAAAAAAAATTTTTTTTTGACTTACGTATCTGCCTACTTTATAAATTTTTCTAGGTTCAAATGCCTAGATGGCGCCCTGTAGTGCAGATTACGTAAGTCTACCTTCTCCGGATCGTTACAACTGGCTTTCCCAATCTGGGGCCGATCTTTAATAAACCACATTTACCCTGAGTAAATTTTTTTTTTCAAAATGAAATATTTTATCTGTTTACATATAGTCGTATACTTTAAATCTTATAAAAGCACTGCCAGAATGAAATAGCACATATATTAAACACTAGAAAGTATAAATAATTTTAAACTGTATTTCGTTAAAAAGAAAGTCAAAAGGTTGCGATTGATATTTTGTTGTTGATATATATATATTATGCTTTTATGTGTATAGGTGCACACAGCCACGTAAGTTTATGATCGAAATGTGGTGCCTTACGATGAGTACCTTTGGGAATTACTTCAGTGTAACCCTATGTATGCATTTCAATCAGTCATAAATAAGTTGGTGGTATTTATAATTGTGCTGCAAATATACACGTTTAAACCCATTATTTCTTAAAACATATTTATCTCAATGCAACCTTATTTAAATAAATAATTTATAAAATTTGCTTGTCATGCCATGTGTAAAAATAAAATGTATATATAAAAAATAATAATAGAACTCTTGTGGGTAGGAGGCGTAGACGTAAATGGTCCTTAGGAAAGCGATAGTAAACATGTTTTTTATATATAGTCTTTATATTAACCGAATGTTTGTAAATTTTGTTAGTCGTGTACCATAATTACTAACCCTAAGTAAAAATTTTTTTTTTTTGAATCATTTTTTTTTAAGCAACTTTACTGATATGTAACGAGCACAGACGTTCATTACATTGTTTTTTTATTTATTTATTAAACATGAAAGTAAATTAAAAAGTTCGCATTTAAAAATTTTCTTTAAGAATTAAAAATTGAAATTAAATATCATCTTAAACTCTTATATATTAAATCGTACAGATAATGAAAAATTATTAAAATAAAACTTTATTAAAGAAAAAGTATTTTAAAACTAAATTTTAAAAAGATTTGGAAATAAAATTATATCTTTAAATTTATCTTTAAATATATCTTTGATTTGGAAAACAGGTTAATTAATCAGAAATGGAAATGATAAATTTAATTAGTCAAATGTAAACCAGCCTTGGGCATTTAAATGTAAATACATAGGTCAGATAGGAAAACAATAGAAACAAATAGCCAATAAAAGAAATCCATCGGGAAATCGGACCTCAGCGAAAGGATCATCACATCGATGACATAATGCCAAGTCAATCCTTCGAATACGTATAAAAGGAAAATTTGGAAATTATTAATCAGTGAGTTATTATGATTATTACGATGTGACAGATAGATGTTAGTGCGGAGGTGCGGGAGAAGAGATTGAAGGACGCACATTCAATCCCTTTAGTTTTGCTAGTAAAGAAAGAGAAATGAACTATCGTTTTTCTACATTGAGGACCAGTTAAAGCAAAAACCTCCGAATGAATAAATAAAACAATGGCTAAATGGATACCAATCTTAGGACAGCGAGGGAATTCACGTTCATGGCAAGCAACGGATAAAGAGGAACTGTTTTAAACCGTAAGAACTTTATAAATAATGAACATTAAATTAAACTTTCCAGAGTTAAATGATTGCAATATTATCCTATCTGACCAACTTAATTTATTAATAATGTTATGTGATGTATTTTTTTTCTTATTTATGTAAAATTATTTCCATTTATTTATTTTTTATTCTTTAAGTTTTTATCATGATTTTTTTTTGTTTTTCGTTAAATTAATTATATAAATGTTAAACTTAAGTCGGGCGTGAATGGCTGTATAGATTTGTAAAGTTATATTAGGGGAGGGTAATCTTAGGTTATTTGTGTCGTTGTTAGATTGGGTCAATGGATTGGATATATTGATGTAGTTAGTAGATGTAGTCGGAGATTCGCTACTGGCAGAATCGCTTCATACGCCGCACTCTCCCGTTTTGCCTATGGAAGGAATTATAAGACGCAGAGCGCAGTTCCTTTCTATGGAGTTTTTTTTATTGTTCTTCTCATTAGATAGAAGTAATATTCCTGTCTAATGAGAGTCAATATCTTCTCTTAACCTTTTTGGTGCTGCCGTATTCCGTATTACATTGAATACATCGATGTATCAGATGGATTGATGCCAGTTTGACTGTGAATTTTAGCCTAAGGTTAAATAGGGACAGAATATTTTATTTTCAAATGCAAATCTATGTGGTCTATTCATACTTGACCCTAAATAAAAATGCATTAAATTTAAGTTGTTTATAGACGCTTGCATGGATTGGTTATCGGTTAAGTATGTTTTGGGTTTTCATATTTGATCAAAATATATAGACATTCGATAAATAATGATACCTTACGGTGAGTATCTAAAATGTATTTAGTCGGATGTCTTTTAAGTTATTGGTGACAATGCAAGTATCTTATGGTGAATACTATTGGGTTACGTATAAATTTCCCTCCGCAATCGTCAGTAATCAATAATTTTGTATTTTGATCGTTTATGTTTACTTTGAAATGTTTTTGACCGTGAAATCTATGTAACCGATCTATATTCAACATTATAAACAAGCTTTCATAAATTTATCTGTGCGAACTTAATTAAAATGTAAAATTAGAATATAATAGTAATTAAATGTAAATTAAAGTCAAAAATCAAAGTTAAAAATAATGTTAAATGTTGAAATGTAAAACTAATACTAAAATAATTTTAAATTTTATATATATGTGCATAAATAAATGTTTGTATGCTAATTACTGGCAGTGGCTTATTTTATTTATTTTTTAATGTTGAAATCTAATTAGATAAGGTATTATATTATTTAATCTCTGCTATTCCACTGAGCTAGTGACATGGGCTAACGACCGGAATCAAAATAAAAAAAGGAAATTTTTTTTTGACTTACGTATCTGCCTACTTTATAAATTTTTCTAGGTTCAAATGCCTAGATGGCACCCCGTAGTGCAGATTACGTTAAGTCTCCTTCTCCGGATCGTTACAATATATATATATGTCAACAGATGGCGTTCTACCAAAAACACTGTCAAGCGTATTTTGTTTACATAAACCCTCAGAGTTTGTGTTTAGATCTAGTTCTTATTCCTGTCTTTCACTGATGATTGCAAATAGCTTGAAATCATGATCTGAAAGTGGAATTAAAGTTAGAGATAGTGAATGCATTCTCTGACGTTTATGTAAACAAAATACGCTTGACGGTGTTTTTGGTAGAACACCATCTGTTGACATAAATACAAGCATTAACAAGTTTTTAACTTGATTTTGTTTTTCATATATATATATATATAAAGAATAGATGATTGGTAAATTAAATGAAATGAAACAAAGGATAGCCAACAACAACTTCAAGAAGAGATATTTGGTTAAAGAAATGAGATGTTCAAATAATTAGAAGATAACAAAGGACAGCATAAAGAGGAAAATTATATCTAGGGAGCTATGCAAAAGACGGAATAAGAGCTAAATCCAAATGAAAATATAGATGAAGTTAGCAAGAAAGAGAAGCAAACATAAAAAGAATGTAAGGAAATGTGTGAAACAGATTGAACAACACTTTAAAATATCAGTAAAATTGTATGAAGTGATAAGCATTAATAGAAGTACAAGAAAATGTGATCAGTTTGGCATAGCATTTAGAATATTTCAGATAAGGGTAGTAAAACAGCAAAAGGCATAAGAGATAAAAGTCAGTATAGAGGTATTAGAAGCCAATCAGGGAAGAGTGGTGCAATTTGCATATAACTGATCTAAAGACAGATACAGGTAGCATTCAATGAGCATGTCATGAAGAAAGAGGGAAAATAAAACCTGGTGAATATAATACACCAATAATACTGTTAATTTTTTTTTTTTAATTAGAAATATTTCATATTGTGCTATTGATTTTAGTGAAATACTTTACTATAAACCCTGTGACAAAGTAAGCTAAACTTACTATAACTTATAACCATTTAAAGAGGCATCCCACAACTGATGAGATTCCTTATTTAAAAAAGCTTTTAAATTTCGAGAATTTAAACAATCTGTATTAAATTACTGTTTGAGTGAATAATTATCAGCAGGCTATTAAATACCACATATCTTAGAAGAGATGTAGACCTGGATAGCCATAAATGTTATTCTATTTTTATTATTTTTAGTCAATCTATCTCTATGTTTAATTATCTGTAGTACAATTATTTATATTACAATTATCTATTTATATCTACTGTCCACGTATGTATGCAAATATCTATCCATTGATTGTTTGATCTTCTTGCTACAAATAAGTATGTATAATACGCGCATAGGTATTCAGTGTTTAATGGTCAGTAATCATATGGTCAACCTTTTATTTTTATGGAATATCTAAACAGAAATTAATCAGTCCGAATAATTCAACTCGTGTTACTCATTGTCATTTAACAGACTATTGCAGATCAAAAATCAATTGGAAAAAAAAAAAGATTGCTATTAAAATTGTGGCAAAATTTAAGATAAAATTGTTTTTATAAAATAAAATAAACTATTTTTTTTTTTTAGCAAAACAATTGATATTCAGTAATCATCTCCTGAATTTCATAATCAAGTTCCACATAGATTTTGACTGGATTTATTATTTTTCTGCACTAATGTAAAAAGAATATACTTTTTCTGGGTATTTTTTTACAAGTAGCCAAAAGAGAAGCTATCTATATCATCTTGTTATTGTTTAAAAAAATGGGTATCTATCTATACATAGCTAAAGAATAAATAATAAAAAATCTTAAAACCTTTATTACAGTATATTTATGTAAAACCACTAAACATCACATGATCCCCATCTCATGCTAGCACATAACTGTTAGTAATCAGGCAAAAACTCTCCATATAGTAGTGCCATCCATTGCTAACCAGAGTAATCAATGGATGCCCGAAGGCTTGTGCATAAAATTCCTATCTAGTGCCTACTCATCCAATATCCCCAGACTAGTTTCTGGCTCGTGGCCTTCATTAGTGAGGAGCCTTGGATCTGAGGGTTGCATTAGATCCTAAGATCTAGGTGCAGTGCGCTCAGATCCAAGGCTCCTTACTGATGAAGGCCACAAGCCAGAAACTAGTCTGGGAATATTGGATGAGTAGGCACTAAATAAAGATTTTATGCACAAGCCTTCTGGCATCCATTGATTACTCTGGTCAGCACAGGGTGGCACTACTATATGGAGAGTTTTTGCCTGTTTACTAATAGTTGTGTGCTAGCATGAGATGGCGATCATGTGATGTTTAGTGGTTTAACACCAATCCTGCCTAATAAGATAATGGTGGCTATGGTTATTAAAGAGCCAAAGTCACCAAAATGTATGGGTGCTGAATTAAGTTCAGACCCATATGACTATATAAGGTATTGAGCTTAGATTGAAAATATTATTGCATTTTCAATTTCATTCCTCATAGTTTTGTAGTGAAGTAGAGATAAAAGGTGGCTGCTGGAGGGTTGCATTAGATTCTAAGATCTAGGTGCAGTGCTCTCAGATCCAAGGCTCCTCACTGATGAAGGTCACAAGCCAGAAACTAGTCTAGGAATATTGGATGAGTATGCACTAGATAGGGACTTTATGCACAAGCCTTCTAGCATCCATTGATTACTCTGGTTAGCATGGGGTGGCACTACTATATGGAGGGTTTTTGCCTGTTTATATTTATGTAGACTGCTGATAAATTATTTCACCCATGTTTATCTTTGGCAGATTCTTGAAGAGGTTTTTGCTAAGCGGTGAATATTTAAAGGTTATTTATATCTATCTGTGTAGATTTCTATCTATAACTTTGTATTTATTTGACTATCCTACTATTTATCTAGTTATCTATATTAATATCTGAAATACTATTTCTGTCTGTCTATCTATTCATCCATCCAACCATCTTTCTGTCTAGTAATCTATCTATCTATTTAACTATCTGACGTCTATCTATCTATATACTTATATATCTATATTACTATCTGTCTATCTGTATATCCATTCATTTACTTATTCATTCTTTTGTTTATCTAACTTATTTCCTACATATACATTTGTATGGCCAGCTATCTATTTGCCTATCTTTTTCATTGATCGTCTGTTTTATTTATGCATCTACCACCGTTTCGCTCTCCTATAACTATCTATTTATTTGCTGTTTGTATATCTACCTATGTCTGTGTACATGTTGTTAAAATGCAGAGTGGCGATTAAAATTCATCTACTATTTTCTATTTGTAATATTATATATATATTGTACAACGAGATATTAAAAGTAATTAAATAATTAATCATTTTTGCCAATGTAACAATTTTCAAAGCAATGTATGTATTGGTGAAATAAATTTTCATTGGAGAATAGCAAAATATATTAGGTTGATAGCGATCTAATAAATTAGGTCTATCTTCCAATTTAATCAAAGTAAACAATAACATCTTCGAGTTACTGTTAATAATCTCACGATACTTTTTAATAACATAAATGATTTTATTAATTAAATTTGAAAGATACACTCAATTGAAAGTTATGATTAACGAAAATATTTACAACTTAGATAATGCAAACAAAACAATTCTAATAAAATAATATAAAAATAGTTGAGAAAGTTAATTACATAAATAAATTCACGAGAAAATTATTGAAACTAGAGTTGAAAAATGAATTGCAACCATTGATTTAGCATCAAAAGACTTTTGATAGTCGTTTCAAATCGTGCCAGAAGGGCTACTACGCACAGTATGTATATATTGATATAGTGGGAGATGAAAGCTGGTGAACTACAAATAAAATCTGATACGGAAACTATAATCATTTTATCTAATAATAATATTTGTCTTATCCACTTACACGAACCTGCTTATAGTTTATTATCGAGAGTTTTCACATGACCCTCAACTATGTCTGATCAAGTGTATCAGTAGTATGAGATAGCATGGATAGTTGAGAATCACTTGAAAGTCTGAGTTCAAACTCACTATATATTACATATTGGTGTGTGGGTATGAAAAAGCCTGATACTGTAGAATAAAAATCATGTGGTGAGATTAGAGTCAGACATGGATACTTTATAAGAGTTAAAATTGAAAATATCGCAAGGCGCTCAATTGTTCTCAGTGAAATATAAACTTCTGCAAACATTTATTAGTAAACTTTTTTTTATTTATAAATGAAAATTTTAAAACTTTAATGAATAACTTCAGCTATATATAGCTAAGGTAAGCAAACAAATAAAAAAAATAGCAATGCAAACTGAAATTTCGTATTCCAGTAATAGTATTTTTCTGGCCCATTTTTAAACTAAAAATGGATACTTTTAGTTTAGTTTTCCAGACTATATAAATGAGGATGGTAAGTCTGATATAATGTGAGGAGTTAGACATTTTCAACATTCAAATTCATGAAAACTTGTTAATTATTATATATAACTCTTTCCAGGGATTTATTACTTGTGAAAATTTTAAAAATTGGAGTATTTCCAATTACTACAACTATAGTGTATTTATTCCTGATATATAACTCTGATATAATCTGAGAGTAAGCTAAAATCTGGTTCACTTTTGATTTGTATATGTGTCCTACTGATACTATAACTAGATTACATGTTTTCAATTTGCAATATCAATTTTTAAATTGGAAATTTGTATACTATACCTGCAGTAACACCCTTAACACTTCAACCCCAATATCCATAATAACAATATTCCCTATAGTAAGTTAAATGCATAAAGAGAATGTAAACAAGATAAAATATTCTCGAAAGATAAAAATATCCACAAGCATTGTAGCTGAGAAACATCTAATTGTTTGTACAATAAATATTTAACAAACGTGTGATAAAATACATAATCCAAACTAAACTGTAAAACTTAAATATTAGTACCTACCCTTATGATAAAAACCTCTTGTTAATTGTTGTTTAATATACACACATTACAACATTATAGAAAAAAGATGATCAAGTTTAGCTGAAAGTGAGAAAATCATAAAAACAAAGGAAAGAAATAATACATAAAATTTAATGGTTATTAATCCACCATATATATAACACATGATATAAATAATTAACTCAATGCATAAACTTGAACTGGTTATTTGAAAAAGTCAAAATTAACATGAAAACGAACAACCTCATTTTGATGATCAGAAAAATATATATACAAACAATTTTCTTCTCAAAAATAAGATCAAAAACTCTTATCGATTAACCAACACCAACATGTATACTTTGTGAGTGGAAAGTCAAACTTGTTATTCCAACAGAAAAGTCTGCATTCGTCAAAGTAAAAACTTTACATGAGAATATCTCACTGAATATGGATAAAATCTGAATAAAATTATACTGATTTAAACCCAGAAAACTAATGTATTTTAAATTATAAATTCCAGAAATAGCTTGAAATTTATTCAATGTTTCAATAGTATTTTCTATCTCAAGTTGTAGAGTTAGATCAACTTTAACTTGATATTACCCGTAGCCAATACCTTGCTATTCAACAAATTCAAGGACTTCAACAATCTATGTACATAGAAGCACAGACAATTATGGGATTCTAAGTTTGAAGTCACCTTGTCAGAAAAGATTTGTCACCCATGGAGTTGTAATCTCCAAAACCAAATTTGATTTGATACAACATCTGGTCATCTATGCTGAAGACACTACCAACTTTACTACTTCAAAGTGAATCTGCAAGCTTAACATCTCTAGCCATGCTATACAGAAAAGATAAATTCTGATCACCGTCATGTACATTCTAGAACATTCAAACCCCAGGAATTGTACTATGAACTGTAGCAACAAGGACAAACATAATCCTTTTACAACAAATTCCGTTATACACTCTTTAATTATCTTAGGTTGACCCCATGTTCTTAATTTATGTATCTGTATTTTTATTTCCTTTATCATTGGTTGAGGGGGTATAAATTCTTGATATGCCAGAAAAGAGAAAAACATTATTAGTCTTAATATTAAATTGAAATAAAATATAGGATCAGGTGTAAACTTGCTTTCAGATAAATTTAATTATCACAAGAGTTAGAAGTATGACTTTATATGCTTATACATCAAATACGCTTGTAGAGTTACACTGTTATTTTTTGTTTGTTTGTTGACACTAATCATTTCATTATTTATTTGTTGTTTTTTTCAGTGCATATGATATAAAACAAGGCAAAACTCTCCATACAGCAGTGAATGATCTTTCCTATCATTATAGAAACAAATCATAATAGAAGAGAGGATCCCATACCACTATATTGTTGATATAAACTAATAAAATAAACATGTTGGAGATAATGAGTTACAATTTTACTAAAGTATAAATTAGCAAGCAAGTGTATACATAAATAATAAGTTTAAATTTATTTTTTTTGTTAGTATTGATATTGAATGATTATTCTTTGAGGAGAAAAGAGGATTGGATTAATAAGTATTAACTGTACTAATCAAACAATTAGTGTATAAAAATATTCAAAAATTCTTTATAAACAAACAAAAAATAATTTTAAATTATACTTCAAAATCTTTGTGTAAAACTGGACAAGAAGAATGTGAATACCTTATGGGTATTTTCTTTTATCAAAAGAACAAAAGAGATTTTTTGATGTCAACCATAAAATGCTGATCTCTTCAGATTATTTTCCAACTTTAATATCAATAAAAGCATTATGTTAAAATTTATTTTTAAAAAAAGACCAGTCATCATCATTTAGAATAAAGTTAATATGGCAATCTAAAGTTACAGGATAACAATTTTTTTTTGAGAAAACTTTCAATGATTTTCAATAAAGATGAAGGTTGATGGGCTGATAAAATAATTTAGCAAGCTAATGTTAATCTTTTTGCACATTGTCAGATTTAATTATTCTCTCAGATGATATTTTGTATGAGTTTTGAATTTTTTATTTTAGTTTTAAGCTGTTATTCTATATTAGAACTCAATAAATTGAACTGCATTTGGTAATAATATACATTTGCAAGTGAAAAAAAGTTTTAAAAATTCATAGTTGATTTTTGGAAATATTAAAAAATGTCAACAACAATTGATAACTTTATGATTGAATTCAAGGCATATGTAAAATAACATCAGAAAATGAATAAAATCATTTTAAATTTAAATTTGTTTTCAAATGTGAATGAAACAGTAATAAACTTCGAAAAATATATCAAAGACTGCTTTAACCATCTATTTTTTTTAATTTCAAGCATCATTTAGACTGAAAATCAAGAAATTCACATTGCATCTTTTGCTCTCTGTTGAGAGATTTTGCTAACTATTTTTTTCAAACGTTAAAATTTATTTATTTTTTCTAACATTTTTATTTCCAAAAAAAATTGCTAAAAATGTCAGGATAATTGAAAAAGCAGGAATTTCAAAACCTTATAATCTCTAAAATGACAAGAAGTTATTGTATTCTTGGCAGTCTTCAACTTCACAATGACTGTGCAATATTACTTTGGGATTATATTATGAATGACTAAAAACTTGATGTTTTGAGAAATTTACCATTATTTTTGCATAATAATTGTATGATAATTATTATGAATCAAATATATATATATATATTATTAAATATTTATTTTCTACAGAAGTGTTATATATTTAAATATAAAATAGTATATTTTTCTGAGTAACATTATTATGGAAATTATGGTGGTAAATATGATCTGTTTAGAAAATATTGGACCTATCAGACTCTTAGAAAATATAGCAATAACATTAAAGTTGCTAAAAAAATAAATTTTTAAACCATAAATTGATATATTTTTTAGATATTTTTAATTATTTTGACATATTTTAAAAACAAATGTCAAAGAAGATTTCATTCATTTTGCAATGTCAATCTGTTTCTCTTAAAGTTGAATAATAAAACAGCACATTGTTTTGATTCAAATATCATTTTTAAAATAATTCTAAAAATCAAATGTGATTTTTTTAGAATTTATTTAGCAAGAAGATCTATCAAATAAAGTCAAATTTATTATATTCTGATATATAATGGTCTAATATAGAAATGAAAGTTGAAAGCATATATCAAGTGAGAACAAAGTAAACTGTTAGAGTACAGGAGGTTAAAATATTAAAATTGTTTCATAATTTTTGAAATATATCCAAATATTTTTAAAAAGTGATGGCAATGATGTATTAATCACAACTTTCATAAGGTAGGCTGATCAGACATCATAATTTTTTTTTTGTTAACATTATACTAGACATTATTACCTTCTATTTTATAATATAAACTACATAATATAAAACCAGCATAAAATATGTATACCTTTCATTTTTAATAATTATTGCACAAATATTGGGTAAAAATAATCATGAATCTTTAATAAACTTCACAAAAAATAATGGTTTTACATATTCTAAAAATATTTTTGAAATAATCTCACAAGTATTGTGAATGCCGATTACAAAAAAAAGATCTCAGTCAAAGAGAAGAAATCAGTACTTTAAACTCTTTTACTATTCTACTCTTCAATTTCATTGGCCATTTAAAAAAAAATTTAATTTAAAAAATAATATTTTAAAACAAGACAATATTTACATTTAAAATAAAAACAATGAAATATATCAATAAATGGCTCTAAAGCAATATTTATTAAAAAGTAACTACATTATTTTTTTACATTTTTCTGACTGAATGTCTCTGGTTGATTTTCTCTATAGTTAAATTTACCACCAAATAAAAATTGTGTGATTTATTATTAAAAATAGATTTTTAGCAGAGAGTTAAGCATTTTTTATTATTAGTAATTGCTGTATAGAAAATTTGAAATTACACAAGGTTCAGTCTTTTCTTAGCTGATAATAGATGTAAGTAGAGTACTGCTTCACATTCAGTTTGTTAACTTAAATAAATCAATGATATAATATAAAATATCTTTATATAGCAGCAATAATATATATAATAATAATCACATACAAAAAACACTTTTTGGCAAGTATTAATTTTTGCCCTTATCAATGTGCTTTAACTAATTTACAATTGTGATCTACATGGAATTGTAAATTAGTTAAAGCACATTGAAAAGGGCGAAAATTAATACTTTCCAAAAATAGATTTTGTATATATATATATATATATATATATATATATATATATATATATATATATATATATATATTGAAGCAGTCAATCTTAGCTTAAGATTGTGCTTCATGTTTCTACCTACTAGCCTATAATTAAATCCTATATCTTATCCTGCTCCTTTTGTCATGTATATATATAGGTTATGTATATATTTGAAATGCACACCTAAATTTATCAATTTTAACTTTCAATAACATTTTATTATTGATTTTATGATTATTAATTCTATTATTAATTATTAGTTCTTTTTTATTAAAGTATCATAGGTGCGACTCAAATATATATACATAGGAGCAAAACTTACTAACAAAATATTGATTTTTAAATATTTTATCATGTGTCATTTTTAGCTTTTTCTTTTTAAATTGCTTGTTTTGTTTTTTTTTTATTATTAAACTATTGTAAAATCCAATATGTAAGATGCTACAGTACTTGTCTAAAGATAATTAAAGGGGTTGGAAGCACTATTGTTTTAATCTGGGGTAGGTATTTTTTAATTAAAGTTTTACTTAAAATGGAATTAAGATTAAAGACACTTTTGTTAAAAACATGTTGTCAAATCTATTTCTAATCTGGAAATAGATTTGAATTTATTTTTGGACATTATCTTACTGTTGCATCTTCAAAAACAACCAATAAAGAAAAAGTATAAAATGACTGAATTTTGAGTCACAGATTAGATTAGCTACTATTGAGATAACTGATTGTAAGCCTGTTACACGTCGCTTAAAACTTAAAATGATGTAGTAATAAATCCACCATGCTTCTGGGCTCTATGGGTCATCATCATCCATGGCCGTACCATTCTTCTGCCCAAGAGAAGTAAAAACCCATCCTTAGAACTTCAGTGTGCTAATAGAAGCTTGTTGCCACAGGAGAACATGCAATATTTTAAATTGGACTCTTAAAATTGCAAGGTAACTTTTATGCTACTATTGAAAATGAATCTAGTCTCACTAATCTCAAATCCTGCTATCAAGATTCTAATGTATTGTTCAATTTTCTATCTTTTAAATTAATATGTTTTTTTTATATAAATAACATGTAATTGGCTCTTAAATAATTTATATAAATTTAATTCTCTCTCATATGCTTTTAACTTTCTTTAACTTTGGTGCGGTCATTTATTTATATGTATTTATTATTTGATTTATATATCTGCTTGCTTATTATTATGCCAATTCCCAGCAACCTAGCGAACTTAATTTCTAAAATCCTTTTTGTCTTTCAATTAAATCTCCATTATTAAGTTTTTATTAACGTCCCCTTTAAATATATATATATATATAATGCATTATAAATTAATATGTTCACCAGTTTGTTTTTACGAACCAACATTTTATGTTGGTTTATTATAAAAATATATTTGTTTAACTCTGGATTTTCTACCCGGGGTAAATCCAGAACTTAAGCTAATTAATGCTTTAAAATCTTTTAAAATGTTGTTTTTTATTAAATTCTGAAAGAGTGACCCATTAATTATTTTCTATATAACTGCTTTTTTTATTTACTCTTAAAATATACTTATATATTCCAGTTGTTGTAAAATCAAGAAAGGTGGGATTGATTTATTTTAAATAGCAGAAAAAGGGATGGGGGTAAATCTTCATGTTTCTTTTACTAAATAAAATCTGAACATATTAGGGAAATTTTAATATTTTACTATTTTAGCTATTAAGTAAATCTTAATGTTTCTTTTACTAGATAAAATCTTATTGTATATTTATTTAGGAAAATCTAAATTTATATATATATATATATATATATATATATATAAATTTAGATTTATATATATATATATATATATATATATATTATAACTGCATGGCATATTATTTGTCTAAATTATAGTATTTAAACAAGGGTCATTTATTTTAAAGCAGTAAAACTTATTCAATGTTGTTAGCGACATGTATCATTACTGCATTTCTGACATTTAGCCTTATCTTCCTGTTTATATATATGTGCTTCTAGTCTTAATCTGGGGGTTGTGACAAGTTCAACCCCATAGATTCCTTTTCATGTCTTCATATAAAAATGCCTCTGGCGGTGATCCCTAAGTCTGACACATGTTATGCCCATCCATTTCTTCGTATAAAAAGACCTCTAGTGGTGATCCCTAAGTATGGCACACACTATGCCCATCTATGTCATCTTTCGTCCAGAAGCATGACTTTTCCTGTTATTTCTTGGTTATAATGTCAGCACCGCAAACTTCTTGTATATTTATTTCTTTTGCATCATGACCCAGTTTTAATGCTCTAATATTAAAATTATGCTTTGCTTAATATATATATATATATATATATACATGCCAATTACTTCTATTTTATTAATTAAGTTTATTTCAGTCTTATACAATTCCACCATCGTAACTTATTTCTATATTTAAGAGTATATATATGCCTTGGGAAAAATAAAGTGTTCGTCTTACTATTGTTAAAATAATTTTTCATTAAATATTTTGTCATAGATTCAAATATAATCAAATGTTTTTAAATGTATTTTATTTATTATCATGACCGTAATGGTGTGAAAATAATTTATCTTATATCTGTAATGAATCCCAGAATGCTCCCTGAAATAATGCTAGTCATCATGTTTCAGAACCGTAATCCAAAGCGTTGAGAGCAATTTTATGTAACTTCTTTCTAATATTCGATTGGCATCTTAATATTGGACCCACCAAAGATGTGTGCTTATTTGTAATATATTATTTAGCTAATAAAGAGCATATGAGAAATAATAGCATGAATGACACTATGTAATCCTCTATCACTTGGTAGACTGCTTGCTCATTCATGCACACCCTAATGTATATAATTAATTTATAAATGTATAATAATTTGTCAGTATATTAAACCATATTCTTATTGTCTAACTTATATATTATTTTAATAGAGTCATAGTTAATAGATGTCTCATTGTTTTGCTCAGCTTTGCTAGTTGGCTGGATTAAAATTAATTCTCTTGTGCCATCATTACTATGTTATTCATTAGGTGTTAGATCTGTGGCTTAGAGAGTGGGTTCGAATTCAGGCTGGTCCCTGACCTAAATCTCGGGCTTGACTGGGTTTGAAGTACATTTTGTGAGTTCCAGTTCATGTTAGATGGATAAACATGTTTTGACTGACACATATATATATATATATATATATTATTGTTGCTATGTAAAGATATTTTATATTATATCATTGATTTATTTAAATATATGTAAAAGCAGCATAATGAGTTAAATTTCTTTCCATTTTTGATAATTTGTTCATTGCATTGCAATTGCACACTGATATTATTTTAGTAATAATCATTAAGTCTTTTTTTAACTGACTAGCATTTTGTTTTTAGACAAAGTTTGTTTATATTTCAGATTTCATTTGTGCACATAGATAGTAAGTATAATCAGGGAAACTGCTAAATTTTATTTTATGTAGACTTAGAACAATTTAATGGAGACTTATCACATTATGCATTCAAGAATATAATGTGCATTTTCATTTTGTTTGAAAGCTTATTCTTATATTTCAAATATATTTTCATTTAGTTTAATAATATTTTTATTAATTATTTAGTGTATTAAAGTTTTGTTATAGAGATAATACTATTATAAGATAAAAAAACAAAATAAAGGTTTAAACAAAAGTTTGATTTCACTTGTCATAATTTATTTTGTATGTTCATTTACTAACTTTTAAAATATTAACTATTATAAAAAATAATTTATTGTCTATAAATAAAATTTAAGCTGAGAATTAAACATAACATTTTAAATATCATCTTCCTTTATACTTAATCTTCAGTGAAAATGTGTAAATTTAACTTCTTTATATTATATGCATATATTTTTCTCTTTTAACTTTTGCAGTAGTAGTAAATAATATCAGAAGTTGCTAGCATAGAAAATTTACTTCTTTCATATGTTATTTAAAATAAAATTTAATATACAATGGGTTGCTTTTGATATTTACTCTATACAAAATATGATTTCATGCGTTTAAGGCTAATTTTTTTATACGTAAAAATATGTTACAGATGTTAAACAATTATTACTTGACATTTTAACAAATACAATAATTTCCAACTTTTTTATTTTGTCTTTTATCAAATATTTTATATTTAAAAAGCACTAAAGAAATAGGTCAAGTTTCAAAATAGACACTTCATGACTAGTTGACTCAACTAAAAAAAGTAGCTGTTAAAATGTCCTGCAATAGTAGAGAGATAGCTTCTGATGTTTCAAGGTCCATGGATTATGGTCATCTGGCACTTTGGACATTCAAATTTCTTATGACTTCCTGATCAAGAAAGCCATTTGATCGTAGTATTATTATAGGCCAATCATAAAACAATACATAGGATACATTTCTCAGTATGAATGATATTTACCATACAGTCTGAGATGTTTAAACATCTTTTTTATATACAAATCTAATAATTTAATTTTTATTGCGAAAATCAATTTTTTCTATATAGAATTAAATCATTTTACATAAGATTTGAGCCATTTGACATATATTTACTATAAATTGTTACAAACCTTCAACTTTTATTGTAAAATTTTGTATAAATTAACAATTCGTGGGGGGGGGGGTCGAAGTAATCATTTTTTTTTATAATTTCACTGTTTTTTTTTTTTTTATAAATTTGTTTATTGGATATAAAATCCTAAGCTTTATTTAATTACAACTTGCTATTTGAAGCACAGATATATTTTATATAAATATTGTGAATGAATGTATTATTCTAAAACAGATGTTATGAGATATCCATAAAAGAATATATGCTAATTAGTATCTGTACAATGTTTTATAAAATTAATTACAAGTTATTAGCACGATGTAAAGGACAATCATGTTTTATTTTATTTCTAGGTAATTTAAAGCTTTTAATATATATTTGTAAAAGCAAAAAAAAAAAAAAACGAAAGTACTTCAAATTATTTATTAAATAAGCCTAAGATGTTAATATAATTGTATTACTGTTGCAAATAAGTCAAGTTTCATGTTTACCGTCTAGTTGAACAATACATTTTAATACAATAAAAGAATAGTTGATTTAAAACTAAAGATTTTTTAACAGAAAAAAGTAATTGTTGGAGTAATAATAGTAATAGTAATAATAGTAAGTTTAGTTAACAAAACACTATAATCTTAAAGACAACAGAGGTTAATGTAAATAGAATAAATTCCATACAAAGACTCTATGCTATTAAAAATTAGATAGAGTAAGTTAATCATTATATAATTATGTTTGCAGAAACTAAATAATCAATTAATGCTATTACAAATTCATATTTTTTTAAAAAAAAGTTTGAATATTTTCTTATGTGACAATCTGACATAGTTGCAGCAGGAATAAGTATACTTGTAAGCCATAAATTCTTTTTCAAATCCTTTAAAAGTCTATATATAAATAAAAATAAGTGCATTCCCGCCTTCCATACTGTTTTCACTGGTAATATAATTGTATTATATTTATATCTCAAAATCTCATTAATACATAACACTATTAATAAATTAGCTTAACGTTCAATACTAACTCTTATCTAATCATTCTTTTAGAGGACTTTACTATTTCATAAATCTCAGTAGAAAACACAACCATGTAGAGAAATTTTTTTTGAGTAAATCTATATTCGTTTCATAAAAAAAAAAACATTTACCACTTATTTATTTTCCACACATTGATTTTCATATAAAACTCTTTCTTTTATCTAAATATTTGAAACCAGGCACTCTTCACAAATCTGGGAGCTTAATTGTAAGTATAGAGGATTTGAACTCCGATTTTCAAGCACCCTTCAACTATCCACACTATCTCATACAACTGATACACATGACCACACACATGTAGAAAAGATTAATAATCACCAATATACAGCACTCATCAGTTGGTCCAGACTATCATCTCTCACACATATATATAATCAATGCTCAGTTTATATTAAGATAGCAAATCTTCATACTTTAATGGACAGGCTTCAATCCTACAACCTCCAACTTTTCAGCCAGCCATATCATTGAAAATCTGATGATGAAAACTCAAATCCCATGCTGATGCTAATATTATTGCCTGTCCATTAAAGTATGAAGATTTTCTATATTAATATAAACTGAGCATTGATTATATATATGTGTGAGAGATGATAGTCTGGACCAACTGATGAGTGCTGGTTTAGCACGAAATGCGTATATTGGTGATTATTAATCTTTTCTACATGTGTGTGGTCATGTGTATCAGTTGTATGAGATATTGTGGATAGTTGAAGGGTGCTTGAAAATCTGAGTTCAAATCCTCTATACTTTCTTTTATCTGTAAATTTCTCTGAATATCTTATACTTAATGGGTAACTTACAATTGACTTTCTTAATCAACCATTACTTCCTCCCAATAATACTTTAAGATTTATTTTTAAAACCTGTACTCCAGAGGCAGTAATCTCAGATATCTGTATTTACTTTAAAAAATAAATATTCTTTCCCTAGATCCAGTGAAAGCTTGATTCACATTTTCTATTGTAATTACATCTATAATTATATTTTACATTTGAATAAATAAGTCTTCTACAGTACTTGTTACGGATGATGCCCATACTGATGTTATAAATATCTCATGTGTATCTTTCTTAAACAAGAATACAAAAATGTCAACTTTAATTGGCAGATTATGTATCCATCAAAAATAGCCAAATTATTCTTACCACAACAGCACCATGGTTGGTCGAGATTGCAAAGACATAAAAATAAATACCATCTTCTATAATCAAAAATGATCAAATTGTTATGATAAAATTTATTACCACACATATTCTTCCATTTTAAAACCAAACTTCACACTTCAAAAAATGTAGTTATTTCTCACTTTATGCTTGGTTTAAATACTGAAAACTATGAAATATTTTAATAATATAGCATTCATGTGGGGCTCATGCAATACTCAAATATTTATCAATTTCATTTTATCATTTTACAACTCCCATTAGTAAATAATATTTATTTTACAAAGCACAAACAGTATTGAAATTAAATTGAAAGACTGCAAACTTCTCGCGATTATTACTATTCAACAGCCAATCAGATCGTAAACACAAGACAAAGAATTTAACAAGAAGAGGGTGGTCCACCCTCCTCTTTACTTGTCTTTCTATATATCAAAGCCAGTCTGAAGTATTTAGATCTTAAAGCATGAAGCTTTAAATATCTTCACATTTAACTCACTGAGTCTATATTACAAACATACAGTTACGATTTACTACGCAGTAGTTTTTAGATGCTATAACTTGCAGTAACATATGTAAATAATATTTATTTTACAAAGCGCAAACAGTATTGAAATTAAATTGAGAGATTTGATTGGCTGTTGAATAGTAATAAGCATGAGAGGTTTGCAGTCTCTCAAATTAATTTCAATACTGTTTGCGCTTTATAAAATAAATATTATTTACATACGTTACTACAAGTTATAACATCTAAAAACTACTGCATAGTAAATCATAGGATTTCACACTCTATGTTTCTAATATAGAATCAGTGACTTAAATGTGAAGATATTTAAAGCTTCACACTTTAAGATCTAAATACTTCAGACTGGCTTGGATATATAGAAAGACAAATAAAGAGGAGGGTGGACTGCCCTCTTCTTGTTAAATTCTCTGTCTTGTGTTTACAATAAGCACGAGAGGTTTGCAGTCTCTCAATTTAACTCCCATTGTAGTAAATCTTCTTTCCCATCCTTATGTTCAGTTTCTATAACATCTCTTTTTTTTTTAAAATATGAGCCTCTCAATTTTTAATAATTTGAGACCCATGTCAATGATTTATACATTACTCAAGATGGTAAAATCCATTATAAAAGACATAATTCAACCTATACTTCTTCCATTAATCTTTTCTTTCCAATTTGCTAAAAAAATATCACCAACTTTCTCTGCAATCACTCTATTTAAGATTATAATTGATCACATAAGACATTCTAGAAAAGAAAGGCAAATATCTGT
Source organism: Epiperipatus broadwayi (assembly GCA_028023455.1). Lineage (NCBI taxonomy): Eukaryota > Metazoa > Onychophora > Udeonychophora > Euonychophora > Peripatidae > Epiperipatus > Epiperipatus broadwayi. Next base: position 46,701 of record JAQFVV010006541.1, read on the forward strand.
GAAATTAGCCATTGTGGCTGCATTTGACTCCATTCTCATGATTGACCTATTACACATGCTGAAAAAATGCAAAGTTCCTTTACCAATAATATATATATATATATATATATATTATTGGTAAAGGAACTTTGCATATACATATATATCTATATATATATATATATATATTATTATATATATATATATATATATATAAAGAATAAATATGAGACAATAATATCTGGATTCTCTTTTACTCCAAACTCTAATTCTTACATGGATTTAAATCCAGAAAGCTATTTTTATAGATGTAAGAATGTGAAAAATATCGTATTTTTTAATATTCTGCAAAGATTATTTTAAACTTTTCCATGTAAACAGAGATCATCTTTAACTTTTGATGCTACTAAAAAATTACTAATTCAGTAAATTCCAGAAAAGAGCTATTATACACTTTTGAGAAAACTTGTTTAGGTTCAGGAACTGTCAATTAGTAGCAATTGTTAATTTCTTGATAACAGTGATATCTGTTTGCATGGGTATTACCTCCTCATTTCTATTTATTATAATAACAATCCATTAAAATATTTAATTCAACACACACACACACACATATATATATATATATATCAGTATATATATGTCAACGTACTGATTATTAGACAAATATATAATGCATTGAATTGTAAAACATCAAACTTCAATCGATATCAGTCTATCCCTCAGGGATCTTCTTCCCTCATCTCACTTATCTTTATATCTTATATTAAACCACTAGTTAAAAAAAACATTCCTATCCTAACCAAAACTATTAATAATATAGCTTATGTAGATGATTTGATTCTTATTCTACCATCCAAAAAACATCTACCCAAGCTCCTAAACATACTTGAACAATATACAAGAAAATATCTCAAATTTAAAGATAACAAGTTTTCTTAAACCACAAATCATCATATAATTATTACTCCTTATGCTTACACAAGCTGTTAACACAGAGGCAAAACTCTCCATACAGCAGCATGACTTGATGTAAGCCATAGTAACCAATGGATGCAAGAAGGTTTGTGCATAACATCCCTATTTAATGCTACTCATCAAATATCCACAGATTAGTTTCTAGCTTGTGGCTTTTATCAATGAAGAGCCTTGGATCTGAGAGCACTGCACCACCTACATCTTATGATTAAATGCAACCCTCCAACAAATCTTTGAGTTCAAAATAAAACATGATAATGTTTTCAATTCAAGATCATTTGCTTGTTTACGGTTGTAGATCTGAACTCAAATCAGCAACCATATATTTTGGTGTCTTGGGTACTGTAATAATCACAACCACCATAATTATATTAAGCATGATTATAACTAAACCACTAAATATTACATAATCATTATTTTTGTGCTTACACATGCAGTTAACAATGGCAAATAGGGATTTATGCACAAAGATTCCTGCACCCATTGATTATTATGACTTGCACTGAGTGGTTTTGCCAAAAATACACAAACCAGATAGATATTCCATTAAAACCAATTGTAAGTGCAGTTGGTTCACCAACATAGACACTAGCTCATTTGCTATCCTCTTTTCTTCAGCCTCATTTAACTTAAATGTCATCTTATGTTAAGAAGGCAAATCATTTTCTTGAGTTTATCTGAGATATTAAATTAACTAGAAATGATATTTTGGTAAGGTTTGATATTGTTTTACTCTTTACTAGTGCACTTCTAAAGAAAGCTATTGATGTTTTGAAAAATATTCAATTAACTAATTTTGTTGTGAGTTTGATTGAAGACTGCTTAGTAAATACATTTTTTTTTGCTTTTGATGGTCAGGTGTATAAACAAACATCAGGTTCAGCTATGGGTTCACAAATTTCTCCAGCATTGTTTTAAATTTTTATGTAGAACTTGGAAAATAAAATTTTGAAAAACCATCTGTGTAACTGAGGTATGTTGATAATAACTTTGTCATCTGGTCTCATGGTAAGCATGATTTTGTTGAATTTTTAATTTGTTTAAATTCTTTTCATAACATGAAATTTACTATACAAATTGAAAATAATAACCAATTTTTCTTCTTAGATGTTTTAATTGAAAGAAAGTAGAATGCTTCTTTATCCCATGGTGTGTATATATATATATATATATATATATATATATATATATATATATATATATATATATATATATAAAGCCAGCACACACTGGGACATATCTACTATTTGCTTCTCATCACCATCCATCACAATCATTTTCAGAGGCAAAAACATTGTTAGATAGAACTAAAAGACTTTCTGATGATAACCATTTTTACAAAGATATCTATGCTTATTGCAGCTGATTTAATTCAGAGAAATAAATAATATTTATAGAAATAAATTCAGGCAAGATTTATACAGCTTTAATTTTATAAATGTATTGTTTTACTTTAAACAGAATTTCAGGAAACAATAGTGAACATTCATTATTTAAATAAGCTAACTTATCATTAAAGATTACAGATTTAAAGATCAGTTAAGAGCTCAGCGGTTGTTCAAAAAATATTATCAATCTTCTTAACTCAGCTGGTACTTCTGTCACATTGGATGGTAGGGGTAATAGCACTCTTCTACAGTTAGATGGCATGGTCTAAGATGTCTTCTTTCCAACAGCTAGCTATTTCTGAAATCCTCTCATCTTGATGATGATGGTTACATGCCATTGTGGCATATAGAATGGGGTTTGAGATCACAATTTTTCTGCAGGAAAAATGGCAAATCTATGACCTCCTACTCTGTTATTTTAAAGTACAAATGGGCATGGATTCTGGTAGCAATGCATGTCAAATTTACAGAGTAAGATTAAGAGTTTCAAAATATAGGGTATTTATATGATATTGAAATCCTATATTATTTTGTCAATGACTTGGATTTACAGATGGTAAATCCATTAGTACATGTTTATTATCCAATTTTTAATTTACAAAATTGATTTAACTATTGTTTGAATTTTAAAGCTGATATTTTTAATCTAACTTAGTCACCTCAATACCCTAAAGATTGGGGCAATAGCACTAGTTCAGTAATTCTTATTTTACTATAAAATATATTTTGGGAAAAAAGTATTATCAAAATAAGATTTTAACTTTTAGATTGCACTACACCTGCACAGGTTGGCGATATTTCTGTTTACTACTACTCAGTTTAAAATTAAGAATAACAGAGAATCTTTTAAATAATAATTCATTATATATGTATCATGGTGATACATGTAATTCATACACATACATGTAACTAATAAATTGACTTATTTAAACAAACAAATCTATAATTTAAAAGGTCTGATTTTAAATAAAATATACAAACTGTAACATATATATAAATCGATGATATATATATATATATATATATATATCATCGATTTATATATATGTATACAGTATATATATATATATATATATATATATTGTGCCATTACAATTTAGTCACTAGCTAAATTTATAGTAATGTGCATGTAGGAAAATGTAAAACAAAATCATCATCACATTTTTATATAAAAGGAAGTTGTAGGGCATCCAAGTTTAAACCCTACAAGGTCCAGTTCTAAAAGCTTTAAATAGAAAGAGAGTGGGTCAACAATTAATATTGTTTGTATGCTGATAGAAAGACAATACACACATTTAAACTATTCAATTTTTAATTTTTCTGTTAAAAAGCAAAGTTATAATGCATACGTATAGGCAGTGTATGTGTAAGCTATTGAATTATTTTATATTTCAGATATTTAACTTTCTTTAAATCTAACCTATGCTTGATCAATTTTAATATCTTGTTCTATACTTCTATTTTGCTTTTCTATAATTGTAATAGGGATTTAAAAGCTAATGATTTAATTTTAAATATTAGGGTTATAATTACTAAGCTAGCAATTAGATTATTTAATGTTAGTTTATGAATAATTTGAAATGATAAAGTATGTGTGTACATTACATACAGAAATTTACAGTTATTAAATATTGAAAGAAAAAGAAGGGTTAAATCTGTCAAATTATTTTTTTTTACAATTTTGTGTTAAGGGAAAATCTGTTGAATCAGATATCTATTTTTGTAGCAATTTTGTTTTTATAAATGATTGTTTGTCACTTTGGGAGCTTAAGCTTGGTGGGAACTCTAATTTTGAAATTGTCTCATCTTAAGATTAAAGGAAAGAAACTCCAATTTTAGATATTACAGATATACGTAAAAAAGGATTAAGTCTTTTTTTTTTAAGACAAAAGTGTCTGAAAACCAGGTGTGTAATTTTTTGAGTTGGTCAAAAATAGCAATTCACACTATCACTCTAATTGGGTGAGTTGACTCAAAAATTGGATATAAAAGCAGTCTGGAAAATCAGTTAATACTTTTAGACTATTAGATTATTGTTATTATAATATATTGTGAGAGAGACCTTTTTAAAAATTATTGAAACTAAAGCAGACAAACATTTTTAGTTCTGCTAGATAGTTTGTTTTTTTAAATCATTTTTTATGAAGCTTTGAACGTTGAAAATATAAGAAATGATGGGGTAGAAAAATTATATATGTGTCCCATTAAGACCTGACCGTCAAGGAGCCACAGATCATATAGGGAAGAAAAATGCCTTGTCTGAAAAATAATATTCTACACCTTTCAACTGACCAGAAAAATAAGATGTTTTTAAATAGAAAAAAGAAAGCATCCACTTGCATTCGAAGGAGATCAGAAAGATGAATTAATCTACTGATAAATATTAATCATCATGTCCAATTAATTGTTCCAGTAACTGAGTTTAAAACCCAGGAAATTTATAAATGTGAAAACAACTGCTGTATTTGTCCACTAAAAGAATCATGCTTGACAGGAAGAGAAGAAAATTTAATATAATGATTTCCAAATTGTCCACTAAAGCAAATAACCATATTTGAATCATCATCATCAAACAATTATACACCTCAAGAAAGAGATTGTTCCAACATAAAACAGAAATGGTAGCTGCAGAAATATAGACATTATACAAGACAAGTTTGAACCCTTGGAAGTTTGCCACAAAACAAAAGATTGGTAATATGACTTTTTATATCTATTTTCTTTATTATATCAGAGTCTTAATAAACATTTTAGCAATAAAGTGGTATATTTTATTTAAAGAACTTTTAAAGACTATTCAGATCGATTAAAAACAAGAATGTCTTACTAATAATAACTTTGAGCTTCATAAATTATCTTGAATGTATCAAAATTATTTGTTTATTAATTTACAGTTATGAAATATTAATGTGTAAAATAATTTTTTGTATTATTATTTTGGTTTTAAATAATATTTTGTTATTATGGGATAAAACACGCACATACATAATGGTATTTTTATATGTGTATAATTGCGAGTGAATGTAAAGTAATAAGTAGTATTAGAATATTAGATTATTTTGTTTCAAGTTAAAGTATAGCATTTCAGAGGTAGAAGAGAGGGGGAGAAAATAATTTAAAACTTGTTTCTAAAACTTGCTCTTTTCAATTTTACTAACAGTTATTTTGTCATTCTACTTACATGTTAGATTTATAAAGTATGTGTGCCAATGATTGGAGATTTTGTTTTATGAAATACTTTTCTTGTGGAATGAACATTTTAACAAATCGGTTACCCAATTTAATACAATGTACATTTGACGGGAAAGGGGGAAGAACTTGAAATTAATCTGAAGATTGCAATATAGTCAATTATTATTGTTATTATTATTCATATCAATTTTCATGTAGATATTAGTAATACATTAATAAATGTTAATTTTTTTTATTAAATGAGGCGTACATATTTCATTAAGAGTAGTCTTTATTAAGTGTGATTATTCAGCATCAAGGTGAATAGTAGTTATTTAAGTTCCAATTCGATTTACTAAAATTAAGCAATGATTATGAATTTCTTTATAAAATTTAGATTTATGTTTAGGCTTAGTCCTAAAGCTGTGGTTGAAACCATTGTCATTATCGTTATCATTATCATCATCGTCATCATCACGTTTTAATTGATGAGCTGTTTAAATGTTCAAAGGCCATAAATAAATATTGATTTCATAATATTTAGTGATTTCTTAGTAATATTATAACCACCATTCCATCATCTATTTCATGCAAGGATGAGTGAATTGCCATCCTAAATTAATAGTAATCTGAGCTAGTAAAACTTATAAAAAAATATTGAAACACATTTGTTATGCTAAGGTCTAAGAAATGATTTGTGTCTAATGAATTCCACTTTAGTTTAAAGATGTTTTATGTTTACTTAAATATTAGTGCATACAGTGTTATGGGTCTAAAATCAAAATCATACATTTTGTAAGAAATAAAGTACCAAAAGGGATTCAAACCTGGTACATGTGAAAAGGTTATTAGATATAACTGTGTCTAGATTCAGATAACCTAGTGGTGCCCTGATAGACCCTATTCACTTGTTGTTCACTTAGACATGCACTTAACATCAAACCAAGAAATGAAAGTGAGTAAAATCTACAATTGGATATACCTGAGAAGATATTTTATTGAGTTATTAGTGTACTCACCTCACGTGATTGCCTTATACCTGAGTTATAGTAGTAGTTCTTAATAATTTGTTTATAATTATTGATATTGTGATATCTTGAGAAATCTAATTATAGAAGTATATTTCATTTAATCCAATGACCCTTAATATGATTGATAATTCAGTCTGATCTTTTGTTTAATAGCCACTACTCAGGTATTCTTCTCATAATTTAATTTAAGCTACAATGCTTTTCGTTTATTAAGCTAAATATTTATATTTGAATCTTTTCTTAATTATTTAATACATTTGGATCGTTTCATCATCTTTATTAAGTTACCATGAATATAATATTTGAAAATTTGAGATTTTAATAATATTTGGATTTTTGGATAGTTTTAATATATTTAATATCTTTGAACTAACTTAATTAGGTTACAATATATATATATATATATATATATATATATATATATATATATATATATATATATATATATATATATATATAACTGTGTGATGCTTATATACATGTATGCAGAGAAGGTTTAAACCTGGCACAGAAGGAGCTATAGTGAAAAATAGGTGAAATGTATATTAAGTCAGGAATATACTGTTTCACGATTTAAGTTTATTTTTTAAATTAAATAATAATTTAATAAAAAATTATTTAATCAGACAACTTTTATAATAATATATTTAATTTTACCAATTCGGATTTTGCCCCTATATTGGAGCCTTTTCAAGATGTAAATACACTTAAAGTTACTTTACAATTCTTTCTTTTCTGCAGCAACTCCTCCTACAGGCTTCATTTTACATTACAATATCAAAGATAAAACAAATCTTCTATTTCCTATTCATTACATACATAAATAATTATACATAATATTTACACATGAATGTGATCTAAATCATAATCAAACATTTACATTATACAATCACACATTTATACATTAACATCATTCATAAATTTTCCAATTTTTCTTTCCTTACATATTTATATAACTGTAAAAATGAGTTTTGGAAGATAACTAAAGGATGGGTTGTGGGTTGTTCCATTAGGGGTGTTTTATCATCTACATATATATTATGATTGATTATATAGAGGGAAGTATAATTGAATTTTCCAATTTTTCTTTATATATATATTTTGATTGATTATATAGAGGGAAGTATAATTGATATATATATATATATATATATATATATATATATAAGGATGAAAGAAATTATACAATATCACAGATATGTTGATGATATACTTATAGTAGGTAATAGTAGAAGTATAACTAATGCATTTAATGAAATGAATGATAGTGGATATGGTATTAGATTTACGATGGAAAATGGAGAGGAAGGATTAAAATATTTAGATATTTTTTGAGGAAGGATGTGACAGGTAAGATAGTTATAAGACATTATATTAAGGAGAAAGAAAAAAGAGGTATAATAAATCCAAGTTGATATCAACCATGCTCTCAAAAAATGGCAGCAATGAAAGGGTTTAGAGAGAAAAATGATAGGTTAACTTTAGATAAGGATTTAGCATTAATGCAAAAGTTGGAGGTTGAAATGATTATATAAGTATGGGATATAAAAAGAAAGATAAAAGTATTTTTTTTAAAAATAAAGTTGAAGATAGTAGATATTATACTAATAAATTAACTGTAAATAATAAATGGATTTCAGTTCCATATTTTGATAGAGTATATAAAGAGTTGCTAAGGGAAGAATTACCTGATAATATTAAAATAGGATGAAAAAAACAGTAGATAATTAGGGAAATGGATAGGTAATACAAAAAATAATGATGAAAATGGTAGAGAAGGGTTGGTGTACAAGATTATTTGTGAATTTTGTAGCATGTCATATGATAGGGCAATTAGGAGAAAGGATATGAGATCAGGGATTTATGTACATTTTTTGAAAACTGGGTATAGAATGAGTTGTGAAAAAAACATTCAGCTGATTAAGTATGCAAATAAGTATAGTGAAAGGATATGTTATGAAACTTTGTATATATAGGAGAATTTTGAAAAATGTATGAATATGGTTAAAGGTTCTGTAAAGTTGGCTGGAAAATGGGTGTCGTTAGATAGCTGGAAGATTTAATTTAAGTTGGATATAGTTATGAGTACATTATGTGTATATATTTATATAGATGATTATCATTCTAATTATGTTGGGTTTAAAATATTAAATATAGTTATATAAATATGTAAGGAGAAAAAGATTGGGAAATTTATGAATGATGTTAATGTATAAATGTGTGATTGTATAATGTAAATGTTTGATTATGATTTAGATCACATTCATGTGTAAATATAATGTATAATTATTTATGTATGTAATGAATAGGAAATAAAAGATTTGTTCTATCTTTGATATTGTAATGTAAAATGAAGCCTTTAGGAGGAGTTGCTGTAGAAAAAAAAGAATTGTAATGTAACTTTAAGTGTATTTACATCATGAAAAGGCTCCAGTATAGGGGCGAAATATGGATTGGGGAAATTAAATATTTTATTATAAAAGTTGTCTGATTAAATAATTTTTTATTGAATTATTATTTTTCATATATTGATTATTTATCTTTTCAGCATATATGTGCTTGAGTGTATCAGTGTTATTAGATAGAGTGGAGAGTGATGGGTCATGTGAAAGTCTGTGCTCATATACCCTATATTACATATATTACATTGCAAAGACAATATTATGAACAAGTTTTGTTTTGAAATTTGATCTTTTTTTTAGTAAGTTTATTTTTTATGTACATTTATTCTCTATTTAGTTTTAAATTAATTATAATTATAACTTAATAAATCATATGAATAGAATTTGTTTTGTATTCTACTTAAATTTGTTATTAATAGAATAAAATTATTTAAATTCTACAATTATTTCTTTGCCAAATAAATTGCTGATGCTGTATTAAAAAGTATAATCATCTGGTTTTAGCAAATTATTATATAATAGTAATTTTAAACTGGATTCCAAGAGATTGTAAAAGACCCAGGAAGAGACCACATGTGAGATGGATGGATGAAATAAGAAAGTGTGCAGGAGTGATGTGGAGAAGAGAAGCTAAAGATCGGAAAGATGGACTGAACTTGGAGAGACCTTCATCCTGAAGTGGATTGATAATGGTTGATGATGATGATGATGAATAAAGATAGGTAGAGGTAAGCCAGATAAATATTGTATAGAACAATAAAACAAATTAAAAGTTGGTTCTGTGCTCAACTTGTATAATCAGAAAAAATAATCAGGAACACCAAATTTACCTGGAATATTGTAATGAGGGAATTATCAAAGTGAACACAATTTTGTCTCTGAATATGTAAAGAATATAAATTGTATAAACCCTAAGATACCTATGAACTGTACAATAGCACCCAGGATTATGAACTATAACAGCGATCCACAACATGATATAAGAATAGGGATTATAAAAGAATAAAATAAATGTTGTTTTGGAAAAAAAAATCACATATGTAGGTAGGAGAAAAAGCGTAGGCAAAAAGACTAGAATTAAAGTAGCTCAAAGAAAAAGTGACAAAAGGGGGAAAACATCAGCAAATGTGTTAGAGAAATAAAAGTAATAAGAAAATAAAAACTAAGCAAGGTTAAGAAATTTAAAAAGGTCGGGGCATTAGAAATAAAAAGAATAGACAATCTGATTTGTTAATGGGATAGGAGACAATAAATTTTGCATCCCAAGAATGTCCAAAAAGTACAATATGGTTTAATAATATGTCTTGTTTGAATCAGGTAGTCAAATATCAATCATGTCTGAGACTGTATGCAGACACATGATGCAACAAGCCCCTGATGCACAAACTCTGTCAGTGAGGAAAACCATAGTGAGATTGACCAATGATAAAAATGTTCAATTAGAGATAAAAGAAGTATAAGTATGAGTAAGGGGAGGAAAGAGAGATATCAACATGTTTTGCTATTTTTGAAAGGACTTGTACATTATGTAATATTAGGATCAGATTTCATGCACAAAAACAGGTGTGTGTTCAACTATAAAGAAGGCAATATCCCATGTAGTCGAGTTTAGATCGAAGAAAAGAATATTGCCAAGAGAAATATGTAGTATATAACATAATGCAGAGAGGGCACAAACAGAGATATAGAGAAAGAGGACAACAGATATGGGAGAATAGGAAAAATCATTGAAAAAATTTATTAGAGAGATATAAATACAAATTTATGAATAGACCAGAGATAATTAAGAGTTATGTACACCAAATTAAAATTATAAATGGCACACACTACCAAGCATTATCTTATCCCATACCTCATCAATATAGAATAGAGGTTTCAAAGCAATTGTTACAAATGGAGTAACAGAAGGTTATAACAAATGGTTCATCCCCATATAACAATCCATTAGTGATAGTGAAAATGGGTTGGTAAGACTGTGCATAGATACTAGACAGTTGAATATGATTATGTGGCCTGATAAGAATGTCCCTCCACCTATAAATGAATTATTGAATAGGTTCCACATTAAGGAATTTTTTTTGATTTTAGATCTGACTTCTAGTTATTAGCAGATCAAGCTACACCCAGCAGACCACAAGTATATGGCTTTCAAATATAAGAACAGTGGGGTAGAGTTGTTGAACTGTCAAGATAGGGTACTACCTCCAGAAATAAAGAGTTTGGTTATCATTTATATGGACAAAGTGATCATTGTATCCAAAAGTCGACAGAACATTTAAGACATCTCCAAATGATTTTTACAAGAAGGCAAGGACAAGCCCACTCAATTTAATTTACAAAAATTTGTATAACTGCAGCAAAAGTAAGTTTTTTGATATTTGTTCAACAGAAAATGAATTAAACCCCATCCTGATAAATACAATCTATTAGGAATTCCCAGCCCCTAGCTCAATAAGACAGATTAGGTCATTCATAGGGCTTTGTAATATTTATAGCAAATTTTACTGGAATTTTGCAATCGATATTAAGTGTTTTGCTGCACCTATTATAAATAAATATTTCATGTGAATGGATGGACAAACTGAAGCTGTATTCAAAAGCATCAAGGAGAAATTTGTGAGCCAAATCATGTTAATCTATACTGACTTAAAAAAATTTTTCATAGTACAAATGGACAGCAGTGGATACAGATTGGATGCAGCACTGATGCAAACTCAGGAAGATGGTAGTCAAGACATAATATATTTTATTAGCAGAGTTTCAAGGGGGCCAGATATTAATTACTCTATAACAGAGAAAAAAGTGTTGGCCATGGCATGAGCATTCCAGAGATTTTAACAATTTCTGATAGGATCAAAGGTGATAGTCAGAACTGATCACAAAAATCTGCAAGTCCCTTAACCCCAGCTATCTGACCAATAGTATGTTAATTCATTAGAGCCATTTTCTTCAGGAATTTAACTACTATTTGGTAGATAATTTTGGGAATTTGGTAATTTAAAATCAATATCTTAGGGTTTATATGATTTATATTCTTTATAAATTCAGTGACCAAATTACATTTGCTTTGATAATTCATTCATTACAATTCGCTCATTGGAATATGTCAAGTAATTTATGTGAATGAGATTGTTTTTCCTGGTCACACAAACCCTACATCTATATGTAAATAAACTTGAATAACAGTTGAGGACAGAACCTGCCTTTAATTTATTTGAAAAATGCCAGGAATTTATACAAAAATCTACTGGCTTACCCCCACCAATCTTTATTAGTTACTATAATATAATTATATGCTAAACCCAGAGGATTGTACTGTTTAATATGGCATCGACAATTTATTTGGCAGAGTAATAATTGTAGAATTTAAATAATTTTATTCTATTAATAACAAACTTAAATAGAATACAATGCAAATTATATTCATATGATTTATTAAGAGATAATTTTAATTATTTTAAAACTAAATATATATATATATATATGAATGATCACAGATGGAGCTCTACCAATAGCCCACTCAATCGTGTTTACAAAAAATGCTGAGAGAGAATCGAAAATCCAATATCTCTTTCAAATTGTCTCCAACCTTTAAACCATGGTTTCAAGCTAATTGGCTTTCGTCAGTAAAGGGTAAGAGAAATAGAAACTAGATCTAAATGTCAAATCTACTGAAGAGCACTTAAGCAAACTGTTCCTATAAGTTTGAAAGCATGAATTTTTTAGATACGTAAATATCTTAAAATCCAGCTGAGCAAACTATATAGCTATATGGGTCTGATATCAGTTCAGATTCACCACATAGTTAAAAGGTTCTGCAATCTATATCATTGCTAAAACCTTCAAAGGTACATTTATGATAAACAAAAACAAGTTGGATTTTCGATTCTCTCTCAGCATTTTTTGTAAACACGCTTGAGTGGACTATTGGTAGAGCTCCATCTGTGATCATAAAATGCAAGCTATAGGCAGGTTAAAAAATTTTTAACTTGTTTTTGTTTATCATAAATGTACCTTTGAAGGTTTTAGCAATGATATAGATTGCAGAACCTTTTAACTATGTGGTGAATCTAAACTGATATCAGACCCATATAGCTATATAGTTTGCTTAGCTGGATTTTAAGATATTTACGTATCTAAAAAATTCGTGCTTTCAAACTTATAGGAACAGTTTGCTTAAGTGTTGTTCAGTAGATTTGAGATTTAGATCTAGTTTCTATTTCTCCTACCATTTACTGACGAAAGCCAATTAGCTTGAAACCATGGTTTAAAGGTTGGAGACAATATTGGATTTTCGATTCTCTCTCAGCATTTTTTGTAAACACGCTTGAGTGGGCTATTGGTAGAGCTCCATCTGTGATTATAAAATGCAAGCTATAGGCAGGTTAAAAAAAATTTTAACTTGTTTTTGTTTAATATATATATATATATATATATATATGCTTGTAATGTTTATATATATATAATAAACTTAAATGACTATTAAAAATTACCATTTTTAATTCAAATTTCTTTTTTATAGTCTAATGCCATACATCATTTAGTTCAAGACAAGATCACTTTTAAATTACGAAATAAAGTCTCTTACTGGTAAGTTGAATTGTTCAATTATAATGATGTGTAGATTATCATGTGCGGTTTTCATTGTCCTGGGAAGGATCAGTTGTATGCTCCAATTCCAGCTTATAAGTAGTCCAGGGTTCAAAGATTTAGGTAGGCTATGGCTTCACTCTCAGTATTCTAAGAATTCAAGAAGGAAGAAACATCAGCAAATGAACTCTTCTTTACTCATCACATATTACAACAATTCAATATGCCAGTGAGAGAGCCAAGCACATTTTATATGACTTTGTAGAAAAATCAATTTTATAATATACTGTTAAGTGCAAGACATAAGGATAAGATGTATTTGTTTTTTATACTCCCTCCCTTATTTTCATCTGCAACACACATCCTGTTCATACCTTTTAACTTTGACAATTTTAACACATTTTTGTTCACAAAATCATCTTTTTTAATTTTGGTGGCCATCTTTACTGATGATGAAAGAATGCTGTGACTTTAGCTTTTTAGTGCTGCTAATTGATTTGTGATAAGAATTTATATCCTTATCTTAGCAAAAATCAGAGTAAGGTTGATTGTTTTCTTTATCTTTTTCTTTCAACCTCTTTAACTTAAAATATATATATAACCTATGTTGTAAAAAAAAAATACAATCAGATGATATTTGAAAAAAAAAAAATTATTTTCGGAAATTTCATAATTTTAAATTGCCAATGCAAAACTTGTACCAAAACAAATATGGTACAATACCTCCATGGTTGCAAACAAGAATAAAACAGAGTGTTTAACCTTTATTTCTAATAACCTTTAACTTCTCAGTTTATTATCCCTTCTTTTTTTATTTATCTAATTGCTGAATGTCCTATGTGGTATGTGGCTATGAAACTCATGTTTACCTGTTTGACATGGTGCATAAAGAAGGGGTATTCCCATGATCATGGTAAGTATACAATATTCATATAAATGTACAGTCAGGAGTCCATGTCTAATCATTTTGGAGAATTTCTCATCCATTTTGAGTCTTATCTGCTTGAGGTGACTTGGTCTTCCCCTCTTTTTCTCAGTTCCCTGTAACTATCAGACTGATGTGTATTTGAAGATGGTCCTAATGTACTTAATGAAGTATTCTAAGACTTCTGGAAGGGAGAAACTTCGGCAAATGAACCCTTCTCTACTCACATATATTACAACAGTTCAATACACTGGTGAGAGTAACTTGCCACATTTTATATTACTTTATAGAAAAATCAATTTTATAGTAAACTATTTTTGAACAGATGAAGATCTAAGATGCAAGACAGGAGAATGTATTTGCTTCTTAAACCCCCTCTCTGATTTTAGTCTGCAATGCACATCCTGTTTACACCTTTTAACTTTGTAATTTTAACAAATTTTTGTTCACAAAGTCATCTTTTCCCCTTTGGTGGGCATCTTTACTGATGGTGAAGTCTTTAAGTGATGTTAATTGATTTGCGATAACAACTATATCTATCTTAGAAAAGATAAAGTAAGATTTGGTTGTTTATTATTTTAATTAATAAAAATAGCTTGTCTAAAAAAATACAATGAGATGATTTTGAAAAGAAAAAAATATTATTTTCATTTCGGGAATTTGATGTCTGTGTAGAATAGATCTATCAGGTTAATATGCAATAAAAACAATTACTTATGAATAAAAGACTTATTAGATGCATGTATAAAGGAATTAATCTCTTAAACTATCACAATATAAATTAATGATTTTAATTTTATATGCGACTATTTACTATTAATAGCCTTTTTTCCTGTCATTGACAAAAGTCCTTTATTAATCTGTTTTTTTATATTTCACTAATCTGCTAGATTAAATGTACTTATGTAAATATATAGATATTAAAAATCACAAAATAAATTACAATAATTTCTTTACAATGTATTAATTTTTATTAAGATAATCTCTTTACAATTTATTAAATTATCCACTCTTTAAACTCATTTTATTTTTGAAGACATTTTTAAAAATAAAAATCGATATCAATTTTTTTCACCTATATTTTTTCTACAAATTCTTTTCAAATTAATATATCGAAACATTGCAGAAGTTGTGTATGTTTCAAATAAATTTAATTTTTACATATAAATTATTTTTAATTGCACGTTGATAAAAAATGGCTGAATATTTTTTTGGTATATTAATACATTTTTTTATTTCAATATATTTCAATGGGACACTGTTAAGAGAAAGTAAATGCTTTATAAACTTCCAATTTATGTAATTCATTTTATGTAATTTTAAATTTTTTAAACCCAGCCATTGATTTGTTTTTATAATATCAAAAAGCACTTTATTAGAAATTTTTCCGGCTGATTCTAAGTGCAGATACTTTAGGTTTATACAGGAAAATAAAATATACTTTAAACTATCCAAGTTTTCAGACTTGTTATCTAGCATTGAACTCAGAGTTAAAGACATAACATTTCTAAAGGGTTGATGAGAAAAAGGTATATGTTCAATTAAAGTAAGGATTTTAAAGTTAAGTTTAATTTCCCGCACTTCAGTGCAATATTTTGCAAGTTCATAAAAATTTATTTTAAATCCAGACAATTTTAAAGATTTTATTTTGGGTTGACATAATTTTAAAATTTCAATAACATCTTCTTCCGTGATAAGTCCTGAAATATCGAGAGAAAGATGGAGCAAGAACTGAAATGTATATTCTGGTAAATCTCTTTCACCGCTCACTATCAACATTGTTTTGCACGCAAATAGTTCCACTTTATCAAATAGGGATAATTGAGAGCACGTGAGGTTTCCAAAAATTGAATTTTTAAAATTGACAGTATCTGAAGTTGAAGGATATAGAAAGCAATCACAAATGTAATAAATGCTAAACTTAATAAAGTGTAAATTAACAAAATAGTTTTTAAGTTTAACCAAGCTCTTTATGTTCATTTCATTACTGAACAAATTAAAGGTCAGAAGATGATTAGTAATCGGCAAACGCTTTTCTTTACATAGATTACAGAAAGCGGCATCGGTAATACATGTATAAGAAACATCTAAATATGTTAATTTATCACATGTTTCAAATATGGTAGTAAGTACATCATCATCACAGTAAGTTTTAGAGATGTTTAAAGATACTAGAGAAGGAAGACATATAATTAACGCTTTTAAATCTCTTTCTGAAAGAAAGTGACACTTCTCCAGATTAAGAGTTTGAACCTGGATTCTATGGATTATAATATGTTGCATTAAAGTTTCAGGTAGATTAACATAATTTATATGTTCAAAATTTTGAGCAAAAAAACAATAATTGTTCAATGAATTCAAACCTTTACATTCAGATAATGCTTCAAATAGTCTTTGAAATACTGATGGTGGTAAAATATTTTGCAGGTTTCTGGTTCTATAGAATTTTAAAAGGTATTTCTCAAAAAGAAAGCTTGATGTTCTAGTTACCTTAGAAATTATTGTAGATACCTTTTTTAAGCATAGTGTTTCTAAATAACATATTTTCTTTTTCTTAGGCATCATGTAATAGAGTGCTTTTTTGATTATTAATTTTGACTCGTTAAAATGTAAATTTTAAAATAATCTAGTTAAAAAAAAAAAAATCTCGAAAATTCTTGAACAATAAAAAAAATATTTCGTTAAAACACGTGATAGTGACATCAACTATAATTGGAATAGAAATGCATTAATATAAAATGCATCATTTTGATCTTAACTAGGATTAATAACATAAGAAATAGACAATAAAATAAATGAAAAATATATAGGACCAATTTCCTATTAAGATTTCAATGAAAGCAAGAGAGCTTATTCTGAACTAAAAGTTTCTGCATTGATTTTCATTTTAATAAAAAAATGTTTCAAACTAACTGAATAAAATTTAAATGCTTAATGCTAGAATATTCGAATATTTACCATAAAATTATTATTATCTATTTCAAAAGTTACATCCAAAATTTATGTTCTAAATTTACTTTCTTGTGCCTTTAATGCTAAACATGTAAAAAAATACAAACATTTCGAAATGATGATTATGTATACCTGGCATAGAAATACACCATATGTTTTCTTTCAACATCCGCATTAAAATTAGTAATTGGTTATTCTTTTATACAACTGCAACATTGGTTAGATTATGTAATACAAATGGAAACATGGATCTAATTTCTTCCAAAGCGTAAGCTTGTGGTTAAGACCCGTAGAGGTCCCTACCTATTTTGGTTGTGTTGTTTTTGAGTGAAATGGAAAGAGCAATAGAAAGGTTAGGAATAGGGATAGAGATACCATTAATGGATGGTAAGGGAATATATATTTTGTCAGGTCTTTTTTTTTTGCGGTTGCTATATATGTGCAGAAAAAAGAGAAGATATAGAAGTTATGTTGAGGACATGTGCAAGGGTGGATAAAGAGATGGGGATTAAATTTAGTGAAGAAAAATCAAATATAATGATGGCTAATACTGAGGAAAGAGAAGATGTAGAATTTTTATTGGGAAATATTAAGTTAAGTGTAGTGAATAGATATAGTTATTTAGGAATTATTTTAAGTAATCAGAAAAATTGTTTGGATGAATGGGAGAAAAAATTGATAAATGAAGCAAAGAAAAGAAAAGGATTGATAAAGAAATTAACAATGTTTTCATACAATAAACATGATGTAACTAGAATTATGTGGAAGGGAGTTGCAGTAGCAGGATTAACACATGGTAACAATGCATTTTGTGTTAGTAAAGGGATATTAGATTACTTAGAAAAAGTACAAAGGGAAGTAGGAAGACATGCATTGGATGCAGATGTATGGACAGCAAGGGAGGCAATTCAAAAAGAAATGGGATGGTCAAGTTTTTATATGAGAGATGCAAAAAGTAAAATAAAAATGTTTGATAGATTACAGTTTATAGATAGTAAAAGAATAACCAAAATAGTATTTAATTGGGTTATGAGTAAAGGGCAGGCAACAAGATGGGTGAGAATGGTAATGTGGTATGCAAAAGATTTGGATAAAAAATTTATATCTGTATATTTGTACAAAATATGAGATGATTGTGTTAGGAGGATTGTTGAGTGTTATAGTGGTAAGGAATGGGATAAAAGAATAGATTTATTAATAAATAATAGGGAGTTACAGAGATGGAGAATTAGTATGGAGAGTAAAAAGAGTTTAAATGTATATAGAAGTAAACAGAATATCAGGTTCGAGTTAATATATGATAATAGTAAGGAAAGTAGTTTATTGTTTAAGGCTCGAAGGGGCTCTTTAGCAATAAGAGAATATACATGTAAATGAAAAATATTGATGATTTAGTCTGTAAATTGTGTAAGGAAGGAATAGAAAATATTAGACATCTGTTAATTAAATGTAAATGCTTGAAAACAGAAAGGGTACATATAATGAAGTTATGGAATAATAAATATGAAAAAAGTGATTATACAGAAAGTGGATTATTGGTTTTTATGCTGGGCTTGGTAAAAGATAAGGGGGGTTTAGGTATAAAGGCTATAGAGTTGACAAATATTATGTTGTGGTAATGGGATGGAGCAGAATATGGGAAAACTTAGAGTGCGGAATGAAAAATAAAGTAGCTAACAGGTTTCTCTGGGCATAATTGGTGAGAGATTTTTGACTTCGTTTAAGGAGAAGCCACAGTACATCACATCACATCATTCTCTTGAGGTTTACAGCCTTAGTAAATATTAATCATAGAATTAAACTTGAATGGAATGTTTTTAATGGAAGTAACTTAATATTAAAAGATAAATTCAAATGTGCTTGAACAAAAAAAAATATTTCTAATAAGTGTGTTTAAAGTTTTTTTTTTTTTTTTTTTAATAAATGCGTTTACATGTGAGACCCATTTAAAAGAAGAGCAATATTAAAGGCTTCACACAATACATAAAAATGCAGTATGTACCGGTCAAAAAAGTATGTCCATCCAACAAGATTAAAAATCTAAGCAAAAGTACCCCGAATCCAATCATGCCCGAGATACACAGGTCAGGAGCAATCATGAATTCTAACCTATTTGCCCATTCCCCAAATCTATAACACTACGGACAACATTTACGGTGATACCACATAAATCCACTCCATCCCGGCCCAGTGCTACATCGTTTTGCATGAGATCTCAGCTGATGATGATGATGAGAGATTGAGTGAAACCAGGATATAAGTTAAAAACATACATAAATATAAATGTTATTAAGGAGATTCGAACAACTGGATTAAAGTTTAAAAATATAAATATTTATTTTGACAAAAATTCAAGATTTTATACATGTAATCAACTTCACGCCTTTAAAGCTTTATTTTCATTATAAACATTTATCAAACTTGATACAATTGTTTTATTTTAACAAAGATTAATTTAGTGCGGCAGTTACAATACTGAACGTATATTTAAAAATAGGATTTTAATTCAAAGTTACAAAAATAAATTTATCTGGGTGATTGGTAGACGTTTATACGTTAAAACACATATAAAGATATGACAATAATAGAGTTTCGCTGTTTGGACGACTTTAATGGGATGCCCTTGGCATTGGATACATAACTTTATTTTCATTTATAGAATTTATTTACAACACTAAAATGAGGCTATATTGTAATCAAAATATACTTAAAACATTTTGTTATTAAACATTTTCGACATTTAACTAGAAAATATTGCGAAACTTTATCAATACGGGAATTGATTATTTTAATAAAGGGGATGGCAGCTTCATAAGAGGTTGGATCTAAACTCCAACTAAAAATATTACAAAGAGAAAAACGTTTCATTGTCACATATCATCATTATGATTTATTTTGTCAAACAGGCTAGAAAACAAAACATAGGAAATTGCGGTGCTAGCATTATGTCAGAGAGAGAGAGAGAGAGAAATAGCAGCTCTGGCCAAGACAAGGTCATTCTCCAGTTTTTAAGGTGTTACGCCAGCTTCATACTAAAGCAGTACCGAAAATGGTAAGGTTGGTGGGAAGTTGCTATAGATCTGGTTTACAGTAAATCCATGCAGAGCTTTAACTACCCTAACTGGCTTGTTCCAGGTGGTAAACTTAGACCCCTGTTATGAACGAAAACAATAAAAAAGGATGGAAGGCTTCGAATCCCTGGAATGAGGTACAGGCGAATCAAAGCAGTATATAAATATATACTTTACGGAGAAGAATGACAAATGAAGATGATCATGAATCCCTGAAATGAGGTACAGGTGACTCAGATCAAGCCTTATGTGGCTTATTAATAATTGAACATATGCCAGTAACACTTATAATAATATAACATCATTGGATTTAAAAACTAAATATAAAGCCTAAGTAGTTTACCAAATATGTAATGACCTGTGTAAGATAGAATTATTAATCAGAAGTCAAAACTATAATTAATGAAGCACGTGCATTGCTCCCCTTCTTGACTCAATCCTATTTTGTTTAACATATATAAAAAAAAAAACTAAAATTCACGCACTTAAAAGTGCAAATAAAATAGAATAAGGTCGCCAGCCTTTTGGCAATGATAATCAATAAGAAATTAATAAAACTAATGGACACCAATATCCACCCCAGATTGCAAAGTATTTATACATTTTGTATAATTTTATGGTAAAATATATTTTTAAAAAAGCATATATTCATTTTACAAGAAAAACTCAGTCTTAAGAGCTATTTAGAAATAAAGACATAAAATAATTAATGCCCCCCCCCTTCTAAGTTTATAAGACTGGATTTGATTGGCCTTTACAAATAAAAGTTTAGCAAAAAATATAAAAATATTATTAAAAATAAATTATAACCGCACTAAATTATAAGAAAAATAAGAAGCGTGATTTGGATGAAATAGTTTACAATAAGATTAGTTAGGGTTATAGAGAATTGATACTAAAGAAATAATTATTAGTTTAAAAGAGATTAAATATACAGAAAACATTAATTTAAAGAGATAGGATTCATGTAAGACAATTGTAATGGCTTTAGACTTGTTACCTCAGGATTGTATGGAATAAAGTAGGCACAAGTCTTCTGTGGCAGACGGCATTCTTTAACATATCTCTTGGCCTCAGCAGTGGTTCTTTGATGGCATGGGCACTTTTTAGAGGTAGGAGCTACATCTCTGCATGGCGAAGAGTGAAGCTGAAGATAGAGGGGGAGGTGGCTGAGGCCCCTTTTAAATTAAACAGACACGGAGTCGACTAGGGGCTATTGACCCAACTTTGATATAATAGATTTTTGGGCCTATTTATACCAGTTTTCAGTTATGCAAAGAATGTTTTTAATTAAACTTCTTACTCTTAATTAATCCTTAACTTACAGAAATATTTTCTCTTTTGTTAGTAGAGATGCAATTGCAAGATAACTGTCTAAAAGTAAATTCAAATCAATTTCCAGATTGGAAATAGATTTGATAAAAATGTTAACAGCTAAGTAAAATCAATTAGTTTTGTTTTAAATTTTACTTTAATTTAAAAATTCCTTTTTAATCATGAAACAAAGTAATGTTCCCACCCCTTTAATTATTCTTGGACAGTCGGCGATTGCATCTTCCATCTTGAATTTTTATGTAGTTATATGAAGAAAAATATTTATAAAATAAATAACATACAGTTAAGAAAAAAAATACAAAAGTATTTACATGATTTGTTTGTGCTTTTACCCATATAAAAGCTCCGTTAATATATGCATATATCTGAGTCGCATCCATAAAAGTTAATATTTAAAATTAAAAAAATATTTTATTTGAGATTTATATTTATAAATTTTATAGAGGCTTCTCAGAAATATACATATAGTTTATATACATGTGACGAAAAAAACAGGATGAAATGTGGGTTAATTGGTAGAACAGTGAAGCTTGATCTTGGCCTAAAATCGACTTCTACAATATACTAGAGTAATAAAAAAGACTTGAAAGTAAAATATTTAAAATACAAAGGCATATAACTGATACTTCAAAAAACAAAAGTCTAAAATATAGTTGGGTTCTACAATAGTTACAATAAACTAGATAATTGAGGAACAACTGAAGACTTAAGATCCTTAAAAAGAATTTTATGTGTGATGTTAAAAGTTTTCAGCACTATTATAGAAAAGAAAAAAATATGGATTGAAAAAATCTGATTAAACTTGGGAGTGGATTAATAATGATTGGATATGATTGATAATATCTTTATTTCAGAGCTATCTGTAAACATTCGTAAGTATAGTAAGTACTATACTTATTAACATTTGTCTATTGCCTTATTTATGTTATCAATGACCAATGAGCTCCAAAGGTAATGGATATCAAGAATACCTTTTGTGGCCTTGTAGGACAAATTATTAGTTGAATGAAAAGTAGCTAGAATTTTGTAATATTTCTGTCTCCCTTCTTTTTATCCTCCATCACTTAGTGTAGGGCTAAATTATAATGATTTCATATGCCAATGGTCATCTAATTTACTAACTGGGAGAGTAATATTATGTGTCTTTACTGCATTTGCATATTTATGTACTACATATAACAATTCCTATTTCAATTTACTTTTCAATTTTTTTAACTCGAGATCTTCATTGAGAATTTTAAAAAGTGATGAAGAAAGATTTTATAAGTTGGAAATGCCTAGTCATCAAATTTCCTTGTGGTAATACAACCATTAACGATTTGTGTTAGAACTGGATATGGAATAGCAAGTTTATTTGTGATTAGCATCACTACTATTGAAATGAAAAGAACCTAGAAAATATATTCGAATGGATTTATTCCACATATTCTGGTTAGGTTTTTATGCATAATGGATTACTCATTAAAATATTAAAAATAATAATATCAGTACTAGTGGTAACGCAGGAGGCACTGCTAGTCTAATTATATATATATATGTGTGTGTATGTAAACATTATCTAATGCATGATGCATGTTCTTCACGACCTGAATGGAGAATGAGACTTTTAGCTAAGGTTCTGTTTACATTTAAGATTAGCACAGTTATTCTTAATGAAAATCATTTTTGAAAGATTTTTTTTTAATAGAACTGATAAATTTCTACAAGTTTTTTGAAGAGCAGATTTGGCAATGAAATAAAAAAGTTTACTGTTAAATTTGTAGTAAAATTTAATTTAGAATCTTCTTTTCTATTTGTATATGTATCACTGAAATCAATAAAATTCCAATATTATTCAAACTTGGTGAGAAGGTGATATCTGTGCTCACATTATTAATGTTTATGTTTGAATAAAAGATTCAGAGAAATCCCCCAAAAATTTTTTATTCTAATGCTGGATAGTATTATTACAGCAATGTCATTTAAAGATTGTATTTTTCTGTTTGGAGGCTTTGGTGTACATTTGAGTATAAATAGAAATATTTGGCCAAAAATTGTTAGAAGTAACAATTTTATTATTCAGGGTTTCCATAACGCATGTATTGACTATCATTACCCTTTCTTAAGCGTAAACTTCTTTATAAAACATTGATGCATCAATGCTCACAAAATAGATTTATAAGATTACATTATAGTTAGGAATCAGATTACAAGAGTTTATATAGCATAACACAAGTATAGATTGTTTGACAGTTCATAGATTAGTACATTTAAAAATTAAACTATAATAGCATTAAGAAATAAGTTTTATTCCAATTATATTTGCAATAACGTATTTAGTATATCGCAGCAATTATTGAACATTAAAATTACATCTTTTGGTTATCAACTTTATCATATTCCTGGTGTATGGAATCCTCTTAATTATAATTTAGGTCCAAAAGAAGTCAATTTTTTTGATTCCGTAAAAAGAAGAAACATTATTAATTCCTATCAGCTATGCAAAAGAGATATAGGAATATTGCGATCATTTTTGATCCTTTTTTTGATTCAATAAAATTTACATATAAACCTTAATTACGGTATCATAACACTAGTAACTCCATCTATGGTAGTCTCTTATATAATGACAATAATATATCGTACATTTGCTAAAATATATTTGATCATCTTTTGAATAGTGGTACAAAAATTGAAACAAAATAAGTATATTAATATTATTGTTTTTATTATAACTTATTGACTAATCTAATATATATATATATTTCTTTACGCTTCATATTGTTAATAATAATAAAAAAAATTAAAACATCTTTCTTAAAAGATTATTTTGCACAAGAGATAGATATTCAGATGCTGCCTATGTATAAATCGAATATGTATAAGGAATTATTAAAACGAGGAAAATCGCATTTATAAATTTCACATGCTTATGAATATTGTTAGAGAAGACGAAATATATTAAATGCTTAAATAATGATATACACTGTATTTATATTTTTTAAAAAATCCGTTTTAGAATAGTTGTATTCAGTAGTCGTGTTCTTTTCTCTATCAGAATTTACAAGAGTGGTGTAAATATATTTTTTGATTTACTTAGTCCATTTGGATCTGTTCTTTTTTTGTTGTTGTTGTTTCCTGCTTATTTCGTTAATATGTTTATTGGAGAGTAGCATTATACGTTTACTGACAACTTGTTATCATTCCAATAGCTATACGTCACTTCAAAGAGTGCAGAAGAAAGCACTGATGACGTATCCGTTTGTGATAAATTGAAAATCGTAAATAGAAAGACTTATTCATATAAACGTCAGAAGTCGTGAATTTTGAAGATGTCTTAAATGTCAATTAAAATGGAAAGATTTTGTCAAACATTTGCATAATGTACAGACCCAAACAAAATCTGGAGATAAAGCAATATTGATAATTGAATTAAAAGTTGAAAAAGTGCAACTTTCAAACTAAAAAGTGTTATGATATGAAAATAATTACCAGACTTAAATGGCTTCATCGTCGATAAAGTATGCAAGTTATGTTAGCGTATTTTTTTTTTGAATTAGCAAACTACTATTAATCTTAATGATAGATGATCTGAAATTGTGCTGCTTGAAAAGATTTTTGAAAGGTGTTGATTAATCTATGACTAAAAAACTAAAGGCATATTACTGAAAAAGCCAACTACAATTCCAGAAAAGGTGAAGATGTGACAATCAAATTTACTCAACAATGATGCATTTATATGAATTTTTGAAGCAATTGAATAAAAAAAACAGCTGCAATACATCAATTAATGAACCATTTCTTATAAATGTTCCATTTCTTATAAATGTTTCAGTATTAAATAATTCGGCAAGTATTATGACACCTTCAGTTTTTTGGAAACATTGATTGACTGCTATAATAATATGGATTTCTCTCTTTAATCCCTATAACTCTGTAAAGAATATTTAGCAGTAGCTGTAATTAATTCTAATTGAAAACATAACATTTATTCAGCATCATGACATATTAAGTCTAATGATTAAAGCCTATTCATTAGTTTCTAGTTTTTAATTTTAATTAGGAAGAGTTTTGTGTTACAAAAGCCAATAACTAAGAACTAGTCTGAATCGAGAACTTATAGACTATTATATTTTTTTAAATAATCAAATGTCTAATAGTTAATTCCAAAATATACTAAATAGATAAATTATTGCCTCTCATGCCGATATAGAATCTTCTGCAGACTGTATAACATACATTGCATCTGTCTCTTATTGACTCACAGTGCATTACTAGTGTTTCTGATATAGGGTTTTGCATTTTCACCAAATGGCTTATGGTTTAGCAGTATATGGCCAATAAGAGGTGAATTCAATGACTAGATCTTTTTTACAAGAATAATTATAGATTATGAACAATTAGAAATTATATTAAACTTCTTTTTCCCTTGAAGGGATTTTTTTTCCAGCTTTTAGGTAAACAAGTAAGGCATTGTCTGTTAAAGTCTAATCTGATTGTTGTTATCATGTTTTGGTATTTAAATTAAAAAGCAGATAAATATGGTTTTTAATTTTACAAGCAGGCCTACTATACTTTTTAAAATAGTCGTCCTATAGCGCCCTAAATGACCATTTAATCATTGCTTTCAGTAAATGCATATTTAGTCTTTTTACTCACGTAGTAAAAACAAAGATAATCAAGTGAGTGAGATCATTTTTTCTTTATTCATTATAATAGTCTTTGCCTTATGGTAGACCTTTTAAAACAGCATTTTTGTCTTTTAATTTGCATATAATGACGTTGATAATCTAAAGAAGCTATGATTAGTCAGGCATTGGTGGTTGAGAGGTCAGCGACGGCTGCTTTACAATCAGTTGCCCGGGGTTAGCGGGTTCGCTTCCCAGCTGATGCTATGACATATGAGAGAAGAAGCTATGTTTATGGAGTAACAGAACTCTGAATCACCAAGCCTATACAAATTGTTGTATAGAAAAGTTTTACCGCAACGCCCCAGCGAATTATTAATTATATATACTTAAAAATTTAATTCAAAGATTAAAATGGCTAATCTCCATATGTCTAAGCAAACTTACAAATTAGTAGTTTTTACAGATGATAATTATTTTTATTAATAATCTAGTAAAATATTTAATAATTCTTATAAAAGTATATATAAAGAAATAATTTTTATCTTTATAATATGGTATATTACAAATTAGTATTAGTAAGTTTTCGAATATTTTATGAAAGGGACATTATTATATATCAAATATATTTAGGAGGTATAATGACAAAGAGAGGTTGCCACAAAATTCAGATATTAGCTTAATAACTGAACATTATAAAATAATAACATTTTAGTAAAAGATTGAAATATCAGTAAATTATTTATCACATTTTTATGTTTTGTAAAAGCGTAATTAAGAGCAAAAACTGTTTGAATCTGAGCTATCTTTTTCTCTTTGGTGTATTTTGGAAATTGAAGATTAATCCAATTATGACCATATATATGATGTGCACTTTATTTATTTTGAGAGAAAAAAGTGCAGTAGTGTAATTACATAGATCTGTGTTATAGACTCTATCAAATGAACGTAGTTTTAATTGATCAATCTGTTTCCCTCTTATGATCATCTAACTAAGCACATAATTAAATTATATATAAATAAACCTAAATTTACAGAAACGAAATACATGATACATTGGCCAAATGGATAAATGCCTAAAATTATTATGATTCTTAAGTTAATGTTTCAGCTTTTAATATAATGATTATTACATGAAATGCACCTGTGTATATGAGTTAAATGCATGCATAACACATGCTCTAAACCTTGAAATCAGGAATGTGCCATTTTTTTAGCAGTAATGGTGTTTGATGTAATGTAAATATATGCAAGATTATGTCTCTCCCAATTGAGAATAATTATGATCATTGCCTAAAACATTCTTTTTCAGGTTTGAAAAAACATTTTAAACATTCAGAATCATGCACAAAATCACTGAGAAATATCACTTGTAGATCATCACTTTGTTCATGGCCAAGGTTATATTAGCTATAATATAAACGAAGATAACATATATTTATGTCTTATTACTTAATAGTCATGTTTTATGAAACACCATTGAAATCATTACTCTGATAAATGGTGACATCATACATGTGACATCTTAAGTAGCACTGCATTACTTCTTTAATACAGATCTGTCACTTTTGATCAATAAAAATATTTACCAAGTGAAAATATCCTGATTGCAAACACATATTACCAAGAATAAACACAAATATAATGTTTAGTATGATAATATCATTCTTATATAATCATCTTTTAAATTGTAGTTGTAATATTGTTTATGCTAATAAGTATCTATTGTAACAAAAATGAAACTTTTTGATACATTGGTAAATAATAAGTGCACTTTTTACCAAACAAATCATTAAATATAGTGACAATTATAGTCAATATTTATTAGTGCATTTAGAAGCATAATTATAAACAGAAGCAAAATAAATATATTCTTTGATTTCAAAATTCTAATATAAGTACAAATTAATATATTCCATTTAAAATGTATCTGAGACATTCTTATACTTTTAAATACTTTGTTATATTAAAATTTCTATGTAGTTTTTGCAATTAATATTGTTATCACAAAGCCTGTTGACGAATTGGCAATCCTCATTGTTTATAACTTACAAGCTTAAGAGAATAGGGTCATGTGATCTATGACTCTTATTTTGACTATTTATAATCTCTGCCATAAGTCTTATGCAATTTTATATTGCTAAGATGAATACTATATGATATGGCTGAAGATCTATCAGCCCCACATAGCTATTTGAGTTGGATAGCTGGGTTAGAAGACATGTAGATGTCTGAAAATTTCAGATTTTCCATTCAATAGATAACTTTTAGATAAGTGCTTGGCTTTGGGTTGGTATTTTTAGATCTAGTGTCTGAACCAACACTGGCACCTCTCTGAGGAGTGCCAAAGCATGAAACCATGGTCAGGGATTTGGGGGGGGGGGGTCCTGACAGAGATACTTTAAATGCTTTCTCTGGCTAAGCATTTATCACAAAGCTTGTTGAGGAATTGGCAATCCTCATTGTTTATAACTTGCAAGCTTAAAAGAATAGGGTCATGTGATCTATGACTCTTATTTTGTATATTGTTAATACTTTGATTATTTCTGTTATCTGAGCATATTTAATTGTAAACCACATTTATATTTTGCATTTAAACACTTCAAATCAATGTTTAACATTTTATATTGTTTTAAATAAACTTACAATAATTATCAATTATTTTATGTACGGACAAATATCTGAAAATTTTATCTCCAATATTTATAATAATGACTCTTTCTTAGGTATTGCAGTAAATAAAGGCTTATTTTCAAAGAGCTTTTTATATAAACAGATAAAAGATTTTGATATTTCAAAAATTAAAACGGTTCTGACATATATAAAGGGAGTAACTGATAAAATTGGTAATAATTTAAAGAAAAATAATATCCATACAATTCATACTACATTTTAAAAAATTGTTAAGTATTTCCATCCCTTAAAGATAAAATTCGTTTGGACTGTCATGGTATATATAAAATGCTATGTGGAGTTTGTTTACATTCATACATTGGAGAGACCAATCTTAGAATAAACATAAAAATAGAAAAACAAATTTTAGCAGTTACAGAAAAATCTAATTCATCTGCAATTTATTTACACATTAAATTAACCATCCATGACATCAATCCAAATAAATGCATATTCTGGCAAAAATTGAGCAATATAGTCAGAGTCTATTAAGGGAAGTAAGTTATAGAGATTTTTAAAAGGTCTAAGAGCAAAAATGAAAAGTGTGAATTAAAGAAAATTAATAATATTTGTAAAAAAAAAAAAAAACTATTGGAGGATAAAATATTTTTTTAAAACTTTTCAATCAATAGAATTTGAGAATGAGGAGAAAATAACAAAAGTAAAAAATTATGATTTTAAATCTCACCACACAATCATTATGATTTGAAAAAGAAGAAGCTTTGAGAAAAATATTTGTTATTGTATTGAAATGTCAACTACTTTATTTTTTATTACATTGAAGTTCCTGAAAATAATTCTGTGAATTCATATCATCATCATCAACCATTATCAATTCACTGCAGGATGAAGGTCTTTTATCCTTCTTCTCCGATATTTAGCTTCTCTTCTCCACATCACCATTGCACACTTTCTTACTTCATCTATCCATCTCACATGTGGTCTATTTCTGGGTGTTTTACAAACTTTTGGAATTCAGTTTAAGATTTCAATTGTCCATCTATTATTATCTCTTCTAGCAATATGTCCAACCCAACTCCACTTCAGTTTTTAATTTTTTCAATGACGTCAATAACACCTGTTTGTTCTCTCACCCATATATTGCATTTTTGATCTCTTCTTGTTACTCCGAACATGCACCTTTCCATATTTCTTTGAGTGGTCTGAAATCTTTGTATTGTTTTTCTTTTAAGTGTCCAAGTCTCAGATCCATAAGTAAGAACTGGTAAAACACATTTATTATAAATCTTCCTTTTCAAACTAATGGGAATATTTCCTTTTAGTATCAAGTTATTTCTACCAAAAGCATTCCAACCAAGTTTAATTCTATGATTAATTTCATCCATTATATTTCCATCTGCATTAATAATCTGACCAAAGTTATTTGTAACTGTTAACATCTTCTAACTCATCATAATCAATTTGTGTTTTCATATTTTGAGAAAATATATTAAACATTACTTTAGTCTTTTTAACTTTTATCTTTAGTAGTACTTTGCTACATTCATCTGACAACTCCTGCAACATTTCCTGCATCTTTAAAGCATTATTTGCAAAAACAACTACATCATCTTCAAAATATAAATGACTTAAATAATCTCCATTTACTTTCACTCCTTTAGCTTTCCATTTTAATCCACAAACTACTCTTGCAGCACTGCTGTTAAATGTTCTGGAGATATGGAGTCACCCTGTCTTACACCCTTCTCAATGTTGACTTTCCCAGTATCATTATGTAATCTAATTGTTGCTGTTGCATTTTTATAAATATTTTTTAAATTAAGGAAATATCCTGAATCTGTACCTTGATGATCCAAGGTTCTAATCACTGAAGAAAAGTTTATAGAATCACATGCCTTTTCATAATCTACAAATCCAAAGCATAATGGCAACTCATACTCATTTGTTCTTTCTATATCTTCTCTCTATACCTGGATATATTATCTACTGTACTAAAACTACATTTAAATCTAAATAATTATTTTGGTTGGTGGAAATCCAATGTTCTCTTTAGATGAGCTGTAATTATCTTGGCAAAAATTTTGTATAAAACTGATAAAAGCCTGATAGGTCTGTAATTTCTAATATCTTCTTTATCACCTTTTTTAAATATTAATATTAATACTGCATTCTTGCAATTTATCATTAGAAATTTGGTATATAACTTTGCTATTTTTTTTTTCTATTTCTTCACTTGCTCCCTTTAATATATTAATTATAATTTCATCATTACCTGGAGACTTTTCTTTCTACATAAAATTAATTTCATGTCTCACTTCTTCATTTAACATTCTGGGCAATTCAGAAGATATAATAGATATAGGAAGTACTTGCTCTTTATTACTATATGATTCTTAATAGAAGTTTTCTACCCATTTCATGATGCCCTCTATCTTGTTAGTAATAATTCCATTTTTTTCCTTTTGCAGATATAAATTTCCTACCAATACCAAAATGTTGTTTTACACTCTTGAGACTTTTTTTCTCTTCTAATGCTTTCCTTGCTAGTTCACAGTTATACTTTTTTATATCATTTCCAACTCTTTTCCTCACCATTTTACAAAATTCGAGATATTCAATCCTTTTTAATGCATCATTTTGTAATCTTCATATTCTTTCTTTTCTTCTTAAATTCTCTAGTCTCAGTAGAAATTTTATTGGTCAATTGCTGCTTTTTTCTATGAGCTATCTTTGTTGCAGTTATTAAAAGTGTATCAGTTATTTTCATATTCATTTTATTCAAATCTGAATCATGTTCAAAATCTACTAATACTTGAAACCCATTTGTAAGTTCTAATTTAAATTCATTAGAATGTTTCTAAAGATTGTGAATATTATCCTTAATAATTTTTGTCTCTCTAGTTGTGCATTAACTCATATCTTACATATTAATCGATGATTACTTGCTGTGTTAAATTTATAAGAACATTACAATCTTGAATTATGTATTTTTTTTGTGTTAGTCAAAATATAATCCAATTCTGCTGTAGGTTCATTTGGATGCTTCCATGTCGATTTCCTTTTAACATTTTTCTCAAAAAAAGAATTCATAATGTAAAGTTTTTCTTTTTCTGCAACCTTCACAAGTCTATGTCCTCTCTCATTTCAATTACCATAACCAAAATTACTTACATCACTTTCATCTTTCATTTGTTTACTAATGATAGAATTAAAGACTCCCATAACAATTTCAACGTGTTGTTTATTTTGTTCAAAGCCTTTTGTACATCTATATAAAAATCTTCTACTACTTCATCACTATGAGAACTTTTTGGGTCATAAACCTGAATTATCAGCATTTGGTATCTGCTATTAAGTTGTATAACTAATCTTGCCACTCTGTCTGATACACCATCAATCTCTCCAATGTTGTTCCACTTTTTTATTTATAATGTATCCTACTCTACTTGTATTACCAATATTTGTATTTTATAGTAGAGTACATGTCCACTTTTTAAATCAATTGTCTCTTCACTTTTTCTTCTAATTTCACAAAGTCCAATAATGTCCCATTTAATAGAAGACAGTTCTTCTAATTTTTGCAATCTAGAATCGCTATATTAGAACTTGAATCTCTTTCAATTCCTTGGTTACCTGTGTCAACAACATTCATCCTTCACATGAAAGAAAAAATAGTGTTTAAAATACAAAACCCTGAGGGGTTTAATAACAGAAAACAAATATTTTTATAAAGACATACTTTTATCAGCTCAAGAAAAGAACAGAGCAAACAGTCCTGCTCCCTATAGTGAGTTTTTAAGATCATTTCATTTAAACAAAAAAAATTATAAAATATGATTAAGATGAGACATTTATTAAACTTTACTTATAAGAAACTTTTTTATTGAATTTTTGTTATAGGAATAGAAGACTTAATAATTTTGAAAATAATAGTTATATTCGGAGAAGTCAATTTGCTTCTGACTGTATTAAGTTAGAATCATGAATTTATTATGAATATTATATTAAATAAAAAAATCTCTAAATCTGTTAATAATAATGATTTAACTATTAGTGAGAATTAAAAGTTTATTTCTTGGCCATATAACGCATCGGTTAGTGAATTGATTTATGAGAATAGTTTTTTATTGGGTGCTACACAAGTCACCTGGAAGAAAGGCATGAATTTAAATTCATTACTAAATAGTTCAAAACAGTCAATTGATGAAAAATCTATTCCTGTGATTGTCTATAAGATATATTGTAATTGTCATAAAATGTATATATGTTAGAGTAAATTAAGTCTTAATGAAAGATTTAAAGTTCATTGAAGTAGAGTTAAAAATAAATATCAAAACTCAGTTTTGTATATTCATGATCTAAATCCATATTATAAAATATTATTTGACAATACAAAGGTTATCTTCTATGAAAAAGCGAATTGAAAAGAAAAGTAAAAGAAACTTTGATGATAAAAATTTTTGAATCTGAGGTCATCAATCTTATAAAGACATCCTTTGATGAAAAAGAAAGTTGGTTGTTGAAGTGAATAATGGGAATACTATTTTGTTTTGTATATATATGTTGTATGTTTAGTTGAATTTCACTTGAGAAGGTCTATTTGTTAATAATTCAGTAAAATTTCATTGTTTTGGCTGATATTGTAGTGTTATATGAATTTTTATTTTAGTTTTAATTGCTAATATAGTGTTAGGCTGCATTTAATATATAGATATCATCATCATCATCATCATCAACCATTATCAATCCACTTCAGGATGAAGGTCTCCAAGTTCAATCCATCTTTTCCTATATTTAGCTTCTCTTCTCCACATCACCCTGAACACTTTCTTATTTCATCCATCCATCTCACATGTGGTCTCTTTCTGGGTCGTTTACAATCTCTTGGAATCCAGTTTAAAATTTCAATTGTCCATGTATTATCATCTCTTCTAGCAATATGTCCAGCCCAACTCCACTTCAGTCTTTTAATTTTTTCAATGAGGTCAGTAACACCTGTTTATTCTCTTACCCATACATATGCGTTTTCGATCCCTTCTTGTTACTCCCAACATGCATCTCTTCATACTTCTTTGAGTAGTCTGAAGTCTCTGTATTGCTCTTCTATTAAGTGTCCAAGTCTCAGATCCATAAGTATATATTGAAACAGACAGATCGAAGAACCGATCTTAGTTTCATGTGTTTTTAAGTACGGTAATTCGAACTACTATCCGCCCGCAGTGAGATTTGTCTATTATCAGTCATAATAAAAAAATTAGTTATATATATTATGTTTTGTAAATAAATATGTAAGGTTCTGTATATAAATGTCACAAACCATGAAATAATATTTGTGTGTGCGTGGTTTGTGAATTTGTATCAATTTAATTTAAAGTTCATTGCGGGCGTATTTGTTTAAATTTTAGCTTTTTGTAAAATTGTACAAAGTCGTTTAAAAATGCTGATCAAAAGTCACATTCCTTTGATCAGTGTTTTTAATTAAAATCTAAATTACACAAATGTACAGAGTAATTAAATTGTATTCGAAATTAGATAAGAAATGTAGATTTGTAATTACCGTGTCAATTTAAAAATTGCGTATCAAAGTAAAAGGACAATGGGAATGGATAATTAATGTTGTATGGTCAAGCTGGATGGCTGGAAGCTAGAGAAAGTAGGAGGAGCTTAAACACAAAAACCAGGCGGAAAGGTCAATCGTGGCCATCTTAGAGAAAAACTTATTCTAACTTTTGACGTGGTTGAGAGAAGTAGTCTTAAGACAGCACTGCAGCTGCTAGAGTAATTCCTAGAACTTTGTTAAGAAGCTCACCTGTAAACCGCAATGTTGAGGGGCTAAGTGACAGGAGCTGATCTCTGTCCTGCCAAATTGAATCTTCATGCCGCTGTCTGATCATGTTGTTGGTGCTTCATAGTTTCCAGCTTCCAATCTCCAAATTGACAATGCCTTGCAAATAACTTTCAAAATGCGCGCCTACGTTCGTCGGAAATATCAATCGGGAAAAGCCAAGCCGGATGAAGAAAGAAGAGTAACTGTGTTACACGAACTTTTAACTTTCTCCCGAGCTTAATGTGATCAATCAAATAAATTACATGTAAGTTTTTATGTCGTTTATAATGCTATTGTTTAACCTGTCAGTAAATTTTCTTTTCTTTTAATCCTCTGCTCTAGTCTTTAGAAATAAGTTATAAAAATTGTAATTAAGAGTAATAGTTATAAAAATTGTAATTAAGAGTAATAATAATTCAAATGAATGCATTTATATTTTTTTTGTGTTGCGTATTCCATAAACAAACGATGCCAATAGTAATATTTCCCAACTCTGTGTAAAACTAGTGTACAATAATGATCAAGTTATTTTAAAGGTAAATTTCGTTTCCTGAAGTAAATATTCTTTTATATTTCGAGTTGGTAAATGTTAAATCTTTTTTTATTCTAGTTTAAGTTGTCATATAATTGCAGTCTAAGGTTCAATGTTAAATATATATATTGTTTTAAAGTGTTATATTAATGTCATGTGTGATATGAGAAATAACTCACTGTATAATTTAATACTATCGCTACCGCCTGTCAACCTGGAGGGTTAAGGGTTTCAGAGTAAATTTAATTAATTATTGTTCTCACGGTCAGTTAATTCCGCTATATTTTATTGGGATAAGGATCTCAGCCGGAGGCGTAGAAATAGCCGAATAGATTCCAGGTTTTGTATAATTTCTTTTAAAAATCCACTTCAAGTACTCGTCCTTGATGTCTGTGGCAATGCCTTCCCTTCGCTGAAGTTAGCGTCTCGCCATTCTACCATTGGGGATTGAAAGCAGTTTCTTTCCCAGGTAATCTCTTGGATCACCGGGTTCGAAATGATCCCGGCTGGTTGTCGTGTCCCGGAGCTACTTGGGGGCATTAAGCCTTGTCAAAGTACAAGCCGCCCGGTATTCCGTTAATGCACCGCAAGTGATTACTGTAGGGCTCTTGAATCTAGGCAACCACCAGTACATCTATCTTCCATGCCGTATTTATATAAAACCACCTCCAACTGTCCATCTACGTAACGGCTCGAGTCTATTCGAATAAAATAAGTTAATAAAACCCTTTTGATAAATATCTTTTCAATGCTCAAATACTCTGATTCTCTTAGCCACCCGTCAATCATCTAACTACACAGCTATTGGCATGAGTTTGTTCACGAGATAAAATGATTGTTAAAGACTAGTAGCTAAATACCAGAGGATTCATGGAAGTCTTACCGTACTGTTGAAACGTTATGTTTATATGCTTATATTTCTATTTTCTTATTAAACACTTTATTTAATCTACCTTTTGTGTCCTCCACCTTATTACTCTCTAAGTCTAGGTAGCCACTTACTGTCTGTATTGGCAACTTAAATATATACGTTACATGAATGACCGTTCCAATATCTAGAGTATAATAAATCTATATATCATTAACTGTAAGAATTTAGTCTATGTTCTGAGCTGAGCTAGAAAAGGGATAACCCCGTGCTGTTATAAAGTCATCATCGGTTGGTCATACCGGGGTTTGGGTTTGAATTTAGTTGGCGTTTTGGAATTTATTCTTAAACGTGGACTGGGTTTGAACTCGGGTACTGTGTATGAGTAAGCGTGGTGGATTTATACCGGTACAGTTATTAAATTTTTGGTCGCCCTCCGTGGTGCTTCGATGAAGAAATCTCCCACACCCTGCAGAGTGAACGAGAGTAAACAGTTAAATGATAAAAATATTCAATTTTTTTTTTGTTTGTCATAAGATCGATATGTATCTGGCGTATTAAAATGCGCAAGATAAAACTATAGTTGAGTAAAACGAGAATATAAAATTTTTTTCAAGGTTCAGTATGTAGTCTACTCCCAAATATCGTTAAGAAACAGAGTGAAGATTTTTTTTTTTTGAAAAGAGAGCGGAAGCGATTTGTGCGTGTAATTAATTAAAATAAATGAGTGTTATTCCATAATTTTTTTTTTGCGAGTCCAGTCTTGTTGTTTAAATCAAATGAAAAAGTAAAGAAGTAGAATTAAGTCCAGGCCTGAAAAAAAAAAATAATAAAACGTGTACGCATATATATATATTTGTGTACGCATATATATATTTTCGTTTGTTGTTTAAAATGTTTTTTTTTGGGAAAAAAGTAAAGAAGTAGGTACTTTTGTGTTTTAAAAATAAAAACGTGTGTGCATACATATATATTGTAATATAAAAATTTTATCAGAGTCAGAGTTAATATTAATCATTCCCTATACAAAACATTAAGTTTTGAATCAAATGATTACTAGGTCATGTAAAAAGTATATATTTGGGGATCAATGGATTAAATTATCTATTGGTCACATGTTGCTGGCTGGCGCCTTTCAAATAAATTTGTCAGCAAACATGTTTGTCCATACAGCAGTGGTGGGTTTTGTTGGGTTCAAAGGAGAGAATGGTGGCGTATATATATAAAAAGAGAGAATTACTGACAGAAATACAAAAAAAAAAAATACTGTGTTATGTACCCATTATTAATATGTTTATCTTATAGGACTGAGGAGAACAGTGCGAACTGGGTGAAAGAAAGTTTTTTTTTTCCTGTATATTTGTAGAAATGATTTAAACATGTCATATTGTATATGCCTAAATAAAGAAAAAATAATATTAACAGTGAAAAGCGTAGATAACAGAAACCAGACGGAACGTAGGCGTAGGAAGAAAAGAGAGAAAGGAAGGAAGCCACACGAACAGTATCAGCAGCGGGGGAGGATTTGGCACTAGGAGCAGGGATCAGTACCTTTATGTTAGATATACAAATCAAAGTGTTGTACAAAGCGAATTTTTATGCTGAAGACATTTGTAAGTAAAAACGAAGAGGAAATGGCAGAAATAGAAGGAAGCGAGCATGCGTCCGCGACTGGTGCAGAGACGTCGGACACATCCAGCGACCGCGAAATTGTATTCAAGGAATTTCAAGATAAAAAAAAAAGTTTTAGACGATTGGAGAGGAACACCAAACAGAGGGAACATGATCGTGATGCGAAGTTCGATGCGATCCTCAGAGAGATGAGAGAGGACAGGAAGATCATGATGGCGATGATGGCGAGTATGTTAAGGATTGAAGAATGGCGTATGGGGTCGGACGTTAAAACAGGTAGGGAAGGTAAAACAAATATTAGTGCGAGGAAGGGAGAAGAGGACCAAACCATTCCGATGGGATTAGAAACTCTGAGCGAAGTAGCCATCGAAGAGAAGACAGGCCAGGACCTAGATGTCGAAAATGTTGAATTAGAAAGGCAAACTGAGGCGCAGGGCCAGCGTGAAAACCAAATAGCGACAATGGGAACTTGTAACAAAGAAAGAGAAATAAAAAGAGAGCAGGCCGTAGACACACCAATAAGAATGATTAACATTCCTCACGTAGGATCATCTATCCAGATTCAGACGTTTAGAGGCGACCCCGGGGAAAATCCAGCCGTGCATCTGGACAGCATTAGAGAATTTCTGTGCTTCCACCCGATGAGTGAAAAAGAGAGGATAACGGTCGCCAGCCATTATCTGAGGGAATCGGCGAAGGCGTGGTGGAAATTATTGAAACAACCACCGAGTACTATGCGAGGCTACGAAGAAGCTATTTTGAAAAGGTATTGGAGTGTGGAGAAGCAGGAGGGACTGTTACACAAGTTCTCGAATTTGAAATATGACGAAAGTAGCAGACAGAGTTTTGCAGCCTTCTTCACGCACCAAGCGATGATATTTAAATCCCTCACCGCTTTTAACTACACGGAGCAGCACATTACTCGTATCGTCGTGCATAACCTACCACCGTGGGTGCAAAGGATAATGCTGGGGAGTTGCGCCATGTCGTTCGAAAGGACTGTAGAACTGCTAAACCAGATCGACTATGGGGACTTGTATCCAACAAAAAGGGAATGGGAGCAGTGTAGTTATAATACCAGGCCATTAAAACCTTATATACCTCCCGACCCAGGGAGAAAGTAGAAATAACAATAAATGATAACCCGGAAAACGACCACTGTGACATGCCTATGATGATGAATAAAGGAATTACGGTAATACACCCACCTTTATAAATGTTAAATTTAAACCCTCACCCAGACTGTTCTCCAAGGTCGATCAATTGTAAAAAAAAGAGAGAAGAAAAAAATGTTAACCAGAAAATTATGTATAATCATTTTTTTTTGTTGTTTTTTTTTAAGTGAGAAGAAATGAAACAGACAGATCGAAGAACCGATCTTCGTTTCATGTGTTTTTAAGTACGGTAATTCGAACTACTATCCGCCCGCAGTGAGATTTGTCTATTTTCAGTCATAATAAAAAAATTAGTTATATATATTATGTTTTGTAAATAAATATGTAAGGTTCCGTATATAAATGTCACAAACCATGAAATAATATTTGTGTGTGCGTGGTTTGTGGATTTATATCAATTTAATTTAAAGTTCATTGCGGGCGTATTTGTTTGAATTTTAGCTTTTTTTAAAATTGTACAAAGTCGTTTAAAAATGCTGATCAAAAGTCACATTCCTTTGATCAGTGTTTTTAATTAAAATCTAAATTACACAAATGTACAGAGTAATTAAATTGTATTCGAAATTAGATAAGAAATGTAGATTTGTAATTACCGTGTCAATTTAAAAATTGCGTATCAAAGTAAAAGGACAATGGGAACGGATAATTAATGTTGTATGGTCAAGCTGGATGGCTGGAAGCTAGAGAAAGTAGGAGGAGCTTAAACACAAAAACCAGGCGGAAAGGTCAATCGTGGCCATCTTAGAGAAAAAATTATTCTAACTTTTGACGTGGTTGAGAGAAGTAGTCTTAAGACAGCACTGCAGCTGCTAGAGTAATTCCTAGAACTTTGTTAAGAAGCTCACCTGTAAACCGCAATGTTGAGGGGCTAAGTGACAGGAGCTGATCTCTGTCCTGCCAAATTGAATCTTCGTGCCGCTGTCTGATCATGTTGTTGGTGCTTCATAGTTTCCAGCTTCCAATCTCCAAATTGACAATGCCTTGCAAATAACTTTCAATATGTGCGCCTACGTTCGTCGGAAATATCAATCGGGAAAAGCCGAGCCGGATGAAGAAAGAAGAGTAACTGTGTTACACGAACTTTTAACTTTCTCCCGAGCTTAATGTGATCAATCAAATAAATTACATGTAAGTTTTTATGTCGTTTATAATGCTATTGTTTAACCTGTCAGTAAATTTTCTTTTCTTTTAATCCTCTGCTCTAGTCTTTAGAAATAAGTTATAAAAATTGTAATTAAGAGTAAT
This sequence comes from Epiperipatus broadwayi, assembly GCA_028023455.1. Classification (NCBI taxonomy): domain Eukaryota; kingdom Metazoa; phylum Onychophora; class Udeonychophora; order Euonychophora; family Peripatidae; genus Epiperipatus; species Epiperipatus broadwayi. The sequence goes on from JAQFVV010006541.1 coordinate 87,043, forward strand.
AGTTATAAAAATTGTAATTAAGAGTAATAATAATTCAAATGAATGCATTTATATTTTTTTTGTGTTGCGTATTCCATAAACAAACGATGCCAATAGTAATATTTCCCAACTCTGTGTAAAACTAGTGTACAATAATGATCAAGTTATTTTAAAGGTAAATTTCGTTTCCTGAAGTAAATATTCTTTTATATTTCGAGTTGGTAAATGTTAAATCTTTTTTTATTCTAGTTTAAGTTGTCATATAATTGCAGTCTAAGGTTCAATGTTAAATATATATATTGTTTTAAAGTGTTATATTAATGTCATGTGTGATATGAGAAATAACTCACTGTATAATTTAATACTATCGCTACCGCCTGTCAACCTGGAGGGTTAAGGGTTTCAGAGTAAATTTAATTAATTATTGTTCTCGCGGTCAGTTTAATTCCGCTATATTTTATTGGGATAAGGATCTCAGCCTGTGGCGTAGAAATAGACGAATAGATTCCAGGTTTTGTATAATTTCTTTTAAAAATCCACTTCAAGTACTCGTCCTTGATGTCTGTGGCAATGCCTTCCCTTCGCTGAAGTTAGCGTCTCGCCATTCTACCATTGGGGATTGAAAGCAGTTTCTTTCCCAGGTAATCTCTTGTATCACCGGGTTCGAAATGATCCCGGCTGGTTGTCGTGTCCCGGAGCTACTTGGGGGCATTAAGCCTTGTCAAAGTACAAGCCGCCCGGTATTCCGTTAATGCACCGCAAGTGATTACTGTAGGGCTCTTGAATCTAGGCAACCACCAGTACATCTATCTTCCATGCCGTATTTATATAAAACCACCTCCAACTGTCCATCTACGTAACGGCTCGAGTCTATTCGAATAAAATAAGTTAATAAAACCCTTTTGATAAATATCTTTTCAATGCTCAAATACTCTGATTCTCTTAGCCACCAGTCAATCATCTAACTACACAGCTATTGGCATGAGTTTGTTCACGAGATAAAATGATTGTTAAAGACTAGTAGCTAAATACCAGAGGATTCATGGAAGTCTTACCGTACTGTTGAATGTTATATTTATATGCTTATATTTATTTTCTTATTAAACACTTTATTTAATCTAACTTTTGTGTCCTCCACCTTATTACTCTCTAAGTCTAGGTAGCCACTTACTGTCTGTATTGGCAACTTAAATATATACGTTACATGAATGACCGTTCCAATATCTAGAGTATAATAAATATATATATCATTAACTGTAAGAATTTAGTCTATGTTCTGAGCTGAGCTAGAAAAGGGATAACCCCGTGCTGTTATAAAGTCATCATCGGTTGGTCATACCGGGGTTTGGGTTTGAATTCAGTTGGCGCTTTGGAATTTATTCTTAAGCGTGGGCTGGGTTTGAACTCGGGTACTGTGTATGAGTAAGCGTGGTGGATTTATACCGGTACAATATATATATATATTTGAAAATACAATACTTAAAAGTTTATAAAAAATATATGTATACCCATCATTTAGAAGCGTTTTCAACTAACTTGTAGCTTTGTCAACTATCACTTTTAAAAACTGCATTATATGTTCACTACTTAACACATGGACATAGAATAGATTGTGTTAAAAATATAAGTCCATTAAATTATATTAAAGAAATTAATAGAAGGAAGATATATGAAACCAATTACATTAATTATAACAGAAATAATTGTATGAACATTTATAAAACGTCAATTAATTTAACTAATAATTGGATAATGAAAAATGAATGGAGGGTTGTATAATATGTGTTGTTATAAAGATATTTAAGTGTAATTATAGGTTTGTGTTAATTTTATATAGAGCTGGTAGATGTCACTATGTATGCGATATAGGTTATTTTTGTAATTAAGACATATTGAAAAGGGCAAAAATTTAAAATTTGCCAAAAAGAGCTTTTATATGTTATTTTTGTGTTATGATTATATGACTATATTACAGATATTGTCATATATATATATATATATTGTGCCCTTTTGTATGGGTCACCATTTAAGTTTTGTGCTAATTTAGTAGAAAATTTTAAATTTAAGAAGTATTTTAAAAGTGTGATGTTGACTTTGCTTGTGGTAATGTTACCATAAGTTTAATTAAAGCAATCTATGTGTATTTGATGTGTGAATTGTGTTGGTATTGAGAAGATATTAAAATGATGATGATTATGATGTAATACTGCATTAATAAATTTAATAACAAATGTTTAAAGCTAAAGTATTTAAAAGACAAGTTTAAATTAGACAAAGATATTTTAAAATTCAAAATATATGTTAAAAGTGAATAAAAATATTTTAAATTATAAGTATTTAAATTGAGATTAATATTTGATTTTAATCATATCAAATAATTATTTTAAAATCTGATATAATATCTTATTTATTTTAAAAAATAAATATTTATTTTAAAAAAAGCAATTGTTAAGTTTATTTTTAGACAAGCGTTCTTGTGTTATAGAGAACAGATGTTATACACACGCGTGGAAGTTGTCTAATAAAGTTGCATAATTATTTTACAAAATCATGTTATAAAATTTATAAATAATACGTGAGTTATCACGAGATAAAAATAAAGATATTAATGTAAAATATTAAATTTGATTTTAAAAATATTGTCTTAAAAATGTAACGTATTTAAAAAGATCTAATTTATTTTAAATGATCTTATAAAAGTTAAGATTTAAATCAAGTGAGAAATAATATTTCAAAAGAATGTTTAATAGATTTGAATAAATGATAAATATTGTTTTAAAAGAATTTGATAAAATATTAAATATTAAATAAGTCATTATTTATTTTTAATATTGTGTTGGTAAATATGTAAATAAGAAATTTTGATTGTTTAAACCTACCAATCAGATAAGGAGTTTCTGGCAGTATATAAGCTGGATTCAATTGTTGAGGGGGTCTCTCTACAATAAAACTTCTAAGTCGTTTGTGCTATTAAAAAAATAGCCAAGTAAATTTATAAACGCTCTTAAAATCAGTTGTAAAATCATAAGAGTGTTATTGAATAATTTATAATATTTTTAAAGTAATGAATATGCAGTAGAAACTTAATAATTCCCTATCATCTTCTCAATATCGAAACTCAATTTACGTACAAATAATCAATGGAAACATCACGTATCGGAGAAATATATCAGAAACTTTATGCTATAGAAGTAACAGACGCTGGATTAGTACATAAAACTACAAGATGGAGAAAAGTAGTATTTTGGACTATAAATAGTTTTCAAAAGTTAAATTACTATTGTCTATTACTAATAGATATTTTAAAGAAATATAAATATTTCTGTAAAAGAAAGTATTTTGACAAATTATAGAAGTAAAATATGTATCTTAAGGAAAGATATAAGATGCAGTAGTAATTTTAAATAAATACTTGCCTTGTTAAGTCTTTATGCTTAAAAGACTAGAGATTGATAATTTGAAAAGGCAAATATATTATAAGTATAAGTATTTTAAAAAAATCGTAATATAATAAAATTATTTTATTAAAGTTATCTAAACGCTGGACGTTATAGATGGAAAAATTAATTCTTACCGGAATATGTTATTTATAAATGCGTAGATAATACATGGATGTAAATAAGCCAAGCCAAACCAAGTTAATTGAAAAATAATTAAATGACAATTTTATCAATTATAAACTAAGTTGAAATAATAACTTTCAAATAATAATTGATGAAGAATTGGATCCAAAGAACTTATAAACTATTTTGAATTTTATTTGTTTTCTTATTGGAACTTATTTTTTTTTAAAAAAAAGAACGTTATCATTTTTATTATAAACTTTCAAGAAACACGTGATACAACGGAACAGGAAATAGTGTTTTATTGACTTTATACGGAGGATATTTGTTAGAACTTTATGGTAGGACAAAAATCAACGCTGGACTATGTAATATGATTTTTTTATTTTATTTATTTAACATAAAATTTAAATATTATTAAACTCTTAAAAAGTAGGTTAGGTACATTTATTAAATAGTAACTTAAAAATAATATAATAATTAATTACATAAACTTATTTTATAATTAATATAACACGGAATATTCTAATGAATGTTTATGAGTGAAAATGTGAATGATTTTTATTTTATGAAGCTGCAAATTCCGAAGAATACTGGATAGCAGAATGGACATTATTATTATTATGGTAAAAATATTGTATAATGATTTTAAATGAATTTAATATGTTTTTCTTTAGATCAACTGAATATTATGTTGTTGTAGAATGAATGGATAAATATATTATGAAAACACATACATTATATTGACAGCAAACGTTATTAAAATATGCATAATTTTTTTAAATTTATAATATAAACATGACATAACATTACGTAAAAAGTTTAGAAATAATTATATGATTCTTTCGTAAATAATTTTTATATTTTTATTTATGCTTAGTATTAAAATGATGTTTATTATTTATCTAAGTAATTATTTTATTTTTGCAAGTCAGAAAAGGATTTTAAAAGTCTATATTTTTGTGTATTTTGTTTATTGAATAAGTTAAGTTACGTTATGAGTAGAAGCCTATATTTAGATTGAAAAGTTTACTAAGTATAGACAATATAATATGAGTAATTTGGATAATGAATATTTTATTTGAAGTTGATATTTGTTTTCCGGAAAATGTTTTAAATGAGTTTAGAATATGTTTTATAGATAGAAATTTATTAGAAAGGTTAGTAAAGCACATAGGGTAAAATAATGATTTTACACAGAAAGGAATCATAGAATTTATCTAATGTAATGTTTCATGAATTTAAAATTGATAAATGATTTAAATATTAATGTTTGAATAATACAGATATAGAATGCATATTTTATAAAACATATAACAGGAATTACATTAGGTGGAATATAATTATAGCCAATCATTTGTTTTACATTATAAAGAGATATTAATTTTATATAAAGCTCTTAAGCAATGCTAATAACAAAGTGAATACATGATAATACATTACAAATGGTAATACTTAATTAATGTAGCTATTTAATTAGTAGAGCTACATTATGTACACATGTTACATAAATAGTCTTGATATATTGTTATTTGTAGTAATTAAAGTACAACTATTTATTTAAAAATCTAAGTTTAAGAAAAACACACTATAATCATATTAATATAGCATTTGAAGGAATATGTAATTGCTTATTAAGTACATAAGTTAATAAGAGTGTAAGCCTCTTATATTTGTATTTCTTATTTTATTTTATTTGTTGTCATAAGTTATAAATTGTAAATAGTGTAGATAAATTTTATTTGAAGTTATTGTAAATAAATTTGTTAATTTGTTTTAAAAGTGTGTCGAGTTTCATTATTTTTCACCACAGCATTTTGACATCAGATGATTTGAAATAAACATAATATTTGCACAAAATTGAATTTGTTATTATTACTTAGAATTGAATACCATATTTGCTTAACATTATTTTATAAGAATTGATTGACATGAACATAAATATTACAATGGTCATAAGATGATTATAATACACATTATAAGAATACAATATTGTTTATTGCCACAGATTATTAAGTATAAGATTTTGATCTATTTTAAAATGAAGATACCATATAAAGTAAAAGATATACATATAATTGTTTATTTATTTAATGATTGATTATATCATAGAAATAGATGAGATTAAATTACACTTTAAGATTATTATTTATTATTATTATTAAATAAGTTAGGTGTATTTAGGTTTGATATAAAATCCCACATCATACTTATTTACATGAGTTATTATTATTTTAAAACAGCTTAGAAGAACCTGAGATTATTTAATTATATTTTAAGTTAAAGTTAGGAATTATTTTAGTATTATTAAAGATAATTTATTTCATTTAAAAGCCATAAGAATGCTATAGATGTAGTGGTAAAGTGATAGGGTAGTGATAGTATTCTTATGCCATTGAGACAGTATCTTGGGAGATATTGACTCAGTGTAAATCTGCTTATTACTTTGTAACTTTACTTCGCAGTCTCATAATTTTATAAATACTTATTTAATTAGTATAATCTAGAACTATATTGATTTTGATGATTGATAATAAATTTAATTAAGATATGATAATATAAAAGTATATTAAAGATAGATATGCAAATTTTAATGAAACATAATAATGTAACTGAGCTAGTTGTATTTTAAACTATTTTATATATCAAGAAGTAAGGGTACAATATATATATTGTTGTTAGATAATGATATTTTATATCTAAGATTTATTTTTAATTTGCAAAAGCAACATAAAGGATTTATTCCTTGTATTATATATATATATTGTAACGGAAACCCGGCAGATCGAAAGGCTTAAACTTCCCTTTTATATAGATATAATGGGAAATTCTTATAATTCAAGATCACCCACTTTCCGCTACCGCAAGCAGAGAGAAAATACGGACATAAACGAGTCTATATCCGTACTTGACCGAACTTGTATGCTATACAGGTATAGCCCCAGGTTATATTTCCCGGTCAACTTTCTCCCGACTGCTGTAAGATTTAACAGAGTTACAGCGCTTGGATAATTATAAATTTAATGGGATCAAATACTGCACCACTAGCTTCATGTGTTAATTAAGTACTCAAATGCATAATAATTATTTCCCAACCCTAAGATTATATTATTTTTGGAAGTGGCGAAGAAAGAGACGAAACAGATTTTACATAAATAAAAGATATTTAATACAATAAATTATAATAAAAGAAACACTCTAAATTATAAACACTCAATATAAAAAAACAGATTATGCTATAATACTACAAAAAAATAAATAAATACAATAGAAGATTCTATAAATGATTGCAATCTGTGGAAATAACTTATCCCTTTATAGTCATTTCAAATATTCAAAGAGTCTAATTAATGTCTATCTCATTATATGTGGGATTGGCAATTGCATTAAATTTAAAGGTATGTGCACATAATTATATAAAATGTCTTATTCATAATTACCTAGGTGATAAAGTCTTCGAATAAACTTGGCATCTTGCTGACCATCCCGTGGAATTTTTCCACTTCTTTAGTAGGGAACGGTCGCTCTTCGGTTAGATTTGATTGTTGGGACTCCTCCATATTGTGGGCATCAAGGCAAGACAAAAACGAACTCTTTGGCAGGCGCTACATCGGCAGTTGTTACATCGAGACGCGAACCATTATAGCACGGAAGTCTGGATCGACCGGCGATCGCGACTGGCCCTTAGCCACACATCCTCGAAGCTTCCCTTATGTTATAGTTTGTTTTCATGTTCCCAAAATTTAACTTTTCATGTCTGCTTTCTATTATATTTCTCTGCTTCTTATCAGAGCAGTGTCCTCACTGAAGTCTCCACCAATACTGTTTTTCAATTAATTAATTAATGTTCTTTATTTTTCAAATTCCTTCCTTATCTTGATCTCTTGCTGGGTTTTTTTATTTCACACCTTTTTACTTTAAAAATGCTTTCAACAACTTATACAAAATTACTTATAATTTGATATAATTTTATAATATAATATTTTACATTTATTTCTCAATCATTTTCTTTAAATAAATTATTTCATTTTGACATGAAATAAACCTTACTCTCTTTATTCATACATTCACACATGCATTTCATTTTCGTCAAAATGTGTAATTTTAAGAACAGATCTTAATCTTCCGTTGTATTCTAAATTTTACTTATATTTTATTAAACTCCCCAACTATCGCTTTTGTTTTTATATCATTAAGTTTTTATTTTATTTATATTTCATTTCTCATTTTTTTTAATCTTACACTAAACACATGATATTGAGATTTCTAACCTTAATATTTCTATTCTTTCTAAAATCTGAACTTTGAAGGGTAAAAGATAAGAATCGTTTCGATTCTAATTCCCTCTCTTTTTTACTTAAACATTTCTTTGTTTTGTAATTTTTTTAAACTCACTTTTTTTATAACCCAAGCACAATATTTAACATTCTTTAAATGTTAAATATCTATATGTGTGACCGCAGTATGTGCGATCATCACATTACACCATTCCCCTCCTTTAAAATTTTTTTCTTAAAAAAATTTTAATTTACTGCACTTCAAGCTAGATGCTCCTAACTACTGTTAGAACCATTTTATATCTATTTACTTCTAATATAACTTTAGTGATGAGATTATTCCTAGAGAGGCGACCAGGCAAATTACATCCCTACTCTGATGACCCAACCAGCATTACTAAACCGATTTAATCTTGCTATAACATTACATGAGTTTGATTTCTGCCTCCTACTTGTATATACAGGTTCGAGTCCACAGGATATCTCTGTGACTCGATTAAACCTGTTCATACCTCACACTTTACAAATGATAACCCTCTGAGTGACAACTCTGGTCACTATTACCGAGGTGGGTTGGGAGGCTGGCATCTTTTTTGTCCAGCTCATCCATGAGCTCAGAATATTTTACTGATAACTCGTATTTTTTATAAAGGGGTTCTTTCCCCATAGATTGGTTTTCTAAACCATTGACTCACGATATTTGTCAAATATCTAACTGGAAATCTTAATCCAGTGAGTCATTATGAGAAGGGGATCTCTGTCCCTGTCTTCTCTATATAATAAGATTTGATGACCGCAGAACACACATGAATGCATAACAGAGAAGGCTCACCATATACTGCTAAGATCCATCTACAAATATCTAAACCTACACACCTTCAGCCTCTATCTACGATCTCACACTAGTATCTATCATATGTTTTTCTCAGTTTATCCTAAAGTCCTTTATCCTTTTTTTTTTATTTACTGGCACATCATTTCTTTATATTATCATGATCAATGTTAAAGTAAAATTTCCATTACTCTTGATCCAATTCCATTTCCAATCTGGTATCAGTGAATCCTTCCTTTATTGGTGCTGGTGTTTATATTTTATCTGGTGGTTGTCTTTCTCTATTGACATCACCTCTGCCTCCCCTGGGATGCAGATTTTGATCCCTACATTCTCTACCCCTGTCCATTTGTATGGCCACTTCCATTCAGTCTTACATCTAGATCGTTTATCTTCCTGTCCTCTTGGATTCCACTCTGCCAAATCTCTTCTGTTTTCTTTCCATCGTCCTTTACTAGGATTCCAACCATTTTTAATTTCAAGTAGTTCATTTGGAGGTGGTCTATATGCATATCCCTTGTCTGTATATCCTCCAGTGGCTCTTGACTTGCTGCATTCTATCCCAGTATATGTGCTGTTACCGGCTGACTTACTTATCCTCTCTTCAAATTTTAAGTCTAACCTTTCTACTACTTTTGCTATCTGAATTATATTTCCCTGCATGCTTGTCAGAATCCTACTATCTTCTACTCTTATCACTTCCACTTCCTCTTCTTTATCTAACTTTCTTACTCTGCTTCTCTGGCCATTCTTATGTCTTCTCTCAGATCAAACTCTGCTGACTCTCTACCTATATTCTCGGTCCTTTCTAATTCCATCATATACACATGGCTCCATGCTCTTTAGTTCATCCCACTCAACTTCTCTGTAAAATCCATTTCTTGTGTTCTTAGCCTCTGCTTGCTGGATGACATCATTAATTTCTTCACTTCAACTTAACTGAGATACGCGAATATTTTAGAATCTATCATTTATGATTAAGACCTTACTAAAACTGTTTTATTCCTTTTTTAACTTAACTACTTTATTTTCGTTACAACAAACATCTAGATAATCTATATTTGATCGCTATAATTATAGCTGAATACACTTTATTATTACGACTATGAATTCATACACACATTTATTTATTTTTAACTTAACTGGAATATGCGACTATTTTTACTATTTAGCATTAAAACTTTCATGAAACTGTGTTTCATTCTTTTTTTCTCTTTTCTGAAACGATTTATATTTCATTACCAGCAATTATTTGAGATAATCAATTCTTTGTTCATGGCGATTATATTGAAATACTTCTAGTATTTTATTAAATACGTCACAACGCATTTCAAAACTTTCTTAATATTAAAATTTTCCCTTCTTTCTATTCTTCGTACACACTTGACGATGAAACACATATATGAAGTATTATAAAGCAAAAAAATTATCCCCTTCATCTTCGCTTCTAACCACTCTGATTTACAACGCGAATTTATATATTTTAAAACACATATATTATTTTAAAAAATATTTTCGTTATCTTATAAAATTAATTCACCACGTGATCACTAATTGCACAGCAATAGAAATCCCAGACTGGCCCCCAAAAATGTAACGGAAACCCGGCGGATCGAAAGGCTTAAACTTCCCTTTTATATAGATATAATGGGAAATTCTTATAATTCAAGATCGACCACTTTCCGCTACCACAAGCAGAGAGAAAATACGGACATAAACAAGTCTATATCCGTATTTGACCGAACTTGTATGCTATACAGGTATAGTCCCAAGTTATATTTCCCGGTGAACTTTCTCCCGACTGCTGTAAGATTTAACAGAGTTACAGCGCTTGGATAATTATAAATTTAATGGGATCAAATACTGCACCACTAGCTTCACGTGTTAATTAAGTACTCAAATGCATAATAATTATTTCCCAACCCTAAGATTATATTATTTTTGGAAGTGGCGAAGAAAGAGACGAAACAGATTTTACATAAATAAAAGATATTTAATACAATAAATTATAATAAAAGAAACACTCTGAAATTATAAACACTCAATATAAAAAAAACAGATTATGCGATAATACTACAAAAAAATAAATAAATACAATAGATTCTATAAATGATTGCAATCTGTGGAAATAACTTATCCCTTTATAGTCATTTCAAATATTCAAAGAGTCTAATTAATGTCTATCTCATTATATCTGGGATTGGCAATTGCATTAAATTTAAAGGGTATGTGCACATAAGTTATATAAAATGTATTATTCATAATTACCTAGGTGATAAAGTCTTCGAATAAACTTGGCATCTTGCTGACCGTCCCGTGGAATTTTTCCACTTCTTTAGTAGGGAATGGTCGTTCTTCGGTTAGATTTGATTGTTGGGACTCCTCCGTATTGTGGGCATCAAGGCAAGACAAAAACGAACTCTTTGGCAGGCGCTACATCGGCAGTTGTTACATCGAGACGCGAACCATTATAGCACGGAAGTCTGGATCGACCGGCGATCGCAACTGGCCCTTAGCCACGCATCCTCGAAGCTTCCCTTATGTTATAGTTTGTTTTCATGTTCCCAAAATTTAACTTTTCATGTCTTCTTTCTATTATATTTCTCTGCTTCTTATCAGAGCAGTGTCCTCACTGAATTCTCCACCAATACTGTTTTTCAATTAATTAATTAATGTCCTTTATTTTTCAAATTCCTTCCTTATCTTGATCTCCCGCTGTATTTTTATTTCACACCTTTTTACTTTAACATGGTTTCAGCAACTTATACAAAATTACTTATAATTTGATATAATTTTACAATATAATATTTTACATTTATTTCTCACTCATTTACTTTAAATAAATTATTTCATTTTGACATGAAATAAACCTTACTCTCTTTATTCATACATTCACACATGCATTTCATTTTTGTCAAAATGTGTAATTTTAAGAACAGATCTTGGTACTTGTGTATAATTCAACCGACGATGTTTTTGACTTACCGATTTCCCTTCCGGTAGACATCGACGTTTTTTTGCATGACAATGTTGTCATGGTAACTAAGTGACTGGCGTGATTAATCCATCAGAGAGTCAATTTTTTTTTTCACCCGCGAGATTTAAAATTCGTAGAGAGGTTTGGGAAATTTTTTGATTTTTCTGTCTATTGCGATTTTGCTATCCACGGCATCACAGTTACTTTTTTGAGCTGTTAATTCGGGTAAAGTGTTTTATTTATCTGTTTATTTTAAATTTACATAAATTTTTTGTTAATATTTCTACAATTCTCAAACTTACATTGAATTACATTTAATGTGTAAATAATTTATTCTCTGGTAAAGTGTTTTTTATTTATCTGTTTATTTTAAATTTACAAAAAGTTTTTGTTAATATTTCTACAATTCTGAAACTTACATTGAATTACGTTTAATGTGTAAATAATTTATTCTCCGGTAAAGTGTTTTTTATTTATCTGTTTATTTTAAATTTACAAAAACTTTTTGTTAATATTTCTACATTACGTTTTTAATGTGTAAATAATTTGAAATAATTTTTTAAATCAATTTTGCAATATGCAGTATGTTTTAAAAATTACCAATTGCATGTAAAACTGCCACGTTTTCTGGACGCCATTAATACCAGATTTGCATTAGATCGTGTCTTTTTTATTTAGGTGTTTATTTAAAATTTACAAAAAGTTTTTGTTAATATTTCTACAATTCTCAAACTTATTTACAAAAAATATTTGTTAATATTTCTACAAATCTCAAACTTACATTGAATTACGTTTAATGTGTAAATAATTTTCAATAATTTTTTAAAACAAATTTGGAATATACATTACCAAATGCATGTGATAACAAGGACACCATTAATGCCAGATTCGCATTAATTCGGGTAAAGTGTTTTATTTGTTTATTTTAAATTTACAAAAACTTTTTGTTAATATTTCTACATTACGTTTTTAATGTGTAAATAATTTGAAATAATTTTTTAAATCAATTTTGCAATATGCAGTACATTTTTAAAATTACCAAATGCATGTAAAAGTGTGGCGCCATTCATACCAGATTTGCATTAGATTGTGTCTTTTTTATTTAGGTGTTTATTTAAAATTTACAAAAAGTTTTTGTTAATATTTCTACAATTCTCAAACTTATTTACAAAAAATATTTGTAAATATTTCTACAATTCTCAAACTTACATTGAATTATGTTTTAATTTCATTTTTAATTTCTGAATTATATTATACAGCTATGAGAGTAATACAATGTCTGATATACGTGTACACTGGGCCTGCGGTCCGACAAAAACATCCGGAGGCCCCCCCGCCAATTCCAGCACTACGCGCTGCTGTATTTTGAAATTGAGAATAATATTTTGACGCATGCATGTACATTTTTTTTTAGTATTTGCCTGACCTGTGTCAGATATTTTTCATTTTTGAATATTTTTTAGCATGTGACCTGGATAATTCAACCGATGACGTATTACCCTGAAGGCATATCAGTCTAATCTTGCGATTTTTAACATACCGTGTTCACGTGATCTGCGGACACATTTTAGCGATTACATGTGTCCGCAGATCACTTGGAGACGTTATCCCAAAAATTGCAAGATTAGACTGATATGCCTTCAGGGTAATACGTCATCGGTTGAATTATACACAAGTACCCAGATCTTTATCTTCCGTTATATTCTAAATTTTACTTATATTTTATTAAACTCCCCAACTATCGCTTTTGTTTTTATATCATTAAGTTTTTATTTTATTTATATTTCATTTCTCATTTTTTTTAATCTTACACTAAACACATGATATTGGGATTTCTAACCTTAATATTTCTATTCTTTCTAAAATCTGAACTTTGAAGGGTAAAAGATAAGAATCCTTTCGATTCTAATTCCCTCTCTTTTTTAATTAAACATTTCTTTGTTTTGTAATTTTTTAAACTCACTTTTTTATAACCCAAACACAATATTTAACATTCTTTAAATGTCAAATATCTATATGTGTGACCGCAGTATGTGCGATCATCACAATATATATGTAAAATGCATTCAGTTATTACTAGAGACAAGTAACAGAGAATCAATATGTAAGGGAGGAAAAGTGTGAAATAAATTGTTATCAGTGGCCTTAGCTTACAGGAAAATCTAAACTATGTTGGAGATAATCTCATTTCTATGATATTTGAGGAGAGGGTGCAAAATGTGATCTATTAAATGTAAATATTAACAAGGAATACATCAACAATAATATGAAGGCCAGTATTATTAATGTGGAATGGATCTAAATAAAATATTCCACGCAAGTGAAAGATGGCCTTCGATCTTGGAAAAAAAACCTGTAAACCTTGTGGATAAAATGAGAGCAAGAGAATTCCATGGTTTTACTAATTTTCAGTTAAATATCAAAGGAGGAAAAGTGATAAGAAGATTAGTGTGTGACCAGTTGGAAGCATGAAAAAGAAAAAAAAACAATTGAGATATTATTAATTAAAAAAAAAATTTATTTTATTTTTTATGATTAACTTGTACGTTTAAAAAAGAAAACGGGTAGCTAGTGTTTTATATATAGTTAAGTTCAATTTTAAAATAATAATTATTAACATGGGGGGGGGGTAAATCAAGAGACAGGGACGTCAATATTTAATATAATTTGTTTATCTACGATATTAATTGTGTAAAAAAAATTATTTTATTGAATATTACTAAACTATTAAAATAAATGTATACAAGTTATGAGCTAATAAAATATGTACCAAAAATAGTAAAAGAAAGATATTAGAAGAAGGGGGGGGTATATCTGTGTTCCACTATAATATTAAATGACAAATGGTGATATTTAAAGTTTGATCTGATATTTAACTATTAATTCTGTAATATTATTGTAATATAGTAAAGCTAAATTTAATTTATAAGTCTTCATGAGTATTATTTATAATACAGGTATAAGACAAATATAAACTTGAAATTGGAAAGTAGATTTAAGTTATTAGATAAGATGAATATTTTTATTTGATGCAGTATGCAGTAGAGAGTGGTTTATTCACATTCAGCTTAAAATTCTAAGTGGTAAATGAAAATTAGTATAGATAGAGATAAATATTCATATTGGATAGGACAAAGGATAAAAGGGGGCTGTGGTATATTTATGATATCGTTGAGTGTTAAGCCCATAAGAATATTAAATGTTAGGCAAAGAGAGATATCAAATCATGAATATCAAAAAATAAATACAGATAAGATACAATATGTCATAATATTATAATAAAATTATTTTAGTTGAGAATAAAATGTTAATGCATAATTTTTTTTTAAATTTCTTGTTTTTATCACAATTTATCAAGGGTAATTAATGAAAAATAGGAAAGAAAGGGATTGTCTGTTTAATATACACATTATTTGATAGTACCAGTAACACAATTAAATATCAAGTCACATATGATTGTATTATCAAGAAATTTTATTGTGAATAGCTCATTGCAAGTAAGGTGAATATAAACATTTAATTCTTTTATGTATACTACTATATTATGTTGATTTATACATTTTTTCCCCGTTGTTTCATTGTTAATTCATTTATTACTTCTAATGCATTATTGAATGTTTGTACAGACGACGTTATTAAAATTAATGTTATAAAAGTTAAATTAAGTTTATAGAGTTGCGTTTCTTTTGTGGAGACCATCATCAGAGAGTATGAATTATAATATACATCTTGACCAAATTATGATTTGAAATTTTGAAGAGAAATTGATCCAGTCCAAGATATTGTATCCCAATTATACATTGTACAGGCTTAAACCTGCATTATATATGTAATATATGCAGGATTCGAACTCAGACATTCATACAACCCATTCCTCTCAGTGCCATCTCATATTGCTGACCCACTTGATCACATACATGTGGAAAAGATAAATAATCACCAATAGACATATTTCATGCTAAACCAGCAATCATCAGTTGGTCTAGATTACTATCCTCACACATATATATATAATCAATGCTCAGCTTTATATTAAGATAGCCAATCTTCATACTTTAATGGACAGGCTTCAAACTATTCAAACTCACAACTCTTCAGCCTTCCATTTCATTGAAAATCTGATGGTGGAACGTTCAAAGCCCTTGTTAGTGCCAAGGTTGTCATCCTACCCATGTAGACATATTAGTCATTCTGACCCCTCATGTACAGGGAAAGTACGTTTATTGTTAGGAAATCATATTAGGAATTAGTTTTTATTTAAAGTTCTAAATGATGACTTTAATTTAAATAACAATAGTGATTTATATATATATGAATACTTTCCAATGGTTACTTATAAAACCATTTATAATTGAGCATTATTACACTTAATATGTCAACACTTAGACAATCCTAATACTGATAATAATCAATAATCTCAAACTGTTGTCAAGGCAACCTTCTTTTAAAGAAGTTTGCCTTGACTGGGATTGTCTAACTGTTGACTACTCTCTAATGGTTATATGTATATTGTGATCTTCAGGATTTTGTCTTAAATCTGAATGTCAAATTTTATAGTAGCATAGTATTTTTTAAAAAACTTCAATAGTTTAATTTTTCTGATAAACAAACTTTGCCACTACTTAATAATTAAATGTTTACATGTTTAATTAGCCAATTTAGAAGAACTTTACAATTTTTATGACAAACCCTTTAGTATCACTTATATAATTTTAAATGCTTAATCTTAAAATCATTACTGACCTGAAATATTAATAAGTTTAATTTTAAAATCTTAAAACTAAAACCATAATAGTTTAGCTATTAAAGTTTATTCAAAATTTAATACTAGAGTACAACATTAAATACAGATCAAACCCTTAAGGTAAGGTTGCTACTGCATAAATTAATTGTAAAAATATTTTATTTAATCTTAATTGTAGTAAAAATATTTTTTAAAGTGTCATAGCATCGGCTGGGATGCGAACCCACAACCCGGGCAACTGCCTGCAAGTGCAAGGCAGTTGCGCTGACCTCTCGACCACCAATGCAAGACAAAAATATTTTAATTAAATAATATCAAATTTAGATGATTAAAAAAGAAATAATTTTAAAGCTAAGAATTAAAGTAATGATATATGTGTGGATGCATGCATGGTAAAGTTTTATTTCTTTTAAAACTTTCTTGTTAAATTTAAAGTTATTCTTAAACATGTTTATTTTAAAGAAAATAAAATTGTTCTGGGCACTTATTAAGAATAATGTCTAAAGAAAATATAAGGCAATATTATCTTAAAATGATGTTATTTTTTATTTTGTTATTTTTTTTATTTTTATAATAAATTTTTATTTTTTTTATTATTAATTTTTTTTTTTTAAAAAAAAAATTAAAAAATAAAATTATTAATTAATTATTTATTAAATTTTTTTTCTAAAAAATAGAAAAAAATTTAAAAATATTTTTAATTTTTAAAAAAAAAAAAAAAATTAATCTTTTTGTAAATTAAGTCAACTGGATAAAATCAAAATATCAATTTTGTAGCGATCAAAATTGGGCACATAACTTAAGTTATAAATAAAGCTGGTGTATACACCTGCACATTCTAGCCTACATATTTGCTTGCTGAAAAGTTAAACTAATTATTAGTTTTCTCAAGGCTCAATCTTGAAACTTTTAAACTATCCAGCACTTGAAATTACAGTATGAAACATACATTATAAGGACGTCAACAAAATATTCAACAAAAATTAAATTGTTTCCACTAGAGTTAAATACTTCTATTGATTTTGAGAAAAAGTTTCATTATCATTTCTATTGTGTAAGAACTTTTTATTAATTCTATTTTCCATACTTTTAAAATATACTGAAAGCATTGAGAATGTTTAAAGATTATATTCTTAACTATTCTTTAAGAAATTTTTATTTAATGAATATTTCTTTAATTTTTCATGTATTAAAATAAAAGTTTTTCTTTGAAATTAATTCATTTTAAATGATTTTTTTAATCCAAATAGCAGGACCTATTTAGTAATTCTGAAATCCTTTATAAATATCTTACCTGAATTTATACATGTATCGATAAGGAATAATTTATTTATTTAAAGATTTTTCAAATGCAGTAGTTTTCTTGAAATACATATATTATTTGGACCCTTAGACATATCCTTTTTTCAAAAAATATATTATGAATGAATGATTTTAAATGTATGTAAAATTCATTATAGTTATTAGTATGAAATATTTATTTAAAGGATAATAATCATTTATTAAAAAGATGAATTCTTTATAAAAGCTACTGTCTTTAAAATGACATTTATTATTATTAGCAATTACATAAAATTTATTTACTTGCTACATATCATTATTATGTTCACTTCAAGGTAAAACAAGGAAATATATGTCCCTACCATATTAAAGATAAAATTATTGACTTGTACTGTTTTATAGAAATTTATTAGTAATATATATGTACTTTTAAAAAGATATATTTGAGATACCAATGAAAATTTATTCATTTGAATTTAATGTTTTCAAAATTATTGCTTTTACCAACAGCCAGAATAAATTCTATTACTTAATTAAAAGGTGACTACTTCTGAATTATTATAATAAATGTTTATCTATCATATGATGTTTTAAGGTTTAACTTATTATCTTCCATATATTCCAAAATATATGCTCTCTTTTATCATTCCTATTAGAATTCTGCTCCATTCTAAAAATGTGACATTTTGAAAAGATTGCTTTATAATTTTTACCATTAATACATATACTTTTGAAAAATATGTGAAGTTAATATGTGATAATTTACTGAAATATTAAATATATATCATTATTTGTGTTTTTATATATTTCATCAATATGAATGGCCTTAGATATTTATGCAACCAATTTTAATATATTTTTATTTAATCTTATTATGTAAAATATTGTACATATAAGTTAAATATACTATATTACAATAAGCTTGAAATCTTCTAGATACTTCAGAACTTTATTTTTCAGTGATTGCATCCTGTTAAATGGTAGGAACCAAGATGGATTTTATTTTATTTTTGATAAAAAGATAGTTATTAACTTTAAATATTTATGATATTGTAAAAAACTGCTGCTGCTATTGTGACAGTGGAGGCAATGATGACAACAATGAGCGCTCTGATGCTACTGCTGCTGCTGCTACTACTACTACTACTGCTACTGCTGCTGCTGCTACTACTACTGCTGCTGCTACTGCTACTGCTGCTCCTACTACTACTACTACTACTACTACTACTACTACTACTGCTGCTGCTACTGCTACTGCTGCTCCTACTACTACTAATGCTACTACTACTACTACTACTACTACCACTACTACTACTACTACTACTGCTTCTGCTGCTGCTACTGCTACTGCTGCTCCTCCTACTACTACTACTACTGCTACTGCTGCTCCTACTACTACTACTACTGCTACTACTACTACTACTACTGCTGCTGCTGCTGCTACTGCTGCTCCTACTACTACTACTACTACTGCTACTACTATTACTGTAGTAGTAGTAGTAGTAGTAGTAGTACTGCTACTTCTACTGCTACTGCTGCTCCTACTACTACTACTACTACTACTATGCATTTTATTTGGTATAATTTTTTAATAAATCAATTATGAAATATATTGCCAAAAGTTTTAAGAATATTAATAATTTGATAATGCTTTATTCTAAATGTATTACATTTGTCTTTATCATGAAATTATTTAATTTGGATGTATATGCAAATGCTAACAGGGATAGAAGCATATGTATATTTTTATTATTTTATACCATAATTTTTATTAAGCTACATGTAGCACTAAGTGTCAATTTATTGGTTTTATACATCAGTTAATTGTTTCTATTTTTTAAAAGTCTTAAGCATTAGTCACTTTCTTGTACTGGGTGTATTTTATATAGTCAGTATGTTTTCAAAAGATTGTAGCATTAGCCTCTGTCATGTTGATGTTTATATTCGCTCTGTATTTTAAAGAGAATGTATACATTAGTTTCTCTCTTATGTTGTAATATTTTCCAGTAAATGATATTGTTCTTTATTTTATATTTAAGCACATAATGCTTTATTAAGGCAAATTCCTTTGTTATTTTGTTCTTTTTTGATGGGTCATTCTCATTACTTATATTACTAGTGATAAAGTCATAACTTATTTATTGCCCTTAGATGCATATGCTTTCTCATGAGATTATTTTGCTATTGCCTTGCCATCTCTAATGTGGATTTTATTTATAATGTACTTTTATATAAAGCCATGAATAGTATATTACCATGACTTTATCCTTATAACTGATGTATATATATATATATATATATATATATTAATACTTTTGGGGCTGAACCATATATTATTTTCCATTACATACCGATATTTCGATGGACTAGCATCCGCCATTGTCAAGGTTAACTTTTGAAAGAAAAATCATTAGACCTCAAACAATAATATACTCTAGAGATGTTATTTGGCTGAAATGCATATAAATTGTAAGAAAAATGGTATTTATGTGACTCTAGCTAATGCTTTATGGTCTTAAACTTCATATATATTTATAAGGGATTTGAACTCATACTTTCAGATTTCCCTCAGCTATCCAATCAATCTTCTACAACTGATACACATGATCACCTGCATGTGAATAAATAAATGATCGCTAATATTTCATGCTGTACTAGAACTCATCACTTTGTCCAGATCACCGTCTCCCACACATATATACAATCACTGCTCAGTTTATATTAAGATAGAAAATCTTCAAACTTTAATGGACAGGCTTTAATTTTCTACTCTTCAACTCTTCAGCCATCCATATCATTGAAAATTCAAGGATGAAATGTTCAAAGCACTTGATGATGTCAATATTATCATCACATATCCATCTTGACCTTAAGTCAATCTGACACCTCACGCATAGGATTTTAATATGTCCATTTTTAAATATACAGAAGAGGGGTGGATACAAAACTAACTGAATGTGTAATATTTAAATACATGTATGTTTTCTATACTTAACTTAATGCAAATATAAGGGACTTGTACTTACATTTTCAAATTTCCCTCAGCTATCCATCTCTCTTATACAACTGATACACATGGCCATATACATGTGAAAAAGATAAATAATATTATATATATATATATATATATATATATATATATATATATATACATATATCATGCTGAACCAGCACTTGTGGTTCAGCACAAAATACATATATTGCTGATCATGTACCTTTTTCACATGTATGTGTTAAGTGAAGTTTGAACATCTGAGTTCAAGCTCTTTATATTTACATTGAGTTTAGTATAGAAACTATACATGTATTTAAATATTATATATATATATATATATATGGATGAAAATATAAGGATTTGAACTCAGACTTTCGAGACTCTTTAACTATCCACACAATCTCATACTATTGATACAATAGATGAAAATATAAGGATTTTGAACTCAGACTTTCAAGACTCTTTAACTATCCACACGATCTCATACCATTGATACACATGAAATGTGTAGAAAAAATAAATAATCGCCAATATAAATATTTCATGCTAAACCAGCACTCATCAGTTGGTCCAGATTATTATCACACACATATATATATATAATCAGCACCTAGTTTATATTAAGATAGCAAATCTTCATAATTTAATGGACAGGTTTCAATCTACTGCAATGTCCAACTCTTCAGCCATCCATACCATTGAAAGTCTGATGATGAAAAAACCAAATCCCATGCTGATACCAATACTATTGCCATCCCCATGTTTACCTCAAGTCACTCTGACTCCTCATGTATAGGCCATATCCATTTAAATACATAGAAGAGGGATAGGTAGGATGCAGGCTTAATGTATAAATAGTAATGTGTAAACACTCGCATGACAATATTATTGGCATCAGCATGGGATTTGGACTTTTCCCTCATCAGATTTTCAATGGTATGAATGGCTGAAGTGTTTGGAAGTTGCAGTAGATTGAAGCATGTCCATTAAAGTATGAAGATTTGCAACCTTAATACAAAATGGGCACTGATTATATATAAATGTGGGAGCTGAAAATCTGAACCAACTGCTGAGTGTTGGTTCAGCACGAAATACTTATATTGGTGATTATTTATCTTTTCTACATGGGTATGGACATGTGTGTCAATGGTATGAGATAGTGTGGATAGTTGAAGGGTCTTGAAAGTCTGAGTTCAAATCACCAATATTTACAATTAAGCTGTAGGTATATGAAGAATGTATTTCAAATATATATATATATAAGTGTTCTAAAACCTTATATATGGATGCAAATAAAAAACAAACATAAGATATTTTTTTAAATCGATAAAATGGATATATACTTTTTTCTTCTACTTTTTATAAAGACAATGATATTGTTTTAGAACTTGACAAACTTAATGATCTCGATGAAGAATCCTGATTATTAATTTTGTTTCCAAAATCAGATATAACGGAGAGTCTTTTAGAATCATGATATTTTGATATTGAATGGTAGAGTACAGCCAGGAATTTTCGATTAAACAATAAATACATGAAGAAGGTCATTGAATAGTTAATCATTTCAACCAAATCAAGAATACAAACTAAAATGTAAAACAAATCTAAATTACTTTGCAAATGGTCATTTATAACGAAAATGATAGCTTGTGGAAATATACAAATGATATCCAAAACAGATAATGCTATAACCATAAAGGTGAGTTTTTTATCCTCTGAATTCCTCTGAGATGCATGTCTTGAAATGTTAAAAGTTGTTATGGAATACCTAGTATTGCGTTTAACTGCAAATAGCATCACAATATTCAACACAATCATTAGGAAAACTGGGATAATTCGAATAAGGATTTCCCGAAAATATTTATACAGCTGAAATGATACATTTTCTGACTCATTAACATCCTTCAAAGAGTTTGTAGAAAAATTTTGAGTCTCAAGATATTTAATCACAATTTGAGGAATGTAAATCGCAAAAGATATAATCCATATAAAGGCAATACATATTTTAGCAGCCTTGGCAGTTTTGCATCGGTAAATTTTCCATATGAAAGGAAAACTAACTGCTACAAAGCGTTCACATGTAACAGACAATGTTGTCAGATTACTACAAGCTATAAACACATTGATTAAAGATGTAATACAAATTCTTTGTGTCATTGTATAGTAATAAAATTGATCACATGGCAGAAAATTAAAATAGCAAATAATAACCATTTTGGGTATGTTGGTTAATGTGAAGCATAGATCAGATACAGCTAATGCTCTTAGATAAATATAAAGAAATGATTTTGTAAAATACTTTATCATAACATATAAATTGAGAATATTTCCTATTATTCCACATATTGTCATTCCCCAGAAATAAATTTGTGCTACAGGATGACAGAATATTTCAGTTTGAGTTTGGTGTAGAAGATCATTGCAGTTTTGATGATTCACAAGAGAAATATTCTCCACTAAGATCGTATTCTTCAGCACCATCAGCTATAACACACAAAAAATGAGTTAAATGAATAGTGGAAAAAATGGCTTTGTGACTTCAAAAAGTCACAAAAATGATACCAAGAAAAGAACAAAAGCAAAACAAACCTTTATGAAATCACAAAATTGTTTATAGAAATGTAAATAATAATTAACTACATACCTACAAAAGGTTTTAACCTTTGGCACTGTGCTCTTCTGAGTACATTTTAATGCTAGAGGAACCTCACCAAATCTAGACACAAGATTATGAGTTGGTAAAGGTAAAAATGGCAATCTTATCTTTAACCTAACTTTCTAATTAAATAGAAAAATCTGAAGCATCTTGATTTGAGGGTGTGAAGTTGTTGATTTCTTCACTCTTTAAGTCCACTATTTCTTTTACAAATTAGAGTTAGGTTAAAGATAAGATGGTCGTTCTTATCTTTATAAAGTCATAATCTTGCATCTAGATTTGGCAAGGTCCTTCTAGTGTTAAAATATATTCAGAAGAGTGCAGTACCAATGGTTAAAGCCTTTCATAAATATTTACATATACTCATTTGTGCTTAAAGACCCACCACTCTCAGTGCCATCTCATATTGCTGACCCACCTGATCACACGTATATTGGTGATTATTTATCTTATCAACATGTGTGTGATCAGGTGGTTCAGCAATATGAGATGGCCCTGAGAGTGGTGGGTCGTGTGAAAGTCTGAGTTCGAACCCCGCATATATTACATATATAAATGCAGGTTTAAGCCTGTACAATGTATTAATACTTAACTAAATGGAATCATTAATATTTTATGTAGGTGTCATTGTAGTGTGATTTTGACTAATTTTAATCACCAATTTACTTTGATAAAATCAGCAAAATCAATAAGTTTTATTAAAACAATCATTAGAATAAACAACTTTGTTGTCATTTTTTTTAAATCATTATTGTTGATAGCTTTTTGCATGGTGGCATTTTTAACCCAAAAATTCCCTACTATTTATAATAGAGTAGACATTTTTATTTTGCTTTGCTAAAAAGCAATTTATTCATTTTTTATCTTAAGATTTAACAGATACTATAAAACAAACAGCAACACTAAATTTTATTTTATAAAGGGATTAGCGTTCCTTATAAAATAAAAAAAGAACTGTTTCCAAACATTTGATTAAGAACAAATACTTCTTTCAATAAAAAAAATTAAAGGTGAATTTAAAGTGTTTGAAAGGTTTTAATTATGGAAACTTCAATCAGTAGACGGGAAAGATTTTACAATATGCAAAAGTTAATAAGTAAATCAATTTATTTACAATTATTTATATATGTATGAGGATAGTAATCTAGACCAACTGATGATTGCGGGTTTAGCATGAATTACGCATATTGGTGATTATTTATCTTTTCAACATGTGTGTGATCAGGTGGGTCTGCAATATGAGATGGCACTGAGAGTAGTGGGTCGTGTGAAAGTCTGAGTTCGAATCCTGCATATATTACATATATAAATGCAGGTTTAAGCCTGTACAATGTATTAATCATTTATATAATATTTACTAAGGCTGTAACTTCAAGAATATGCGCGTAAAAATGCGATAGTAGGGACCTCTACAGGTCTTAACCACAGGCTTATATTTTTGGAAGAAAAGAGGGGATAAGATGTAGAAAAGATGTGTTGGGTGCATAACTGCACAAAAAAAGTGGATAGATAGATTAGAGAAAAAACATTTAAAATATGGAAAATGAATAAAAAAAGTAGTTTAGACTTCAGTAAGACTAAAAATTATATACAATTTGAAAGGATACAACAATAAAAAAAAACCTGTTGTTATTGTTGCAAAGATAGAAATTTTACTTTCTACAAAAATAAGGTAAAAATACGATAAGAATTATAATTTATATGGAGACTATTAATTTACTTCTATTTGACATATAGCATGATGAAAGATATTCAGGATAAATTGTGCAGAAAGTAGAAAAAATTTAATGAGGAGGAGAGATTTTATGGTGTGTTTACATCTCTGTATATAGAAAATGGTAATATAAGGTCAGAATAGTGGAATTATCAATCCAGCTTTTATTGAATTATGTTGAAGAAAAAAAATCAGATATAGAAAAATAATTGAGTAATAAGAATTAATTAAATGAATTTACTAATATATAAGGGAATTTAGGGGGGGGGGGGTTGAATATATAGCCTAAGCAGCAAAACTTTCTAATATCATTTAAGAATTCATTTTGCATTATATCATATGTGCAGATGGTTCTAAAAAATATTGCTCATATTTTATAAATATTGAATTACTTTTGAACGGCTTATATAGTGCATAAATATCTTATGTCACATATTAAAGCAGCAAATAATTCCATAAGCATTCATTTAACATTTGCCTTAACAGTGATAAATGTTTATGTAAATATGAGTTATCATTGAAAACTAAATGTCGATACTATTTTCTGATACCCACTAATTATCTTTGCTTACTACATATACGGTCTTAGAGTTGAGTGATTGGTTGGGTTATTATCATTAGCACGCGGATATTTCTGCTTTCAAATACTTGTTTTATTCGTTTTCTAATGATAAAAGGCGTCAGAGTCATGAGCTATTGACAACATAGAACATTTTATAATATAATAGTTAGATGTTTTAATTAAATTTTACATAAAGTAGTTTATTTTATTATTCAAGAACAGTTAGATTTTATAACTTTTAGATAATTATATTGTTTTCATGGGTTTAAAGACGATCTGAATATTCTCAATAAATTTAGCGATTAAAGAGAGTTTAAATTATTCAAGTAATAAAAAGATTTATTGTATTTTTTAAAAATTAAATATGTATGTAGGTGACCTTTTGTATGCAACTACTTACAAGCTCTTTCTAATATTTATTTCTATGTTTATGATAGTAGTTTTTACTATATGATAGACTTTTTTTACAGCTATAAACATATATTGCATTATTAAACCATATATATATATTGATACGAAGATTTTCACGGGTTCCATATATAAAAGACATGTTTTGCGGGTTCAGCCCTCTCTACAGATGAAGTTTCGGTTTTACAAAAAGGTTTTAATTTTGCATTAACGCCTTCGCGGATACCTTTTGAGAAAATTGTTTGTAATGTTGAATCAGCTCTCGATATAATAGATTCTCCATCAGCTGATTTGGCTACAGCCCAGATTTGCAATATTTTAAAAAAAGCTAAGCTTCCTAAAAACAATATTTCAAAGAAAGAAAGACAAGCATTAAATAATATAAAATCGGACAAATCAATTGTTGTATTTCCAGCTGATAAAGGTAATGTGACTGTTGTTATGGATCGTGACATTTACCATAATAAAATTTTAGATTTGCTTAATGATAAAACTTATAAACTATCAAAAAGAGATCATACTACGTATTTGGAAAAAACAACAAAAGCCATTATTAATAAATCACCTATTGAAACAGAGATAAAAAATAAAATAAACCTTTTATGGACTTCCAAAAATTCACATACCAGATACCCCCCTTCGTCTCCAATAGTAAGCGCAATAGGATCTCCAACTCATATTTTAGCTAGATATTTATCGGATTTCATTAAACCTACAATCCCATCTATTAAATCATATATTAAAAACTCTTTTCATATTATTTCTGTTTTAAAAAAATTTTTAAATTAATGCTAATGACATTCTGGTCAGTTTTGAGGTCGCGTCTTTGTTTATAAACATTCCAACTGATGAAGCTTGAAATGTAATCTAGCAACGCTGCAATTTACCAAATCATATTATTGCTTTGATTAAAATTGTCTCTTGAAGACATATTTTGTATACAATGGACAGCATTACAGATAAGTTTTTGGTACTACTATGAGCTTACCTATCTCAGGAGTAATAGCTGATTTATTCGTAGATAATATAGAAACTCGTCCTTTAGAATCATTATCTTTAAAACCTCTCATTTAGCTCAGATACATAGGGGACACTTCTGTCATATGGCAACATGAAAAAAAGAAATTACATGATTTTTTCTTACATTTAAATAATATGCATCCTCATATTAAATTTACAATGGAGACAGAGTTTAATGAAAAACTCCGATTTCTTAATGTTCTAGTCACCAGAACACTAAATAATTTATCTTTTTCGATTTACAGAAAAAATACACACACGGACAGATGTTTCCTAGCCAAAACTCTTTTTGAAATAGAGCAATTAACCTTTCAGATAAGTCACATCTGAAAGAAGAAATAAATCATATTAATAGTGTTTTTTTTTTGTTTTTTTTTAGCAAATAGTTATAATTATAAATTTATTAAAAAGTCTTATATCAAGCCCAAAATGGACAAAATAGGAAACAAAAAGTTGATAAATCAGCTATTAGGATTTGTGTTCCATATCTGAAAAAAACTACAGACAGTATTGACGTAATATAAATATATAGCGTTTTCTACTCATCAAAAGGTCAGCAATATAATAACCAAGCCTAAGGATTCAATCCGTCTTGAATCTCATGGTGTTTATCAAATCTCATGTGAAAATTGTAAAGTGTCTTACATAGGTATGAGTAATCATCACATCAGTGTTAGGAGAGATGAGCATGCTAATGCAGTTAAACAACGCTCATCATCATCAGCACTGCCACTCCATCCTATAGATTCGGGTCATAAAATTGATTTTTCTAGTACCAGGATCATATCCAGATGTGATAATCTCTACCAGTGCAAAATTAGAGAAGCCATTGAGATACTTAAAAGGCCAGATTGTATCAATAAGCATGATGATACATGCAAACTTCCTCTTATTTGGAAATATTTTTTTAAAAAGCATTCTTAATTTACCATTTTTGCTATTGGTGGAACTTTAACGTTTTTTTTTGTCAAATCGGTGATTGTAGCGCCTCTACAATAGCATTTCTACCTTTCATCACCCAGTAGATGACTTGTGTGATCAAGTCAAAATGTCAGTATATCAATATTTAAATTTTTTAACACGGATGAACCCGCAAAATATGTCATATATATACACACACACATAGTGTGTCTTAGTAAAAAGATCATTCCCTTTTTCTCTAAGGCACATGCAACCCCACTTTTAAATCAATGTTTGCGCTATATAATGGCATAGTTTAGTTATTCACCACAAAACTTTTAAGGCATTATAATGCTTAGATCACAAGTCAAACCATAAAATCAATCAGTATGCATCATATTTTTACAAATCATCTTCAATGATTTTCCTAACATTATAAAATTTTCCAAATACTCTGAAAATGTTCTTGTTACTCTCGACTTCATTGATACAGATTTTGAATCTTTTAAAATCTTTCACAAGCAGTTTTATCCAATTTAAATCAAAATATATTTTTAGCATATCACTCTATTATAGGTTTAAATACAAAATCCACTGTCACATCTCATGTCGAGTTTCAGGATTCATGCTATATTGTGTATATAACTATAATGTTTATATATATTAACAGATATTATTATATTTTTATAAACAAATTTTTTTATTTCACTATTGAAATTTGTATTTACTTATATATTGAATAGTTATTTGTTATAAGTTCTAATTATAAATTTATTAAACGCACATTGATTACATTGATTATGTAAGTAATATTTACTGAGGCTATAACCTCAATAATATGCGTATAAAATGCGATAGTAGGGACCTCTACAGGTGTTTTAACCACAAGCTTACACTATGGAAGAAAAGAGGGGAACCCTTCTTTACTTCAACCTACTTTCTATTTAAATAGGTGAAGCTGAAGCGGTTAGATCTGCGAGCGTGAAGCTATTCAATACTTCACTGATTAAGTCCACATTTCTTATTACACATTAATACTCGCGAAATCTTTCGATTTACAACGAGTCAATGGAAAGATTTTATATTTAGAAATCTATTACAGTAATTTAAAGTTGTAATTATAAATTTATTAAACGCACATTGATTACGTAAGTAATATTTACTGAGGCTATAACCTCAATAATATGTGTTATAAGTTCAAAACTTTCTACACCCACAACGATGACATCACGCATTTCAGATAAATATATTGACAATCATTACTAACCATTTAGCTACAGAATATTATATCATTGCTAACCTAAATATAAGCTTTAAATTGCAGTTAAAATTTGAAATATTGCTTTTCTAAATAAATATAAAGACATAGAATAATTCAATTTTACTCCTCCATGTCGCATCCTATTTTCACTTTTGTCATCGTAAATCAAGTTTCAATTCTTCACAAAATCCTACTTTATTAATGCAGTGATTTATTTATGAAGTTAGTGGTTTCAGAGGAGTACAATAAAGCAAAATGTCAATTTTGTTAACTAAATATTATTGTCGAATTTCAAACTCGTATTTTGGAATCACATTTCATTTTTATGTTTATGGATTGGTATTCAATGACAACTAATTAGATAGAGTAATGGTATGAATATGCTTTTCAATTTCCCCAGGTTTTCACAAATAAATAATGTGCGCATTCAAGAGACAGTTTAGCAAAAAATTGGATTCAGTTCACAGATTGACAGTTTGAAAGAATATTACATCCCATGGAGTTTTATTAATGAGAGTTAATTACATTTTATTTTATGTACGTAATAATTTATTAAATTGAAAATTAGGAAGACAGTATGTCATGTTGAATTCTCTTCATAATATATCAGTGTTCACTTCAGTAACAATTTCCATATTTGACACACAAAAACCCCAAGTTCAAATTGATGACATGTAACACATTTTTGCCACTTGTTTTTGTATTTTTCCTTGGTAAACTTTAAATGATAGTAATAAAAATAATCAAGTTGAACTTATCTACCATGATTCAATCTTAAAACACCATAACATTAAAAGGGTACCAAACTCTCCATACAATAGTTTCATCAAGTGCAAGCCTTCATAATCAATGGATGCAGGAAACATTGTATATAAAATCACCGTCTAGTGCCTATTTATCCAACATTCCCAGACTAGTTTCGAGCTTGTAGCCTTCCTCAGTGATGAGCCTTCGATTTGAAAGCACTGCTTCTAGATCTTAGAATCTAATACAACCTTCCTGCAGCTGCCTTTTACCTATTTGGTTAACTATAAATCTAAGAACCCAAGATGAACACACCATAATGTTTCCAATCCAATCTCATTTACTTGTATAGTTATATAAGTCTGAACTCAGTTTAGTATCTATACATTTTGGCATCTTTAGTTTTTCAAACATTGCAGTCACCATTATCCTAGAGGCAAGATAGATATAAAATCATCAAAACATCACATGATCACCATAGATGCTGAATTGAGTTCAGATCTCTGAAATTATGGAAATGAATAAGTTTGGGTTGGAATACTGTGGTATTTTCGTCTTGGATTCCTAGTTTTATACTAAGCCAAATAGATCAATGACTACTGCTGAAGGGTTGTATTCGATTCTAAGATCTGGGTGCATTGCTCTCAAATCTAAGGCTCATCACAGATGAAACCATAAGCTAAAAATTAGTCTATGAAGTTGGATGAGTAGGCACTAGATAGGGATTTTAGGCACAAATCTTCCTGCATTCATTGACTACAAAGTCTTGCACTTGGTAACACTACTGTGTGGGGAATTTGGTACTCTTATTAACATAATGTGAAAGCATATAAAATGGTATTCATGTGATGTTTTAATCATAATCTTATTTTCTAATCTACCCATAAAACCATCAAACACATGAATGGTAATATTTAGCATTTTATTATGAGGATGAATTTCACCAGAACATTGGGTTATTTCTATATAAAATTTATACCAGCAATCAATTTTGATATTAAATTGTGAGACTGAATTTTAAGTATCTTGTATTCCATTTTTATTGATCACAAGTGACAGATCTCTATTAAAGAAGTAATGCAGTGCTACTTAAGATGTCATCTGAATCATGTCTTAATTAGCATACCCCTTGCTATTTATCAGAGTAATTATTTCAATGATAGTTCATAAAACATGACTATTAAGCAATAACACGTAAATGTATGCTATTTTAGTTTATATTATAGCTAATATAACCTTGGCCATGAAGAAAGTGATGACCTACAAGTGATATTTCTTAGTGATTTCATGCATGATACTGAATGTTTAAAATGTTGTTCGAACCTGAAAAGGAAAGGATTGCATGATGATCCTAATTTTCTCAAGTTGTGAGAGTCATCATCTTGGATACATTTACATTACATCAAACACCTTACGACTCACACTCCTGATTTCAAGGTTTAGAGCATGTGTTATGCATGTATGTAAATTAGCACAGATGTATTTCATGTAATAATCATCATATTAAAAGCCGAAACATTAATTTAACAATCGTAATGATTTTAAGCATTTATCCATTTGGCCAATGTATCATGTATTTCGTTTCTGTAAATTTAGGTTTATTTATATATAATTTAATTATGTTTTTAGTTAGAAGATATTCATAAGAGGGAAACAGATTGATCAATTAAAACTATATTCATTTGATAGAGTCTACAACACTTATATCTATGTAATTATTCTATGGCACTTTTTCTATCAAAATAAATACATTAGACTTCAAAAATATGTCGATAATTGGATTAATCTTAAATTTCCAAAATATCATCGTGTAGCATTCAAGTACCAAAGTGAAAAAGATAGATGAGATTCAAACAGTTTTTGCTCTTTATTGTGTTTTTACAAAGCATGAAAATGTGATAAATAATTTACTGATGTTTCAATCTTTTACTAAAATGTTATTATTTTATAATGTTCAGTTATTAAGCTAATATCTGAATTTTGTGGCAACCTCTCTTTGTCATTATACCTCCTAAATATATTTGATGTATAATAAAGTCACTTTCATAAAATATTCGAAAACTTACTAATACTAATTTGTAATATACCATATTATAAAGATAAAAATTATTTCTTTATATATACTTTTATAAGAATTATTAAATATTTTACTAGATTATTAATAAAAATAATTATCATCTGTAAAAACTACTAATTTGTAAGTTTGCTTAGACATATGGAGATTAGCCATTTTAATCTTTGAATTAAATTTTTAAGTATATATAATTAATAATACGCTGGGGCGTTGCGGTAAAACTTTTCTATACAACAATTTGTATAGGCTTGGTGATTCAAAGTTCTGTTACTCCATAAACATAGTTTCTTCTCTCATATGTCATAGCATCAGCTGGGAAGCGAACCCGCTAACCCCAGACAACTGATTGTAAAGCAGCCGTCGCTGACCTCTCAACCACCAATGCCTGACTAATCATAGCTTCTTTAGATTATCAACGTCATTATATGCAAATTAAAAGACAAAAATGCTGTTTTAAAAGGTCTACCATAAGGCAAAGACCATTATAATGAATAAAGAAAAAAATGATCTCACTCACTTGATTATCTTTGTTTTACTACGTGAGTAAAAAGACTAAATATGCATTTACTGAAAGCAATGATTAAATAGTCATTTAGGGCGCTATAGGACGACTATTTTAAAAAAGTATAGTAGGCCTGCTTGTAAAATTAAAAACCATATTTATCTGCTTTTTAATTTAAATACCAAAACATGATAATAACAATCAGATTAGACTTTAACAGACAATGCCTTACTTGTTTACCTAAAAGCTGGAAAAAAATCCCTTCAAGGGAAAAAGAAGTTTAATATAATTTCTAATTGTTCATAATCTATAATTATTCTTGTAAAAAATATCTAGTCATTGAATTCACCTCTTATTGGCCATATACTGCTAAACCATAAACCATTTGGTGAAAATGCAAAACCCTATATCAGAAACACTAGTAATGCACTGTGAGTCAATAAGAGAAAGATGCAATATATGTTATACCGTCTGCAGAAGATTCTACATCTGCATGAGAAGGACTAGACTGAATATTTTATGACGTAGAAAAAATGTTATTATGTTTTCAATAAGAATTAATTACAGCTACTGCTAAATATTCTTTACAGAATTATAGGGATTAAAGAACGAAATCCATATTATTATAGCAGTTAATCAATGTTTCCAAACAACTGAAGATGTCACAATACTTGCCGAATTATTTGATACTGAAACATTTATAAGAAATGGTTCATTAATTGATTTATTGCAGCTGTTTTTTCAATTGCTTCAACTATTCATATAAATGCATCATTGTTGAGTAAATTTGATTGTCACATCTTTACCTTTTCTGGAATTATAATTGGCTTTTTCAATTAAATGCTTTTAGTTCTTTAGCCATAAATTAGCCAACACCTTTCAAAAATTTTTTCAAGGGGCACAATTTCAGATCATCTATCATTAAGATTAATAGTAGTTTTCTAATTCAAAAGAATATACTAACATAGCTTGCATATTTTATCGATGAGAAGACATTTAATTCTGGTAATTATTTTCCTAGCACAAAATTTTTTAGTTTCAAAGTTGCACTTTTTCAACTTTTAACTCAATAATCAATATTGCTTTATCTCCAGATTTTGTTTGGGTCTGTACATTATGCAAATGTTTGACAAAATCTTTCCATTTTAATTGACATTTAAGACATCTTCAAAATTCACGACTTCTGACGTTTATGTGGATAAGCTTTCTATTTATGATTTTCAATTTATCATAAACGTCATCAGTGCTTTCTTCTGCACTCTTTGAAGTGATGTATAGCTATTGGAATGATAACAAGCAATAGTTACCAGTAAACGTATAATACTATTCTCCAACAAACATATTAACGAAATAATCAGAAACAACAAAAAAAGAGAACAGATCCAAATGGACTACGTAAATGAAAAAATATATTTATACCACTCTTGTAAATTCTGATAGAGAAAAGAATGCGAATACTTAATACAACTATCCATTAAAGTATGAGGATTGGCTACCTTAATATATATCTGAGCACTTATAGCATATATGTGTAGAGATGGTAATCTGGACCAACTGATGATTGCTGGTTTAGCATGAAATATGTATATTGGTGATTATTTATCTTTTCAACATATATGTGTTCAAGTGTATCAGTGTTATGAGATAGTGTGGAGAGTGGTGGGGCGTGTGAAAGTCTGTGCTCATATACCCAATATGTTAATACAACTATTCTAAAATGGATTTTTTAAAAATATAAATACAGTATATAACATTATATAAGAATTTAATAAATTTATAATTATAAGAATTTAATATGTTTCGCCTTCTCTAAGAATCTTCATAAGCATGTGAAATTTATAAATGCGATTTTCTTCTTTTAATAAATTCATATATATATATATATATATATGCGATTTATACATAGGCAGCATTACAATACCTTTTGAGAAAAACTGTCTTTTAATAAATATTTTTTATTTTTTTATTATTATTATTAACTATATGAAGCATTAAAAAAATATATTTATTAGAATAATCAATAAGTTATAATAAAAACAATAATTTTAATATTTATTTTCTTTCAGTTTTTGTATCATTATTCAGAAGATGATCGAAGATATAATTATCAGATGTACGATATGTCATTGTCATTATGTGAGAGACCACCATCGATGGATTTATTAGTGTTATGATATCGACTTTAAGGTTCTTATGTAAATTTTATTGAATCAAAAAAAAGATCTAAAATGACCGAAATATCCTATATTTATTTTGCATAGTTGATAGGAATTAATTAAGTTTTTTTCTTTTTACTGAATCCAAAAGATAAACTTTTTTGTACCTAAATTGTAATTAATATGCAATAATTGCAGTGATGTACTAAATGCTTTCTGGCAAATATAATTGGAATAAAACCTATTTTTAATGCAATTATCATTTTAATTTTTAAATGCACTAATCTATGATGTAAACAATCTATACTTATGTTATGCTATATAAACTCTTGTAACTTAAATATAATGCAATATGAGATGGTGTGGAGAGGTGAGGTCGTGTGAAAGTCTGAGTTCAAGTCCCTTATATATTACATTATTTATGTGCAGATGTGTGTAAGCTTGTACAGTGTATTATTTTACATAATGCAATATATTAATACATTATACAGGCTTAAACCTGCATTTATATATGTAATGCATAGAGGGTTCGAACTCAGACTTTCACATGACCCACCACTCTCAGTGCCATCTCATATTGTTGACCCACCTGATCACACACATGTTGAAAAGATAAACAATCACCTATATTCGTATTTCATGCTAAACCAGCAATCATCAGTTGGTCCAGATTACTATCCTCATACATATATATAAGCAGTACTCAGCTTTATATAAATGCAGGTTTAAGCCTTACAATGTATTAATTTATATAAATAGTGTGTAAAACGTCTGCCCATCCCTCGCATATGTATGTATAAATGGATTATTCTCCTGTACATGAGGGGTCAGAATGACTAATATCTCAACATGAGTAGGATGACAACCTTTGCACTATCAAGGGCTTTGAACGGTCCATCATCAGATTTTCAATGAAATGGAAGGCTAAAGAGTTGTGAGTTGGAATAGTTTGAAGCCTGTCCATTAAAATATAAAGATTGGCTATCTTAATATAAATCTGAGTACTGATTTTATATATATGTGTGTGTGTGTGAGGATAGTAATCTGGACCAACTGATGATAGCATGGTTTAGCACGAAATATGTATATTGTTGATTATTTATCTTTTCAACATGAGTTTGATCAGGTGGGTCAGCAATATGAGATGGCACTGAAAGTGGTGGGTCATGTGAAAGTCTGAGTTCGAACCCTGCATATAATGCAATATAATAAATCTATTTTTGAGTAGTGATGAATCCATGTTTTATAAACAATTTTCTGTTTAAGAAAGAGATGTGATAGTCAATTCATGTGTTATGGAAAAACTCAACAATAAAATTGTTATTTCTAACAATTTTTGGCCAAATATTTCTATTTATACTCACATGTACGTCAATGTCTCCAAAATGAACAATACAATCTTTAAATGATATTGCTGTAATAATACTATCTAGCAAGGAATATTTTTTTTTTAATTCTCTGAATCTAATAGTGAAATATATACATTAATAATATGAGAACAGACATCACTTTTTAAGCAAGTTTGAATAATATTTGAATTTTATTGATTATGGTAATATGTATAGGAATTGAAAAGAAGATTCTAAATTAAATTTTGCTACAAATTTAACACTAAACTTTTTTATTTCCTTGCCTGATCTGCTCTTCAAAAAAACTTGTAGAAATTTATGTATTCTATTAAAAAATATTTCAAAAATAATTTTCATTAAGAACATCTATACTAATCTTACATTTAGACAGAATCTTAGCTAAGAGTCTCATTCTCCAGTCAGATCTTGAAGAGCTTGTAATAGATAATATTTACATCTTTAATGTACCTATATTCTTGTGACTTGCTTTTAGACTAACAGGGCCTCCTGCTTTACCACTAGTACTGATATTATTATTTTTAACGTTTTAATGAGTAATCCATTATGCATGAAAACCTAAACAGAATACGTGAGATAAATCTATTCAGATATATTTTCTAGATTATTTTTACTTCGACAATAGTAACGCTAAGCACAAATAAACAGCTATTCCATATCCAGTTCTAGCACAAATCATTAATGATTGTATTACCACAAGTAAAGATCAAGATTAAGCATTTCCAACTTATAAAATCTTCCTCCATCACTTGTTAAAGTTCTCAATAAAGATCTAGAGTTAAAAAAATGAATTGAAATTGGATTTGTTATATATATTATATAAATATGCAAATGCGGTATAGACACATAATATTATTCTCCCACTTACTAAATTAGATGCCCATTGACATACGAAATCATTATAATTCAGCCCTACACTAAGTGATGGAAGATAAAAAGAAGTGAGACAGAAAATACTGTTTGTATTACAAAATCCTAGCTATTTTTTGTGCAACTTATACTTTGTCCTGCAAGGCCACAAAAGGTATTCTAAATCGCAATTAACTTTTATATCTGAAGATCAATCCAATATCGATTACCTTTGGAACTTATTGCTCACTGATAACCTGAGTAAAGCAATAGAGAAATGTTAATAAATTGACCCTATTGTATTCAATGGCTACAAATATTTACAGATGGCTCTGAAATTAAGATACCATTGATCATTTTCAATCACTATTAATTCACTCCCAAGTTTAATTTCAGTTTTGCAATCCGTATTTTTTTTTTTTTATAATAGAGCTGAAAACTTTTAACGTCACACATAAAATTCTTTTTCAGATCTTAAGTCTTTAGTTGTTTCTCAATTATCTAGTTTATTGTAACGATTATACAACCCAACTATATTTTAGACTTTTGTTTTTTGAAGTATCACTTATATGCCTTTGTATGTTAAATATTTTACTTTCAACTCTTTTTATTACGCTAGTATATATATATATGTGCGTGTATGTGTGTGTATATATAACATATTTTTATGTATGGTCTGAAGCTTTTAATATTTCTCTTCTATTAAATGGATCTCAGTTCTAACAATAACCGCATTTATGAAAAAAAAATTTACACACTTATTTGAATTTTTGTTGAAGCACATTTGAATTTTTTTTTTAATATTAAGTTACTTCCATCAAAAGCATTCCATCCAAGTTTAATTATATGATTTATTAGATCCATGTTTCCATTTGAATTACATAATCTAACCAATGTTGCAATTGTATAAGAGAATACCCAATTACTGATTCTAATGCGGATATTGAAAGAAAACATATAATTTATTTCTATGCCAGGTGTACATAATCATTTCTAAATGTTTATTTTTTTTACATATTTGGCATAAAGGACACAAAAAAGTAAATGTACAACATAAATTGTGGATCGTAACTTTTGAAATAGGTAATAATAATTTTATGGTAAATATTCTCGAATATTCTAGCATTGAATATTCTGAATTGTATTCAGTTAATTTGAAACATTTTTTTATTAAAACGAAAATCAATGCAGGAACATTTAGTTTAGAATAAACCACTATTGGTTTCGTTGAAATCTTAAGAGCTAATTGGTTCTATATATTTTTATTTATTTTATAGTCTATTTTTTAAGTTATTAATCCTGGTTAAGATCAAAATGATGCATTTTATATTACTGCATTTCTATTCCAGTTATAGTTGATGTCATTAGCACGTGTTGTAACAAAATAATTTTTTTATTGTTCAAGAATTTTCGAGATTTTTTTTTTAATGTAGTTAGGATTAATAATAAAGCACTCTATTAATGATGCCTAAGAAAAAGAAAATATGTTATTTAGAAACACTATGCTTAAAAAAGTTATCTACAGTAATTTCTAAGATAACTAGAGCAACAAGCTTTCTTTTTGAGAAATACCTTTTAAAATTCTATAGAACCAGAAACCTGCAAAACATTTTACCACCATCAGTATTTCAAAGACTATTTGAAGCGTTATCTAGATGTAAAGGTTTGAATTCATTGAACAATTATTGGTTTTTTGCTGAAAATTTTGAAAAGATAAATTATGTTAATTTACCTGAAACTTTAATGCAACATATTATAATCCATAGAATCCAGGTTCAGATTCTTAATCTGGAGAAGTGTCATTTTCTTTCAATAGAAGATTTAAAAGCATTAATTATATGTCTTTCTTCTATAGTATCTTTAAACATCTCTAAAACTAAATGTAATGATAATGTACTTACTGCCATATTTGAAACATGTGATAAATTAACACATCTAGATGTTTCTTACACATCTATTACCCAGGCATCTTTCTGCAATCTATGTAAAGAAAACAGTTTGCCGATTACTAATCATCTTCTGAGCTTTAATTTGTTCAGTAATCAAATAATGATAGGTGGCTTGGTTAAACTTGGAAACTATTTTGTTAATTTACAGTTTATTAAGTATAGCATTTATTACGTTTGTGATTGCTTTCTATATCCTTCAACTCCCAATAATGACTTCTTTAAAAATGCAATTTTTGGAGACCTCGCGTATTCTCAATTATCAATATTTAAGAAAGTGGATCCGTTTACTCGCAGAACAATTTTAAAAGTGAGCGGTGAAAGAGATTTACCACAATATAGGTTTAAGTGTTTGCTCCATCTCTCTATTGATATTTCAGGATTTATCACGGAAGAAGATGTTATTGAAATTTTAAAACTATGTCAACCCAAAATTAAATCTTTAAAATTGTCTGGATTTAAAATAAATGTTTATGAAGTTGCAAAATATTGCACTGAAGTGCAGGAAATTAAACTTAACTTTAAAATCCTTACTTTAATTGAACATATACCATTTTCTCATCGACCCTTTAGAAATGTTGTGTCTTTAACTCTGAGTTCAATGCTAGATAATAATATTGAAAACTTGGATAGTTTAAAGTATATTTTACTTTCATGTATAAACCTTGAGTATCTGTACTTAGAATCAGCCGGAAGAATTTCTAATAAAGTGCTTTTTGATATTATAAAAGGAAATCGATGGTGGTGTTTAAAAATTTTAAAATTACATAAAATGAATTATATAAATTGGAAGTTTATAAAGTATTTACTTTCTCTTAACAGTGTTCCATTGCAATATATTGAAATAAAAGAATGTGTTAATTTACCAAAAAAATATTTAGC
Organism: Epiperipatus broadwayi; assembly: GCA_028023455.1. Lineage (NCBI taxonomy): Eukaryota > Metazoa > Onychophora > Udeonychophora > Euonychophora > Peripatidae > Epiperipatus > Epiperipatus broadwayi. Next base: position 126,732 of record JAQFVV010006541.1, read on the forward strand.
CATTTTTTATCAACATACAAATAAAAATAATTTATACGTAAAAATTAAATTTATTTGAAACTTACCCAACTACCGTAATCTTTTGGTATATTAATTTGAAAAAAAAAACTTTGTAGAAAAAATTTCAGTGAAAAAATTCGATATCGATTTTTATTTTTAAAAATAGAATGAGTTGAAAAACTGTACAATTTAATAAATTGTAATTGAAAAAGTATATAATTTAATAAATTGTATAAACTAAGATTATGTAAATGAAATTTGTAAATTATCAATAATATAATTCGTATTAATAAAATGAAAAAAAAAAAATTACATATATTTTAGTGAGAGTCTGTTTATGCAATAGTTCACTGAAACAATAAGAAAATATTTAAAAACCAAGCACTCTTTACAAACGTGGAGCTTAACTGTAAATATAGGGGATTTGAACTCAGATTTTCAAGCACCATTCAACTATCACCCCTATCTCATACAACTGATACACATGACCACACAGGTAGAAAAGATAAATAATCACCCATATACGTATTTCCTGCAAAACCAGTACTCATCAGTTGGTCCAGACTAACATCTCCCACACACACACACCACATATTAAGATAGCAAATCTTCACACTTTAAAGGACAGGGCTTCCATCTACTCCAACCTCCAACTTTTCAGTCATTCATATCATTGAAAATCTGATATATATATATATATATATATATAGATTTTATATGCATGCTCTTAATGCTATATATATATATATATATATATATATATATATATAATTAAGAGCATGCTAATGAGCTCTAAACAAGCTTTTTTTATTATTTATGATAAATGCTACTACAAGAGAAGACATTCAAATCATTTTTATCTTGGATTGTCCCCATCCCCAGACTGGTTTCGACCTATGGATCTCTTCAGTGAGGAGTTGGGACATTAGATTTAAAAAAAAACAACTCAAGCAAAGCATTTATTTAAAAGTTAATTGTTAAAAGAAGATCTGAAACTTTTAGACATCTACATGTCTTTAAAGTCAGCTCTCCAATTGAAAAAATCATATGGGCCTGAACTTAATTCAGATACTCCATATATTAGTAGGCTTAGCCATTTAATTTATCCAAAGCCACAACAGCAAAATAATAATAATAATGATAACAAGTCAGATGTCACATGAATTATATATAGCTTGCACTTACAAATATGTAAAATTAAGAGCATGCTAATAGCTCTAAACAAGCTTTTTTTTTTTATTTATGATAAATGCTACTATAAGAGAAGGCATTCAAATCATTTTATCTTGGATTGTCTCCATCCCCAGACCTGTTTCAACCTATGGGTCTCTTCAGTAAGGAGTTGGGACATTAGATTCAAAAAACCAACTCAAGCTAAGCATTTATCTAAAAGTTAGTTGTGAAGAAGATCTGAAACTTTTAGACATCTACATGTCTTTAAAGTCAGCTCTCCAACTGAAAAAATCATATGGGGCTGAACTTCATTCAGATACTCCATATATTAGTAGGCTTAGCCATTTAATTTAGCCAAAGCTCCACCAGCAAAATAATAATAGTAATAATAAAAAGAAATTAGCATGCTCTTAATTTTACATATTTGTAAGTGCAAGCTATATATAAATCATGATAAAATATTTCCTAAGCAAAACAATAAAAGTTTCTCAAAAAACTTAATAAAAGAAGAACTAAAATAGAGCATATTTATCTATAGTGAAAATTAGACATTCAGCAATGCTTTCATTTGCTATACTAAGTTGTTTTCTTATTCTTATTGTTTCAAATATAGGGGATTTGAACTCAGACTTTCAAGCACCCTTCAACTACACTATCTCATACAATGGATACACATGACCACACACATGTATTTTTCAGCAAAATTGAAAAAGAATATGGTTGTTTGCTTTATGAAAATACTAACAATATAAAAAATCAAATTTGTTTTATAACAAAAGAACAATCAAGTCAATTTCATTAATAATATTATGAATAGTAGTAGTAGTATTTCAAGAAGTATAATCAAATAAACACCATACTTATGTATGAAAATGTACATATTATCTATATATTATATTTTTTAATTATTTTTGTTTATACTAATAATTCATTAATGCACTGCAACATTTTAATTAATTTGTATTGTAAATATAATCTAGGTTGAAATAAAACTTACTTTGTTTACAACATTAATTTTTATTCACTATACAACCCTTTCCAAGATGTTTTTTTTAAATTATTACTTGATACACATTCCTCTACTGCTGTTTTATTATAATCATCATCATTAAAATTATAAAACACTAAAACTTATATATATATTGTAACATAATAAAATGAGTTCAAAAGATATTACCATACCTGAGTAAAGGAGTCCAATATCAAAATATTAAGTAAAGGTTCAAAATATAACACTATCAAGAATTATGGGGAAATTGTTAATAACCAGTATTATAGCAATGTATTATATGGAAATCACGTGAAGTGAGTACACTAGTAATTCAATAAAATATAACTCAGGTATACAGGCAGTAGATCTTATCCACTTTCATTTCTTGGTTTGATGTTAAGTGCATGTTTAAACAAAGACTAAGTGAATATGGTCTAGCAGGGCGCCACTAGATTATCTGAATCTAGACATGGTTATATCTGATAACCTTTCACATGTACCAGGTTTGAATCCCTTCTTGGTACTTTATTTCTCATAAAATGGGAGATTTTGCTTTTTGAGCCATATCACTATATGCACTAATATTTAGGTAAAAGTAAAACATCTATAAACCAAAGTGGAGTATACTAGACATAAATCATTTCTCAGATCTTAACATAACAAATGTGTTTCAATATTTTTATAAGTTCACTAGCTCAGATTATATATAACTAATTTAGGATGGCAATTCACTCATCCTTGCATGAAATAGATGACGGGATGTGGTTATAATAATACTAAGAAATCACTAAATATTATAAAATCAATATTTATTTATGGCCTTTAAACAGTTAAACAGCTCATTAATTAAAACGTTGATGACGATGATGATAATAATAATGACAAGGGTTTCAACTACAGCTCTAGGACTAAGCCTAAACATAAAACTAATTTTTATAAAGAAATTCATAATTATTGCTTAATTTTAGCATATTTACTTATATCTTAAATAACTAATATTCAACTATTGATGATGATGAATAATCACACTTAACAAAGACTACACTTAATAAAATATATACGCCTCGTTTAATAAAACAAACTAATATTTATTACTACAGTTCTAACATATACATAAAAATTTCTAGATAAATATGAAAATTGACATGAATAATAATAATAATTGATTATATAACAATCCTCAGATTAATTTTAAGTTCTTCCCCCTTTCCCTTCAAATGTATTTTGTATTAAGTTGGACGTCACATTGACCATGATTTTCACTCCATGAGAAAAGTATTTTAAGAAAAAAAAAAATATTATCTGCTCATTAGCACACATACTTTAAAAATCCAACATGTAAATAGAATGTAAAAAAAAATGTTAGTAAAATTGAAAGAGCAAGTTTTAGAAAATAGTTTTAAATCATTATCTCCCCCCTCTCTTCTACCTCTGAAATGCTATACTTAACTTGAAACAAACTAATCTAATATTCTAACACTACTTGTTACTCCACATTCACTCGCAATTATACACATATAAAATATCATTATGTATGTGCGTGTTTTATCCCATGATAACAAAATATTATTTAAAACCAAAATAATAATATATTAGTTAAAACTAAAATCATAATACCATAAAAAAAAATTGTTTTACACATTAATATTGTAAAATTAATAAACAAATAATTTTCATACATTCAAGATCATTTATGAAGCTCAAAGTTATTATTAGTAAGACATTCTTGTTTTTAATTGTTCTGAATAGTCTTTAAAAGTTCTTTAAATAAAATGTATCACTTTATTGCTAAAATGTTTATTAAGACTGATATCATAAAGAAAATAGATATAAAAAGTCATATTACCGATCTTTTGTTTGTGGCGAATTTCCAAGGGTTCAAACTTGTCTTGTATAATGTCTATATTTCTGCAGCTACTATTTCCGTTTTATGTGGGAACAATCTCTTTCTTGAGGTGTATAACTACTTGATGATGATGACTCTATTGAGGTTATTTGCTTTAGTGGACAATTTGGAAATCATTATATTAATTTTTCTTCTCTTCCTGTCAAGCATGTGGATGAAATACAGCAGTTGTTTTCCCATTTGTAAATTTTCTTGAGTTTAAAATCAGTTGTGGTAACAATTAATTGGACTTGATGGTTAATATTTATCAGTAGATTAATTCATCTTCTTTGAATGCAGGTGAATGCTTTCTTCCTTCTATTAAAAACATCTTATTTCTCTGGTCAGTTGAAAGGTGTAGAATATTATTTTAGACACAACATCTTTTCTTTCCTATGTGATGTGCAGCTTCCTCCAGATGGTCAGCAAAAATGGGACATATATATAATTTTTCTAGCCAGACATTTCTTATATTTTCAGCATTCAATTTAATAGTTTAATAATCTGAATCATAAACAAAAATCATAATAATAATTCAAGACAGCTTTTTATATCCAATTTTTAGCTAACTTAACCAATCAGAGATAGCATCACTTGCTATTTTTGGACAAATTTGTTTTAATTAGATCTGTAATTTATTTTCAACTAAATTATTTTTCAACTGAAAAGTTTAATCCTTTTTCCAGACACTTTTGTTTAAAAAAAAAGAAATAGACTCAATCCTTATTTCCTTTCTTTTCTTTTTTTCTTCTTTTAACATCCAGGTAACATTTCAAATCTTTGAGCTTCCTTCTTTAGATCTTGAGATAAGACAATTTCAAAATTAGAGCTCTGACCCATTATAAGCTTCCAAAGTGAAAAACAATTATTTACAAAAAAAAATTGCTACAAAGATTGATATCTGATTAAACAGATTTCCTCTTTTAACAAACAATTGTACAAAAAAAAATAATTTGACAGATTTAATACTTCCTTTTCTTTCAATATTTAGTGAATGTAAATTTCTGTATGTAATGTACACACATCCTTCATTCTTTCAAATCATTCATAAACTAACATTAAATACTATAATTGCTAGCTTAGTAATTATAACCCAATTATTTAATTAAATCTGTAACTTTTAAATCCCACTTATAATTAAAGAAAAGCAAAATAGAAGTATAGAATAAAATGTTAGAGTTTTAAAGAAAGTTAAAATGTTGAATATTTGAAATATAAAACAATTAAATAATTTACACATACATTGCCTATATGTATGCATTATAACTTTGCTTTTTAAAGAAAAATTAAATATTAAATAGTTTAAATGTGTGTATTACCTTTCTATCAACACACAAACAAGTAAAGCATGTAATTGTTGACCCATTCTTTCTCTGTTTAAAGCTTTTAGAACTGGACCTTGTAGGGTTTGAACTTGGATGCCCTACAGCTTCATTTATGATTATATAAAAATGTGATGATGATTTTTGGTTTACCTTTTCTACATGCACATTACTATAAATTTAGCTAGTGACTAAATTGTAATGGCACAATATATATATATATATATATATATATATATATATATATATATACTATATATATAAATTAATAAATAAATATAATGTGACTATTTTCTTTTTTATATTGTACAAAATCAATCTACATATAAATAATCATTTAAAATAAATTTTTAATGTTTCCAATTATTCATATTTTTTGATGCAAACAATATCTTAAACCAACATCTTTCTTTATAACTTTTTAATATTTTTTTTATAATTTTTATATCCTAATTGAAATTCATTCTGTGATTTATAGCTAAAAATGGATTTAAAGTTTTGAGTTTGTATCTTTTATTTTAATTACTCTATCACAGGGGTCCCCAACCTTATGCCCACGGGCACCTTGGCACCCACAGACCATTTTACGGTTGCCCACTGCTATCTGAACATGATAAAAAATTATTTACCTGATACAAATAAATTTATTTTTTAAAATTTCTTATAAATTATTGTATTATATTGTAATCATGTTGTAGGGCATACTATACTTTTTCAGCATAAAAATATAAACGTTAATTATATGTTAAATTTCATTTTTGAAATAAATATTTTTTGTACATTATGTGTAAATATCCAACTATAAATTTACATTGAAAAAATAAATGGTAACCACCACTTGGTTGAAAAAATAAATGGTGCCCACCACCTGGCCCGTATTATAGAATTTACTCTTAAGTGCAAAAAGGTTGGGGACCCCTGCTCTATCATATCATTTATTTCCTTAACTTGATGTTTTTTTAACTATCCTAAATAAATCATATTGCAATTAATTTTATTAATTATCTGTATTTTATACCTCATGTTATCATTGTTTTTACCATTATTTTCTTATTCACGGATACAAACAAACTTCATTTAAGTTTTGTCTTGTAGTTTTACATATAGCTGTTTATTATTACATATTTTTTAAACAGACATTATGGAAATTTTAATCTTGAAATTTATCATTTTAAATGACATAAATATGTGTGTGTTCAAAAACTATTAAATACATACACTAATGAAATTAGAATTATTTAATTAAAAGTATTTTAAATAAAATATGAGTTACTATTCACTAAAATGCAATATCCACTAAATGATGAGGATTAAAAATACACCTATGTCTCATTTTATGCTGATTATTTTAATGCTATTTTGAAGTTATGCAATTCAAGTTTCTTCTTAATATCTTTCATATTTCACTATATTTATTAGATATCAAGAAATTTAAATTATTAATAACTTATTTTGACTTGAAATATTTTTTTTCAAAAATATAACGTTATATTAGCAGCTAACGTGAATATGGCCTGAAGCTGTATATTAAATCTTAGCTTCTATATAAGTAACCTACTTATACTAATGAGTAAATAATAATAATAGATTTATACATATGTATAAAAATATCTATAAAAATATCGCAATATATATTCAAACATTTTAAACTTTTAAAACGTATTTTGTTAGATATTAACAAAAATAAATATTTTTTTAGATTTTTAAAATAAATAATAATGAAGATTATATTGATTTTATAAACTGAAAATAATCTTTTTAATGATAATGTATAATCTTTTTGTTTTGATTGCGAACTCATTTTTTTAATATAGAAACAGAAAACCATTAACATATCACCCGACTGAAAGTGGCGCTAGTTGTACATCACATGATGAATCTGATTTCTTACCAGTTACAAATGAACGCATATTTTCAAATAGCAGTAATGATTAAAATATGTATGAAAAAATGTAAAATTAAATACTGTAGTTAATAAAAATGTTTGTCTTCTATTATTTTTTTTCAAATATTTGAAATTTTTTATTAGTCATATTTTATTTCCTTATTTTTTTTAATGCGAATTTTAAAGTAATTTTTCCTTGTTGCTTTGCTTTTATGCCAATTTCTGAAAATTACAGAAACCTATCCCCCAGTTTTCAAGATAAGTTAAGTTTATTTTTGTGCAATTTCTTTTGTGCATGTTTTTTGAGGAACTTACCTACCGCATAAAACGAGACTCAGGTGTATAGATCTAGTTGCTTCATTGCAATTATTTCATTTGTGTCTTTTTTTTATAAAAATGTTCCATTGATTCTTAAAATAGATTGTTTATATCTTCTGTCTTGAATAAATTTATTAATTTTGAATCTTCATTTTAAAATTTCCAAAATTTATATATAAAGTTATTAATACATTGTACAGGCTTCCACCTGTATTTATATATGTAATATATGCGGATTCGAACTCGGACTATCACATGATCCTCAACTGTCAGTGCCACCTTATATTGTTGACCCACCTGGGTCAGCAATATAATATGGCACTGAGAGTTGTGTATCATGTGATAGTCTGAGTTCGAATCCACATAAAATTATTGTAAATATAATAAAACAATATACATTCTTATTACAAATTATAATTAAATAATTTTTAATGTAACTATTTTTATTTTAACTCTAATTAGAATAATATATTAAATTTACCATTTCTGATGATTAGTTTGACTCACTAGTATATTGGTATCCTCAGCACTAGCATACTTTCATCACTTATGATCACATGTTTACAACATAAAGCAAACCAATGTTAATAGTTTCCATCTGTAATAAAAAAATCATTAAATAAAATTTTATTATTGAAAGAAAAAAAAAGGTCAATCATTTTAAATTCTTATTACCATCCTGTTATTATACAAAAAGTATTGTTGAAATAAATTATTATAAATAGTTATGTTTCTAAATTCTAATATTCTTTGTTTCTGTATATATTATAATTTTATTAAAACTACAAAGAAACCTACTCTTAGTTTTTATCTGAGTTTATTAAAATATACAGCTATTGACATTAGTTTTACATGGCTAGACAGGAAAATAAGGAGACATCCAAAACTTTACAATTTTTAAATATTCAAACAATTAACTTGAAAATCATAATAAAAATAAAATGAAGCTTTTAGAAAGACCGAGTTCTCAGCTGAGAAATATTAAGAATTCAGAAATGGATCTAGGAATAGGTTTGACACTTTTATCTAATATTCATTAATTATTTACACTTATGTTAATTGTTCAGAATTAGGAAGAATGTAAAATGTAAATTATATACAGATTTAAAAAATTTTAAATCACAAAAAAAATTTGGGAGAGGGGCAAATCTGTGCCCCCAAATAGAGTTTAATGCTTTTTTAAATTTATTATTCTTCCTTTGTATAATGAGCATGAATATCTCTTAACAAACTTTTCCAAATATCCCAATCGCCAGATGGGTTTATAGCTATTGGCTGCCATCAGGGAAGTGCTAGGATATTCAGATATTAGAATCTCACTGATGACAGCCAACAGCTAAAAATTGGTCTGGGGATTGGAATATTTGGAAAAGCTTGTTAAGAACTATTCACACTCATTGTATAACATTTGTAGTACATCCTTATTAAATTAAATCATGCGATATATAACTTGATTTCTTTGCAGTGAACATCCTTTATTTCCAAACAAGTATCAACAAAAACACTTACTTAAAAAAATTATGTATGCAAAACATTATATTGCATAACTTTTTAAAACTGTTTTTTTTCTTTACATAAAATGTCTTCCATACAAATAATTTCTTGTTCACTACTATTTTTTTTATTCAATTTTTTGGAATATGCAAAAATGCATATATGTTAGACATTCTTCTCCATATCAGGGATTGATTGTCATTACATGCTCTGATGGTGGGTCACAGTGATCATTCAATTGGTGACTGATTCTCTCCAAATTCTTCATAAAAGATTTAAGATACTAGAATTTCTGGATCATGATTTATGACATAATATGCTAGTGTGTTCATATCTTAATCCATAAGGGAATACCGCAGTAACATTAAATGTTGTTTTGCTCAAATTGGGTATAGTGGTAAAATAAGGAGTTCCAAAAATATTTTTAAGTTTTGAAGATTTCATGATGGCAGGGAATATTGAAATAATCTACGAAGGTACAAAATATACTGTCATATTTTATAATGTAACTAAGAATCCAAACATGCTAGTGACTTAAATATTTTGTGGTCAATAGCTAAACCATGTTGAAACATAATACATTTGTTGATTTAAAAATGGTGCTTCAGGTATTTTGGAAAAAGAATCAGTCACTTTCTTGATATATATATATATTGTAACCGGACCGCCATACAACCGTTTTATTACCTCAGTTGTAACAATTTTCTGATGAGCATGCTGTAGGAAGGAACTATCAATTGACATTCCTAATGCAGATGTTAATGGCACCTACAACAATATTTCCTGCTCATCAGAGGATGTAGTATAATAGAGACTGGGAACATCTAAACATTTATATGTTTGGTTTTCCAAACAGCGCCATTAGAGTTCTGTCTTACTACAACCTGACTGGCCTTGGTCTAGCTATGTCAGACGTAGCTCAGAGAACATGAGATTCTCATGAACCAGTGCCATAATTGGTGGGTGATGTGATAGATAAACAAAATAGAATTGGATAACTGGACAACCAATTTAATTTTTAGTAACAAAAAAATTTATTAGATAACAATTAATTTGCAATTTCAACAATAGTTCATTAATTCCTCTATGAGAATAAACTTGTAAACATTCTGGTTTAGTAATAATTCATTTTGAATTCATTTAATAGTTCATTTTGAATTCACTTGAGAGAAGAAAATTATGAATATCCTAATTCAATGATAGTTCATTAATTCTTTTATGGGAAAAAGCTTGGGATTATTCTGGTTTAACAATAATTCATTCCGAATTCATTTAATAGTTCATTTTGACTTCACTTGAGAGAAGAAAATTATGAATATCCTAATTCAATGATAGTTCATTAATTCTTTTATGGGAAAAAGCTTGGGATTATTCTGGTTTAACAATAATTCATTCCGAATTCATTTAATAGTTCATTTTGACTTCACTTGAGAGAAGAAAATTATGAATATCCTAATTCAATGATAGTTCATTAATTCTTTTATGGGAAAAGCTTGGGATCATTCTGGTTTAACAACAATTCATTCCGAATTCACTTAATAGTTCATTTTGAATTCACTTGAGAGAAGAAAATTATGAATATCCTAATTCAATGATAGTTCATTAATTTTTTTTTATGAGAAGAGATATGGTAGTAATTAAACATTTATGATTTATAGAGTATTTTATCATTTGATAATTGAGGCATTTATATTTTAGCCAAATGTAGAAGCATATTCTTACACATAAACTTCATTACACTATAATAAGTTTAGAAGCAGTTAAATATCTATGATTTATGGAGTATTTATCATTTGATAATTGAAGCATTTATATTTTAGCCAAATGTAGAAGCATATTCTTACACATAAACTTCATTACACTACAATGAGTTTAGAAGCAGTTAAATATCTATAATTCGGTCAAACATAAAAGTATAATAAAGATGTCTTAATATTTATTGAACAATTCTACGCAATTAGTTCGAAAAATTCACTTTGTAATATTTGATTATTATGTTTTAGTATTTTATAAAAATTACCTTCCAGTTTTACGGTCCATTTTATTCAAACGAAGGCAGGTTATTTTATTAATGGAAAGTCATGGCACAGCATGGAGAGAGTGAAGCTCTTAATTTATTCCAGTTTCATTATAATTTCTCTAGTAAAACTTTTTATTTTTATTTTCACGTTTTGTTAAAGCCCTCTGTGTAAGACGATAGAGAGAAAAAAAATTTCTTCTTTCTTCAACGACGTGTCTAATTTGAATACTGCCTCAGTTTAACTCAAGTATCCTTTTTCTTTCTTTTTAATGATTGGATAATTAATTTCTTTCTTTTTTTTATTGAGACAGATAAAAAAAATATAAAATAAGACGATATAACATTTTATTTAAATCCATCAATACTAAAAATCAAAATTATGATTTTATTTTTCATTTTTAACGAATCACAACTTTATTGTGTTTCCAATTAGACTGAATCACACTAGACATTTTTGAATGGGGGGGGATCTTTTGCATAAATATATGAAAGACAGTATATCTGTCTCATTACCCCTCACCAACTTTTGGGATGAAATCGCCTGGAAGTACGATTTCATTCCATATACTATACACATTATTTCTCAGTACTGGTCTTAGATATGCTGATGAATGGGTAAGATGAGCTGGAAAAGTGAATACATGAACTATAGCCTCCAATGCTGGGACAAATAGATGGCCAAGCACAAACTACCAGTACACACCGCCTCATGACGTCACGAGAAAATATCTCATTTTTAAGCACTACCTCTCTTGTACCTAGAAGCATCATCCAACCAAGAATAGGAGCCAGAGAAAAAAAAATCAATTTGGCATTCAGCCAACCCTGCTCAGCTCCAGTGAGTCTTAGGGGCTATCATTTGGCCTATCCATGAGACCAAGGTCTATCCATGCTGGACTACTCTTGGAGCACAACATCCAGGTCGGGATAGTGCCGAGCATATACTTCGGAGCATCATAACACAATGCATCCAAGCAGCTCTGCTCAATCATCCACCATCTCAACATGAAAAACACAAGCTCATGCATCACTACATCACACTCACAAACTTTTTCCATCAGCTATCTCTATTTTATTCTGAATTATAACTGCAACCTGGTTTAGGAGACTGAGGATCATGATCAGTTCTCCTATAGTCCTCTTTTATATTATGAGGTGACATACTTCTGGATTGTCTCTTTGTTGAAAATTTATCATGTTCAACATTACTGTGGTGTCTTGCTTCTTCACTTCTGTATTCTCTTTGGAGATCCTTGTTACTGTTTGATCTTCTAATTATACGCGTCCGATATGGACCATGAACACCATCTGTGAATTTTCTCCTACTCCTCTTCCATGGTGGTATTTCATTTTTGCCATCTGTGAATTTTCTCCTGTTCCTCTTCCATGGTGGTATTTCATTTTTACATAAAAGTTTATTTTTAAATGGTTCTTCTGCCATAATAATTATTCTTTTAGTATTTATAAAAGTTTCTTGTTGCTTAATTTTTTTCACACTTATAAATCCTGAGTTTTCAGATTCCCTTTTGGTGTCTTTTCCTGCATAAGCAACTATATTTTTAATAACTGTCTTTATATATTTTTTTTCTGTACTCAATTTTTGATTTGAGTTTATTAAGCTTTTGTTTATAATTTTTACATATGGCTGAGGACTAACACACTTTTCTTTCCATTTTATGGTTTCTTTCTCTATCTCCTTTACTATTTCATAGCATACATCAGACAATTTTTCTGAAACATTTTCTTCTATATTGAACAGTTCCTTTGTTATATTTTGATTATGTTCATTTTCACGTTTTTCATCTTCTTGAAGATCAGAAGATTTTAATTTTGCTTTATTAGATTTATTTTCATCCATTTGAAACTCTTTTACTGTATTTGATACAATTTCATTCTCAGCTTCTGTATATACTGTTTCTTTATTTTCAATTTTAGAGGTATATTCCACAATCAGAAGTTTTCCTGAAGGTAGACTGACAATTTCAAGATCACTCTTTGTAATTTCAATTTCTTCCTTTTTAACAATCTCAAATTTTGCTTCATCAGTAATAGGATATTCAATTTGTGATTCCTTTAAAATATCTTTGGTTGGAAATTTCAAAGTCTCTTCCTCATCCAATTTTTTAGACTGAGTTATTTTTTTCATTAACTGGTTGAACTTTTCATTCTGTTTTTCCACTGCTTCCATAATTTGTTTTTTATCTTCTTCTCTCTGTTTGATATCTTCTTCTCTTTGCTTATCTCATTTTTGGTTATCTTCTTCTCTTTGTTTGTCTCTTTTCTTTTTATCTTCTTCTCTTTGTTTGTCTCTTTTCTTTTTATCTTCTTCTCTTTGTTTATCTCTTTTCTTTTTATCTTCTTCTCTCCATTTGATATCTTCTTCTCTTTGTTTGTCCTCTTTTTTCCTTTGTTTCTCATCTTCTTCTATTCGTTCTTTGATCATATCGAATAGCTGCTTTAACATGGCTTTCTTTTCTGTTTCCTGAGTTTCTATGTTCACCATTTTTCCTTTGTTTTCTGACTTAGTAAGCTTCTCTCTCCATCCACACCATGACCCTACTCCATCTTCTTTGAAATGCCCGTTTCATTCATTATGCCATTCATTTTCGTTTTGCCTTTCTTTTAAACTTTTATTTCTTTATCCTTCCTGAACAACTTACATCACCACATCATATGCACTGTTCATATCACAGAATCGTGATCTGCTTATGCTTATTAGTAGGCTAGCTAGATCGGACTTCACAGTAAGGTGGCAATGTAATAAGTGCCTATGGTTAGGCTAGCTGAATAAAACCTCACAGTTGAAAGACAAATGTAACCGGAGAACTAAAAATAGTTTATCCAGGTAAAGCCTCACAGTTGGAAGACAAATGTAACCGGAGAACTAAAAATAGTTTATCCAGGTAAAGCCTCACAGTTGGACGCCAAATGTAACCGGACCGCCATACAACCGTTTTATTACCTCAGTTGTAACAATTTTCTGATGAGCATGCTGTAGGAAGGAACTATCAATTGACATTCCTAATGCAGATGTTAATGGCACCTACAACAATATTTCCTGCTCATCAGAGGATGTAGTATAATAGAGACTGGGAACATCTAAACATTTATATGTTTGGTTTTCCAAACAGCGCCATTAGAGTTCTGTCTTACTACAACCTGACTGGCCTTGGTCTAGCTATGTCAGACGTAGCTCAGAGAACATGAGATTCTCATGAACCAGTGCCATAATTGGTGGGTGATGTGATAGATAAACAAAATAGAATTGGATAACTGGACAACCAATTTAATTTTTAGTAACAAAAAAATTTATTAGATAACAATTAATTTGCAATTTCAACAATAGTTCATTAATTCCTCTATGAGAATAAACTTGTAAACATTCTGGTTTAGTAATAATTCATTTTGAATTCATTTAATAGTTCATTTTGACTTCACTTGAGAGAAGAAAATTATGAATATCCTAATTCAATGATAGTTCATTAATTCTTTTATGGGAAAAAGCTTGGGATTATTCTGGTTTAACAATAATTCATTCCGAATTCATTTAATAGTTCATTTTGACTTCACTTGAGAGAAGAAAATTATGAATATCCTAATTCAATGATAGTTCATTAATTCTTTTATGGGAAAAAGCTTGGGATTATTCTGGTTTAACAATAATTCATTCCAAATTCATTTAATAGTTCATTTTGACTTCACTTGAGAGAAGAAAATTATGAATATCCTAATTCAATGATAGTTCATTAATTCTTTTATGGGAAAAGCTTGGGATCATTCTGGTTTAACAACAATTCATTCCGAATTCACTTAATAGTTCATTTTGAATTCACTTGAGAGAAGAAAATTATGAATATCCTAATTCAATGATAGTTCATTAATTTTTTTTTTTATGAGAAGAGATATGGTAGTAATTAAACATTTATGATTTATAGAGTATTTTATCATTTGATAATTGAGGCATTTATATTTTAGCCAAATGTAGAAGCATATTCTTACACATAAACTTCATTACACTATAATGAGTTTAGAAGCAATTAAATATCTATGATTTATAGAGTATTTATCATTTGATAATTGAAGCATTTATATTTTAGCCAAATGTAGAAGCATATTCTTACACATAAACTTCATTACACTACAATGAGTTTAGAAGCAATTAAATATCTATAATTCGGTCAAACATAAAAGTATAATAAAGATGTCTTAATATTTATTGAACAATTCTACGCAATTAGTTCGAAAAATTCACTTTGTAATATTTGATTATTATGTTTTAGTATTTTATAAAAATTACCTTCCAGTTTTACGGTCCATTTTATTCAAACGAAGGCAGGTTATTTTATTAATGGAAAGTCATGGCACAGCATGGAGAGAGTGAAGCTCTTAATTTATTCCAGTTTCATTATAATTTCTCTAGTAAAACTTTTTATTTTTATTTTCACGTTTTGTTAAAGCCCTCTGTGTAAGACGATAGAGAGAAAAAAAATTTCTTCTTTCTTCAACGACGTGTCTAATTTGAATACTGCCTCAGTTTAACTCAAGTATCCTTTTTCTTTCTTTTTAATGATTGGATAATTAATTTCTTTCTTTTTTTTATTGAGACAGATAAAAAAAATAAAATAAAATAAGACGATATAACATTCTATTTAAATCCATCAATACTAAAAATCAAAATTATGATTTTATTTTTCATTTTTAACGAATCACAACTTTATTGTGTTTCCAATTAGACTGAATCACGCTAGACATTTTTGAATGGGGGGGGATCTTTTGCATAAATATATGAAAGACAGTATATCTGTCACAATATATATCATCATTATCAACCATTATCAATCCACTGCAGGATGAAGGTCTCTCCAAGTTTAATCCATCTTCTCCGATCTTTAGCTTCTCTTCTCCACATCACCCCTACACATTTTCTTATTTCATCCATCCATCTTACATGTGGTCTCCTTCTGGGTCTTTTACAATCTCTTGGAATCCAGTTTAAAATTTCAATTGTCCATCTATTATCATCTCTTCTAGCAATATGTCCAGCCCAACTCCACTTCAATCTTTTAATTTTTTCAATGAGGTCAGTAACACCTGTTTGTTCTCTTATCCATACATTGCGTTTTCGATCTCTTCTTGTTACTCCCAACATACATCTCTCCATACTTCTTTGAGTGATCTGAAGTCTCTGTATTGATCTTCTATTAAGTGTCCAAGTCTCAGATCCATAAGTAAGAACTGGTAAAACACATTTGTTAAAAACCTTTCTTTTCAAACACATAGGCATATTTCCTTTTAATATCAAGTTATTTCTACCAAAAGCACTCCAACCAAGTTTAATTCTATGATTAATTTCCTCTATTATGTTTCCATCTGTATTAATAATCTGACCAAGGTATTTGTAACTCTTAACTTCTTCTAATTCATCATAATCAATCTTTATTTTCATATTTTGAGCAAATCGATTAAACATTACTTTAGTCTTTTTAACATTTATCTTTAGTCCTACTTTCCTACTTTCATCTGATAACTCCTGCAACCTTTCCTGCAGCTCGGAAGCATTATTTGCAAAAACAACTACATCATCTGCGAAATCTAAATGACTTAAATAATCTCCATTTACTTTCACTCCTTTAGTTTCCCATTTTAATCCACAAAATACTTCTTGCAGCACTGCTGTAAAAAGTTTTGGAGATATGGAGTCACCTTGTCTTACACCTTTCTCAATGTTGACTTTCCCAGTATCATTATGTAATCTAATTGTTGCTGTTGCATTTTTATAAATATTCTTTAAAATATGACAATATCCTGGATCTATACCTTGATGATCCAATGCTTTAATCACTGAAGAAATGTTTATAGAATCAAATGCCTTTTCATAATCTACAAATCCAAAACATAATGACAACTCATATTCATTTGTCCTTTCTATAACTTCTCTCAATACTTGAATATGATCTACTGTACTAAAACCACTTTTAAATCCAGCTTGTTCTCTTGGTTGGTGAAAATCCAAGGTTCTCTGTAGACGAGTTGTAATTATCTTGGTAAAAATTTTATATAAAACTGATAAAATGCTGATAGGTCGGTAATTTCTAATATCTTCTTTATCACCTTTTTTAAATATTAATATTATTACTGCATTCTTCCAATCATCCGGTACATCTTTATCATTTAGACATTTGGTATATAACTTTCCTAATATTTTTTCTGTTTCTTCACCTGCTTCTTTTAATATATCAATTATAATTCCATCATTACCTGGAGCCTTTCCTTTTTTCATACATTTAATTGCATTTCTCACTTCTTCATTTAAAATTCTGGGCAATTCGGAATATGTAATAGATATAGGAGGTACTTGTTCTTTATTACTATATAATTCTTGATAAAAATCTTCTACCAATTTCATAATGTCATCCCTCTTTTTAGTAATAATTCCATCTTTTTTTCCTTATTGCAGA
This sequence comes from Epiperipatus broadwayi, assembly GCA_028023455.1. Lineage (NCBI taxonomy): Eukaryota > Metazoa > Onychophora > Udeonychophora > Euonychophora > Peripatidae > Epiperipatus > Epiperipatus broadwayi. Next base: position 144,278 of record JAQFVV010006541.1, read on the forward strand.
TATAAATTTCCTACCAATACCAAAATGTTGTTTTACATTCTTAAGACTTTTATTTTCTTCTACAGCTTTTCTTGCTAGTTCACAGTTATACTTTCTTATATCATTTTCAACTCTTTTCCGCACCATTTTACAAAATTCGAGATATTCAATTCTTTTTAATGCATCATTCTTGCATATCTTCATATTCCTTCTTTTCTTCATAAGTTCTCTAGTCTCAGTAGAAATTTTATTAGTCAATTGCTGCTTTTTTCTACCAGCTATCTTTGTTGCAGTTTTTAAAAGTGTATCAGTTATTTTCATATTAATTTCATTCAAATCTGAATCATGTTCAAAATCTACTAATACTTGAAACCAATTTGTAAGTTCTAATTTAAATTCATTAGAATGTTTCTGAAGATTAGGAATATCAACTGTAAATATAGTTTTTCTTAATAATTTTTGTCTTTCTAGTTTTACATTAACATGTATCTTACCCCTTACTAATCGATGATCACTTCCTGTGTTAAATTTATTAAGAACATTACAATCTTGAAATATGTATTTCCTGTTAGTCAAAATATAATCCAATTCTGCTGTACCTTCATTTGGATGCTTCCATGTCCATTTCCTTCTAACATTTTTCTCAAAAAAGAATTCATAATATAAAGTTTTTCCTTCTCTGCAAACTCCACAAGTCTATGTCCTCTCTCATTTCTATTACCATAACCAAAATTACCTACAACACTTTCATCTTTCATTTGTTTACCAATTCTAGCATTAAAATCTCCCATAACAATTTTAAAATGTTGTTTACTCTGATCAAAAGCCTTTTGTACATCCATATAAAAATCTTCTACTACTTCATCACTGTGAGAACTTGTTGGGGCATAAACCTGAATTATCTGCATTTGGTATCTGCTATTAAGTTGTATAACTAATCTTGCCACTCTGTCTGATACACCATCAATCTCCACAATATTGTTCTTCCACTTTTTATTTATAATGAATCCTACTCCACTTGTATTTCCAATATTTGTGCCTTTATAATAGAGCATATGTCCACTTTTTAAATCAATTGTCTCTTCACCTTTTCTTCTAACTTCACAAAGTCCAATAATATCCCATTTAATATAAGAGAGTTCTTCTTCTAATTCTTGCAATCTTCCTTCACTTGAAAGTGATCTGCAGTTGTAAGTACCTAAATAAAAAGTCGTCATCAAATGGCAGCCTGGGTCCGCCTCCAGGATATTCTTAGCACCCTCCACCTTCGGCCACCAACTGCTGCCTTGGTTGGTGACTTTACAGCCTCCTGGGATTAAGGGCCATGCTTTATTTTTGTCTGTCATAATTGTATAATTGGGAAAAATCTTTATCATTTACACAAACATTCATTCTGCCTTATCAGGCACTGAGAAGAAAGACCATGGTGTTTCTTGATCTTAAACTCAGAGGTAAAAGCCAATAAACTCACCACACTGGCTAATGTGTGTTGGTGAGCAGCCCATCCATGTTCGTATACTATATGAATAAACATATAGTAATAACAGCTGCAAAGACAAGAACGTATGGAGTGGACATTAGGAATTTGCCCTGCTCAGTTCCTTTACGGCCTCCAAGAGGAATCAAAGGGTCTCCTTTCAGTTAATAGCAAACTCCTTTCTGCAGCCATATTAATTGTAACGAGCACAGATGTTCGTTACATTGTTTTTTTTATTTATTTATTAAACATGAAAGTAAATTAAAAAGTTCGCATTTAAAAATTTTCTTTAAGAATTAAAAATTGAAATTAAATATCATCTTAAACTCTTATATATTAAATCGCACAGATAATGAAAAATTATTAAAATAAAACTTTATTAAAGAAAAAGTATTTTAAAACTAAATTTTAAAAAGATTTGGAAATAAAATTATATCTTTAAATTTATCTTTAAATATATCTTTGATTTGGAAAACAGGTTAATTAATCAGAAATGGAAATGATAAATTTAATTAGTCAAATGTAAACCAGCCTTGGGCATTTAAATGTAAAAACATTGGTCAGATAGGAAAACAATAGAAACAAATAGCCAATGAAAGAAATCCATCGGGAAATCGGACCTCAGCGAAAGGATCATCACATCGATGACATAATGCCAAGTCAATCCTTCGAATACGTATAAAAGGAAAATTTGGAAATTATTAATCAGTGAGTTATTATGATTATTACGATGTGACAGATAGATGTTAGTGCGCAGGTGCGGGAGAAGAGATTGAAGGAACACACGTTCAATCCCTTCAGTTGTTATAAAATGGAAAAATGAAACATCGCTTTTCTTATATTCAGAGGACCACAGGATCATCGGGAAATTTAACACTGATTTCAAATGGCAAGCAATTGTAAAAGATGAACATTTCTAAAACCATAAGAACTTTCTAAGATATAACGAACAATATTAATTTGAAAACACTAAGAACTTTAAATTTTAAACTTTCCTAGTATTTAATTGTTACAAATAGAATCCTATCTGACCAAACTAAATTCTTTATTAATAGTGTTATTTGATGTATTTTTTTTCTTATTTATGTAAAATCATTTCCATTTATTTATTTTTTATTCTTTAAGTTTTTATCATGATTTTTTTTTTGTTTTTCGTTAAATTAATTATATAAATGTTAAACTTAAGTCGGGCGTGAATGGCTGTATAGATTTGTAAAGTTATATTAGGGGAGGGTAATCTTAGGTTATTTGTGTCATTGTTAGATTGGGTCAATGGATTGGATATATTGATGTAGTTAGTAGATGTAGTCGGAGATTCGCTACTGGCAGAATCGCTTCATACGCCGCACTCTCCCATTTTGCCTATGGAAGGAATTATAAGACGCAGAGCGCAGTTCCTTTCTATGGAGTTTTTTTTTTTATTGTTCTTCTCGTTAGATAGAAGTAATATTCCTGTCTAATGAGAGTCAATATCTTCTCTTAACCTTTTTGGTGCTGCCGTATTCCATATTACATTGAATACATCGATGCATCAGATGGATTGGTGCCAGTTTGACTGCGAATTTTAGCCTAAGGTTAAATAGGGACAGAATATTTTATTTTCAAATGCAAATCTATGTGGTCTATTCATACTTGACCCTAAATAAAAAAATGCATTAAATTTAAGTTGTTATAGACGCTTGCATGAATTGGTTATCAATTGAGTATGTTTTGGGTTTTTATATTTGATCAAAATATATAGACATTCGATAAAGAATGATACCTTATGGTGAGTATCTAAAATGTATTTATTCGGATGTCTTTTAAGTTATTGGTGACAATGCAAGTATCTTATGGTGAATACTATTGGGTTACGTATAAATTTCCCTCCGCAATTGTCAGTAATCAATAATTTTGTATTTTGATCATTTATGTTTACTTTGAAATGTTTTTGACCGTGAAATCTATGTAACCGATCTATATTCAACATTATAAACAAGCTTTCATAAATTTATCTGTGTGAACTTAATTAAAATGTAAAATTAGAATATAATAGTAATTAAATGTAAATTAAAGTCAAAAATCAAAGTTAAAAATAATGCTAAATGTTAAAATGTAAACTAATACTAAAATAATTTTAAATCTTATATATATGTGCATAAATAATGTTTGTGTGTTACAACTGGCTTTCCCAATCTGGGGCCGATCTTTAATAAAAACCACATATACCCTGAGTAAATTTCTTTTTTCAAAATGAAATATTTTATCTGTTTACATATAGTCGTATACTTTAAATCTTATAAAAGCACTGCCAGAATGAAATAGCACATATATTAAACACTAGAAAGTATAAATAATTTTAAACTGTATTTCGTTAAAAAGAAAGTCAAAAGGTTGCGATTGATATTTTGTTGTTGATATATATATTATGCTTTTATGTGTATAGGTGCGCACAGCCACGTAAGTTTATGATCGAAATGTGGTGCCTTACGATCAGTACCTTTGGGAATTACTTCAGTGTAACCCTAAGTATGCATTTCAATCAGTCATAAATAAGTTGGTGGTATTTATAATTGTGCTGCAAATATACACGTTTAAACCCATTATTTCTTAAAACATATTTATCTCAATGCAACCTTATTTAAATAAATAATTTATAAAATTTGCTTGTCATGCCGTGTGTAAAAATAAAATGTATATAAAAAAAATAATAATAGAATTCTTATGGGGAGGAGGCGTAGACGTAAATGGTCCTTAGGAAAGTGATAGTAAACATGTTTTTTATATATAGTCTTTATACTAACCGAATGTTTGTAAATTTTGTTAGTCATGTACCGTAATTACTAACCCTAAGTAAAATTTTTTTTTTTGATCATTTTTTTTTTGAGCAACTTTACTGATATGTAACGAGCACAGACGTTCGTTACATTGTTTTTTTATTTATTTATTAAACATGAAAGTAAATTAAAAAGTTCGCATTTAAAAATTTTCTTTAAGAATTAAAAATTGAAATTAAATATCATCTTAAACTCTTATATATTAAATCGCACAGATAATGAAAAATTATTAAAATAAAACTTTATTAAAGAAAAAGTATTTTAAAACTAAATTTTAAAAAGATTTGGAAATAAAATTATATCTTTAAATTTATCTTTAAATATATCTTTGATTTGGAAAACAGGTTAATTAATCAGAAATGGAAATGATAAATTTAATTAGTCAAATGTAAACCAGCCTTGGGCATTTAAATGTAAAAACATCGGTCAGATAGGAAAACAATAGAAACAAATAGCCAATGAAAGAAATCCATCGGGAAATCGGACCTCAGCGAAAGGATCATCACATCGATGACATAATGCCAAGTCAATCCTTCGAATACATATAAAAGGAAAATTTGGAAATTATTAATCAGTGAGTTATTATGATTATTACGATGTGACAGATAGATGTTAGTGCGGAGGTGCGGGAGAAGAGATTGAAGGACGCACGTTCAATCCCTTCAGTTGTTATAAAATGGAAAAATGAAACATCGCTTTTCTTATATTCAGAGGACCACAGGATCATCGGGAAATTTAACGCTGGATTTCAAACGGCAAGCAATTGTAAAAGATGAACATTTCTAAAACCGTAAGAACTTTCTAAGATATAACGAACAATATTAATTTGAAAACACTAAGAACTTTAAATTTTAAACTTTCCTAGTATTTAATTGTTACAAATAGAATCCTATCTGACCAAACTAAATTCTTTATTAATAGTGTTATTTGATGTATTTTTTTTCTTATTTATGTAAAATCATTTCCATTTATTTATTTTTTATTCTTTAAGTTTTTATCATGATTTTTTTTGTTTTTCGTTAAATTAATTATATAAATGTTAAACTTAAGTCGGGCGTGAATGGCTGTATAGATTTGTAAAGTTATATTAGGGGAGGGTAATCTTAGGTTATTTGTGTCGTTGTTAGATTGGGTCAATGGATTGGATATATTGATGTAGTTAGTAGATGTAGTCGGAGATTCGCTACTGGCAGAATCGCTTCATACGCCGCACTCTCCCGTTTTGCCTATGGAAGGAATTATAAGACGCAGAGCGCAGTTCCTTTCTATGGAGTTTTTTTTTTTATTGTTCTTCTCGTTAGATAGAAGTAATATTCCTGTCTAATGAGAGTCAATATCTTCTCTTAACCTTTTTGGTGCTGCCGTATTCCGTATTACATTGAATACATCGATGCATCAGATGGATTGGTGCCAGTTTGACTGCGAATTTTAGCCTAAGGTTAAATAGGGACAGAATATTTTATTTTCAAATGCAAATCTATGTGGTCTATTCATACTTGACCCTAAATAAAAAAATGCATTAAATTTAAGTTGTTATAGACGCTTGCATGAATTGGTTATCGGTTAAGTATGTTTTGGGTTTTCATATTTCATCAAAATATATAGACATTCGATAAAGAATGATACCTTACGGTGAGTATCTAAAATGTATTTATTCGGATGTCTTTTAAGTTATTGGTGACAATGCAAGTATCTTATGGTGAATACTATTGGGTTACGTATAAATTTCCCTCCGCAATTGTCAGTAATCAATAATTTTGTATTTTGATCGTTTATGTTTACTTTGAAATGTTTTTGACCGTGAAATCTATGTAACCGATCTATATTCAACATTATAAACAAGCTTTCATAAATTTATCTGTGCGAACTTAATTAAAATGTAAAATTAGAATATAATAGTAATTAAATGTAAATTAAAGTCAAAAATCAAAGTTAAAAATAATGTTAAATGTTAAAATGTAAACTAATACTAAAATAATTTTAAATCTTATATATATGTGCATAAATAAATGTTTGTATGCTAATTACTGGCAGTGGCTTATTTTATTTATTTTTTAATGTTGAAATCTAATTAGATAAGATATGATATTATTAAATCTCTGCTACTCCCTGAGCTAGTGACATGGGCTAACGACCGGAACCAAAATATTTTAAAAAAAAATTTTTTTTTTTTTTTTTTAATTACATATCTGCCTACTTTATAAATTTTTCTAGGTTCAAATGCCTAGGTGGAGCCTTGTAGTGCAGATTACGTTAAGTCACATTTCTCTGGATCGTTACAATATATATATATACAACATCATGTGAAAATTTTACCAAATCTGATGTGATGTGATGTATTTGGCTTCTCCTTAAATAAAGTCAAGAATATCTCAGGAACTATGCCCAGATAAACCTGTTAGCCACTTTATTTTCCATTCCCCACTCTAATTCTGCCCCATCCCCTTTCCACAACATAATCTTTGTCAACTCTATGTCCTTTAAATCTAAATCCCCCTTATCTTTTCGTAAAACCAGCATAAAAACTACTAACTCACTTTCTGTATTGTCACTTTGTTCATACCTATTCTCCCATAACTTCATTATCTGTACCCTTTCTGCTTTCAAGCATTTACCTTCAATCAACAGATGCCTAATATTTTCTATACCTTCCTTACACAATTTGCACACTAAATCACCCATAGTTTTCCATTTACATGTATATTCTCTTGTTGCTAAAGATCCCATTCGAGCCTTAAACAATAAACTACTTTCCTTACTGTTATCATAAAATAACTCACTTCCAATATTCCATTTACTTCTATATATATTTAAACTCTTCTTACCCTCCATACTACTTCTCCATCTCTCCAACTCCCTATTTTTTATTAATGCTTCTATTCTTTTAACCCATTCCTTACCACTATAACAATCCTCCTAACACAATCATCCCACCTTTTATACAAGTATACCAATATAAATTCTTTATCCAAATCTTTTGCATACCGCATTACCTTTCTCACCCATCTTGTTAACTGCCCTTTACTCATAACCCAATTAAACACTATTTTTGGCTATTCTTTTACTATCCATAAACTGCAACCTACCAAACATTTTCATTTAACTTTTTGCATCTCTTATATAGAAACTTGACCATCCCATTTCTCCTTGAATTGCCTCCTTTGCTGTCCACATCTCTGCATCTAATGCATGTCTTCCTACTTCCCTTTGTACTTTCTCTAAATAATCTTTTAAAATCCTTTTACTAACACATAATGCATCATTACCATATGTTAACCCTACTACTGCAACTCCCTTCCATACAATTCTAGCTATATAATATTTATTATATGAAAATACTGTTACTTTCTTTACCAAACCTTTTCTTTTCTTTGCTTCATTTACCAATTTTTTCTCCCATTCAACCAAGCAATTTTTCTGATTACATAAGATGATTCCCAAATACCTATATTTATCCACCGCACTTAACTTTATATCCCCCAATAAAAAAACTACATCCTCTCTTTCCCCAGTATTAACCATCATTATATTTGATTTTTCTTCACTAAATTTAATCTCCATCTCTTTACCCACCCTTGCACATGTCCTCAACATAATATCCATATCTTCTCTTTTTTCTGCACATAAAAAGATATCATCTGCAAAAAAAAAGACCCGACAAAGTATATACTCCTTTGCCACCTATTAATGGTATCTCTACCCCTCTTCCTAGTCTTTCTATTGCTTTTTCCATTTCACTCAAAAACAACAAAAACAAAATTGGTGACATAGGGCATCCTTGCCTTAATCCCACTCCATTTTTAACTTTAACTGATTCTATATACCCTAATTGGTAAGTATAATAATTATTTTCATATAATTTCTTAATAATATTTACTAAAGCTTCATCCATTCCCAAATTGGCTAATCTTACCCATAATCTATTTCTATTTACTCTATCATATGCTTTCTCTATATCTATAAAACTCATATATAACGATCTACCTGAATTCCTACTCATCTCCATAAGTTGTGTAACTACAAACAAACTATCTCCTATATGCCTATCTGACCTAAAACCTCTTTGCATTTTCCCCACTACATTATTCTCTTCCATCCATTTTACAACTCTTCCAGCTACCATATATGCGAAAACTTTATATAAAACTGATGTTACCGCTATCGGTCTATAATTATCTAACTTTCTATGATCCTTACCATTTCCTTTAAATAATAATATTATTCTTGTATTACTCCAACTACCCAGAAAAACTGTCTTCTGCACCATTTTATTAAAACATGATAATAACTTTGCTTTTGCTCTATGCCCTAAATTCATTACCATCTCTGCTGCCCATCCATCTAAACCTCTCGCCTTTCCATTTTTCAATCTCTTTCCTGCCTCATTCAATTCATTTTTTGTGAACCTAATATTCCCACTACTAACTGCTTTCATGTTTTCTATCACTAATTCCTTCACATCTAACATCTTTTCTGTATCCATTACATATCTATTTAAGATTTTCTCTAGTTTGCCTCTAGAGCTACATTCTATTCCCTCATCATCTATTAATACTATCTCTCTTTCCCATACATTTTTCCTTTTAATGTAATTCCAAAATTTTTTACTCCCATCTCTTCCACTTTTATTAATATCCTCCAACAATTTATTATTTAACTTCATCCTCTCTCTATAATTATTCATTTTAGCTAGCTTCTTCTTTTCTAAGTACTTTTCCCATTTAGCATTAATATCATTTTTACTTTCTTTATTCTTAATAGCACACTTATATTCTCTGCATGCTTTTTCCTCTCTTTTACACTTTTACTAACTCTCATTTTTTTATTACTTTTATTCTTCTTCATATTCTTGACTAAAACCCTATTTGCCACTTTTTCTACTTCACCACACCAGTTCTTATACTCATCCCCAACCAACTGCTCCATGGTTTCTTCAACTTTTATTTTATACTCTTCCAACTTATTCCTATCATTCACTCTCCATCCACATCTTTCACTATTATTTCTACCTTTATTTCTATCCTCCATCACATTATACCATTTCTATTACAATAAAGTTATGATCACTATTACACACTCTCTCTTCATTATCAAACACCTTAATTTTTCGTATTTTATTCATTCCCTCTTTCTCTACCAATACTTAATCTATTGTGTGAAATACATTATTCCTAGACCATGTGTATTGTCCATCATATACATTTGATAAATTCCCAATGCTCAAATTTACTCTTTGACAAAATTCCTTCAAAAACTGACCATTCTTATTATCTACATCATCAATTTCTTCAATATGCCCATTCATATCCCCTATAACCATTATTCTCTTCCCCTTTTCTTTAAAACTATGTATATCCTTAACTAGGCATTCATATATACTATTGTTCCACTCCATTACAGTTTGACTATCTCCAGTGGCGATATACACTACAGCCACCATCCATTCTTGTCTACTCAACCTTATTTCAAACCACAAATGTTCTTGACATTTAACAGTATTTAAATTTTTTTTCGATATAACACCTATACCACCACCCCTTTTTTCTTTTCTGTTTATACCCTGCCATACTACCTCTTCGAAAATAGGTTCTTCTTCTTCTCTTATGAGTTTCCACTACTGCTAATACCTCAAGCCCTTCATTTTCAATTGCTTTATTTAATTCCAGCCATTTTTCTGGTCTCCTACCACCTTGCATATTCAAAAACCCAATTTTAACAAGTTCTTCTTTCCTAACTACTCTTTTATAAATTCTTTTGCTTCCTTCTTCTCCATTACGTTTATAACACACTTTCTTACCACTAATCTTACAAAACCATTCCCTCTCCACATCTATACTTATATTTAAATCAACCATCTTTTGCTTATTTCTTATATCCCCTCCATTCTTCTTCTTTTTGATAATATTTCAATTTAAAAGCCCACCTCCCTTTAAAGGTTTCCCGAATTATATTCTTTAAATATCAGACTCCCTAAAACTTCACTTCCTTGTTTTCCTAAGTGCAAACCATCTTTACTAGACAACTCCCTCTTTCCAATAAACCAATCCCATACATCGACAAACACAACATTTTTTCTCTCACACAATTTTTTCACTCTCTCATTTATAGAACATGCCCTATCTAATAAATGACTCTTATCAAATCTTGGTAAAAGTCCCACTACTCCTACTCTTCCTTTAATCTCTCTCAAATTCCTAATCAATTCTACATACTCATCCATTACTTTCTCTGATGGCTCTAACAAATTATTAGTCCCTACCATTACATATACATCTCTACTACCTTGCTTTCTTACTTTATCTGTCACATCCCTAATTTTTACTCCAGGCAAACATACTCTAACATACCTGCTTCTATTTTCTCTTGCAATTATATCCCCACATTCTCTTATTAGTGAATCTCCTATCAATACTGCCTCATAATCTACTTTCTCTACTCCATCTTTAACCTTTTCTACCACCTGAATTTCCTTATCCATTTCTTCCTTATCATTTCTACTCAATAATTCCTTTATCTCCTCACACTTTGTCTCTAACAATTTTAACTTTACTTCTACTCCAAACAACAATTGAACTGCCCTTTAGCTGCCAAGTTTGGTAACTTTTACAACCAGAGAGTGGACAACCTCTTAATGTATTTTAGATCTTTTTATATACACTCTCCTATTGTAAAAGTTATTGAACTTGGAAGCTAGAGGGCAGTTCAATTGTTGTTTGGAATAGATGTTATAAAATTTTCACATGATGTTGTATTTATTCATTATTAAAATATTATTAATCATTTATATATATATTGTGACCTTTGGTTTTGACTAAAGAAACCAAAAATCAATGAGTTGAGGGCAATGCTGGCTCTTTGAACAGTTTGAAAAGTAAAATCCCCCCCCCCCTCATTGAAGAATTTCAGATCAAATGAAACTCAGAATAGATGTTTTTTTAAGAAATTAAAAATTCGTATAATGCTTGTACGACATATAAATAAAATTATGTATTTAGTCTATTAAAAATAAGAAAATCTAATATATGTGTGTTGAGTGTGTGAGAGGGGAATAGAGCTCCCACATACAACAAAATTGTGAATATGTTTATTTATAAAGGTTTAAGTGTTGAATTGCACAAATAATATTATTTGAAAAGTGAAAGTTTAATATATGAATACGTCAGGAAATCTAACTTGCTTGTAATAGTATTTGTTTAAAATTTACTTTAGCGGGATAGCTATATGAAAAAAAACTATAAAATAATTTTAAGGCTATTTGAAATTCATTAAAAGCAGATAGTGAAGATGATTAATAAATATGTGAGTATGCATGTGTGTGTGATACATGGAATTTTAATTATAGGAACAATCCCAAAATTTTATATATCATGTAATTTATCATTGGAAAGTGGATTGAGAGAACATTTATTTCATACTAGTTTTAAATAAATTAATAATTATATTCATTCATAAATTTTACATCAAAAATTTAGTCTACACTTTTAATTAAAAAAAAATTTCTCTCAACTTATTCCAACATTTTTTTTTTAAACTTTGAGGTGGAAAATCTTAAGCACACCATGTGGGGTAGGCATCATTGTGAATAATTATTGTCAAAATTAAGTTTGATAAGACAATTCGCATGTAATACCAAAGGGCAAAGATTAAATAGGTAGGTTAGAGGATAATGGACAATCAAGTCTATAAAAGGGACAATACATTGGATGTGTGTTATTCTTTCTCTAAATTGTTCATGTTTTATTTGCATGTAAGTCAATTTTTACTTCTTTTTTTTTTTTTGGCAAAGTTATATTCATCGATGGTTACCATCTTTTGACTTATGAATTATTTAAAAGTATAGTATAATTATATAATGTGTCCTTAAACAACAAAATTAGACACACTGGATCTCCTCCAGAAGTCAATTATAACTGAAATTGCCAGCACAACAAAAGTTAGTAAATCATGACTAATACAATGCATCGAACCCAGATACTCCAATCTACCCAGTGCAAGATATTTCAGGTAAAAAAAATTTGTTGATATTGATTCTGTCAAAAATGTTTCCCATATGATGCTTAGATGGATGTGTTTAATAAAGTGTAAGAGAAGACTGAAAGAACAATGACTTTAATTGTGCATCTGTGCTGTATTGAGGATAAAGACATAACCAAATCTGAGCAATATATTCTTATTATTACATACTTTTATTAGAGAACACTTTATGTTCTTGTATGAAAATATTTTTAACAGCAAATTTTAGAATTCATGTCAGAATAACTTAAATAGAAGTAAAAAAGGAATAAACATTAGATGAAAGATTTAATGAAAGTTATTATAAATGTGCAATGATGAGTATCAAGTCTAAGCTGAATATTTGATTAGAATTGATAAAAATTTAATAAAGAAAAGGAATAACCCAGGCAATGATTCAATTCATCAAAGGTGAGGAATCAAACCCTACTAACAAATGACTATGGGATAAATGATATTGCAAAGGTATACTTTTCTATGATGAATTAATAATTGAGCTAGGATCCTAACAAGTAATGTAAAATATACATCTCAAAATTCATTTCAGCACAAATATATTGCAACTTGGATACTTTAAATTTGCTAAGACATGGCTATGTATCAACTTCCTTAGGATAAATTGGGTATTGAAACATGGATAAACTTTAAACAATTCAAAACAAAGCAAAACTCTCTATACAGTAGTGCCATTTTGTGCCAACAAGAGCAATCAATGGATGCCAGAAGGCTTGTGCATAAAATCCCTATCTAGTGCCTACTCATCATATATCCCCAGACTAGTTTCTGGCTTGTGGTCTTCATCAGTGAAGAGCATTGGATCTGAGAGCACTGTACTTAGATCTTAGGATCTAATGCAACCCTACAGCAGCCACCTTTTAACTCTACTTAATTACAAAACTATGAGAATGAAATTGAAAATACATTAATATTTTCAATCCAAGCTCAATAGCTTATAAAGTCATATGGGTCTGAACTCAATTCAGCACCCATACATTTTGGTGTCTATGGCTCTTTAGCCACTATCCTTTTAGGCAGGATTGTTGTTAAACCACTAAACATCACGATCACTATCTCATACTAGCACATAATTGTTATTAAGCAATTCAAAACAAAGCAAAACTCTATACAGTAGTGCCATCTTGTGCCAACAAGAGCAATCAATGAATGCCAGAAGGCTTGTGCATAAAATCCCTATCTAGTGCCTACTCATCATATATCCCCAGACTAGTTTCTGGCTTGTGGTCTTCGTCAGTGAAGAGCATTGGATCTGAGAGCACTGTACTTAGATCTTAGGATCTAATGCAACCCTACAGCAGCCACCTTTTAACTCTACTTAATTACAAAACTATGAGAATGAAATTGAAAATACATTAATATTTTCAATCCAAGCTCAATAGCTTATAAAGTCATATGGGTCTGAACTCAATTCAGCACCCATACATTTTGGTGTCTATGGCTCTTTAGCCACCACTATCCTTTTAGGCAGGATTGTTGTTAAACCACTAAACATCATGATCACTATCTCATACTAGCACATAATTGTTATTAAGCAATTCAAAACAAAGCAAAACTCTATACAGTAGTGCCATCTTGTGCCAAGAAGAGCAATCAATGAATGCCAGAAGGCTTGTGCATAAAATCCCTATCTAGTGCCTACTCATCCTATATCTCCAGACTAGTTTCTGGCTTGTGGCCTTCAACAGTGAGGAACCTTGGATCTGAGAGCCTTCTGGCATCCATTGGTTGCTCTTGTTGGCACAAGATGGCACTACTGTATAGAGAGTTTTGCTTTGTTTTGAATTGTTTAATAACAATTATGTGCTAGTATGAGATAGTGATTATATGATGTTTAGTGGTTTTATAGATAAACTTTCCAAAAGGGAGAACAGTCACAGATGATGGTATGTGCTGAAAAGTCTTTAAGTAAAAAATTTCCTTTATTATTATATATTTATTATGCTATGTGTTGAATTTCATTGATTATATGTTCTTAATTATGTGTTAAAATATCGACCCGGCATTAAGTTTCAGTTAGAACAGAAAAACTAATGTTTTTTCATTATTTAATTACTTTAGCCTCTATATCTTATAGAATATTTGAGAATGGAGTGTGAAAGTGGTTTACAAATGTTGCTATGGTAATAGTTTTTAAATTAATATTTGCATATTTATTAGTTCACGTATATATTTTATGTATTGGTTTGCTGTGCCCTAAAGGGTGATTGAGTTAAGATAAGATGTGTCTAAATTAAATGATGCTCATTTCTTAGTTTATAGCATTAATGCTTTAATGAAAATTTATTCCTAAGTCATATTAGACTAGTTTTAAAATTATCGGTTCATACATCAATAATATGATACCCTTAGGTTAAAGGAGAGTGCAAATGACCTTTGTTTGTTTGAGGTGATCTAAGTTCTTGCTATCTCGAAGGCTGAGATGGGGCATAGATGTTTCAATTAGATGTATTTAAACTTCAAGGTATTCAGAGATTGAGGATATATTCCCAGCTCCATTATTAGTTTGCTTCATAAGAGATAAATGTTTTATACAGTTGTAGTAAGTGGTGGTTTAGCATACCTTTTTCTATATGTGCAGTGGTAAGGTCTTCACATATTTTATAGTCTCAGGTAGAATGCACACTTAGGTTTATGCTGTCACCACGATGTTGTTTCATGATATATTTTCTCTTATAGAGGGTATTATCATTATTATCAGGGATTGAGTTAAATATTAATTACTGTTTTGCCAAGTCATTATGTATTGGTTGAGACTAGTTATTTGCATTAGGGAATTTTAAGTAAACCATATTTCAAAAATTGATGTATAATGTAGCTGAGCTGAGCTCACATCCTGTTCTAGAACTGATGATTACTCCAAATTTAAAGTTACTAATTCAAACCCGGACAAGAATGCACATCATATCCAGCCTTTACTGAAGCAAGTCACTGATGGACTTGTAAGATGATGATAGAGAAACTCAGCTGGGGACATAGTATGCAATCCAAGTATGGATGTGTAAATGTAGCTTCTTGAATTATTATACAATTCTAGAGTAGCAGTTAAGCATTAAGTTTATGGGAAGCAATAGCTTATAGAATTAGTCATAAGTTTAAATATCAAAAATTAGATTAAATTTCTAAAAAATGTAAATTCCTTAGTCGAGAGAAAAAAACATTAATTTAATTTGATAAGGGCTAAAAGTTAACTGTTCTAATAAAGATTATATTTATTGCAATATTAGCACCTATGACGCTCTGCTTCAGAAAAAAAAAAAATTAGTGTCTTAACCAATAGGTCGTATTTGTCTTCAGTACTAGAATATAAGCACCGATGATGGGAGGAGGGTTAAATCCTAGATGGGATGAGACCAGAAAGAACTTGTAATCCTAGCTAATGTAGATTCATTATAAATCTGTTTTATGATTATTATTTCGTTATTTTCTTTTTCCATTTGGATCAGTTATCGTTAAAGTGTTAATAAATATTATGTTTTGAATTTAAACTTTGGTGTTGTCTCTTAATGCTTGGGTATCCATTGATTCCAGAAATCTAATACAGAAAATTGTAGAAAATATTCCACGCTTTCCAGAGCAGATGCATCACGAAATATCATTATTAAATATTACTACTGAATTAATATTTTTTTATTAATATTCATTTGTTGAGATTTGAGAATTAATCTGCTAAAATATTTATTTATATATGGAATTATAGTGATCGTATGGCAGACACCTAAAAGAAGAATTTTATTTTGAATGTACTCTTTAATTATTTTTTTCCATGTGTTATAGCATCGGCCGGAAGCGAACCCGCACACCCGGGACAACTGCTTGTAAGACAGCCGTGCTGACCACTCGACCACCGACGCTTGACTACTCTTTAATTTATTAAGTTTATTGTGCTAAGACTAATGTCACGAGTGGACATCAAATCTCTTTTCCACTCCTGATATTTGAAGGCATTCCCAGTCGATGAGAATCTAATCAAAATGTAATGAAAATAAATATTTCATTTTAATTAATGTGTAAAAATATTAACCATATTAATTTTTCTGATTGTATAGCAGTACCTCAAACTTATATAAGTTATTATTATTGTTAAAATTTAGATCATAAATAAAAATAGTAATCCAATATAACTTAATCTCCCAACTTGGGGAAGAGAACATTTCAGTTATAAATGTCAATCTAAATTGGGGCATAGCGAGTTTCCAATTACAATATATTTACAACCTCCACTCCGTCACATATTTTTCAAAAATATAAATAAAGAAAAATATCTGAAAAAAGATAAATGACTTCCAGATGTATTTATTTATATTTTTTAAGAATGAATGATAGAGGATTTTACTATATGTCAAAAAGATATTACATGTGGGAAAAGAGCGATGAAGTTGAGTTATTCCATGTGTTTATGTATAATTTAAAAACAGATAATCTTTAACTGATGTTTAAAAGTTTATATTTGGCATAGAGATAATCTCTAGATTAATAAATGATTAGAAATAGTCATTATTTATCTAAAAATTACCTTTTCCAAAGTTAAAGATGCAGATAAAAGTTTGATAGTCACAAATCAAAGTGTAATATATAGAGACATAATATTTCGTAATGTAAATATTCTAAGGTTAAATATAATTTATTATGAAAAATATTTTTAAAATATTATTTACTTATTAATTATAGTACATAATTTAAGCAGTTCAATTTTATTTTTCTAAAATAAAATGAAAAAGTTATATTCTCGAATCTAAACATTTGTTGTTATTTTTTTTTTTGGCTCTTTTTTTAACATAAAATATTTTAAAATGTTATTTATCAATAAAGTTATATAACGAAAGAAAAAATATTTGCAAATTTTAAATAATATTTATTTGCCATTTACGATATTTTATGTTAATATAATATTGAAATTTAGTTTATAAATTATAATGAAAAAACAACTTACTAATAGATTATATAGTTTATAAACGAATACTTCAATACAATTTTTAAAAAATCTTAAAAAAAGATAAATAGATAGATAAAGTGGGAGGGCCTAGATAGATAGATAGATAGATAGATAGATAGATAGATAGATAGATAGATAGATAGATAGATAGATAGATAGATGGATAGATGGATGGATGGATGGATGGATGGATAGATAGATAGATAGATAGATAGATAGATAGATAGATAGATAGATAGATAGATAATTAAGTAGATAGGTAGAATAAATGCATAAATAAATATAAAGATAGATGTATAGATGTGTAGATAGACATATAGATAAATATAATAGATAAATGGGTCTATCAATAGATTAAAAACTAAATAGATAGATAGATAGATAGATAGATAGATAGATAGATAGATAGATAGATAGATAGATAGATAGATAGATAGATAGATGATGGATGGACGGACGGACGGACAGACAGACAGATAGATAGATAGATAGATAGATAGATAGATAGATAGATAGATAGATAGATAGATAGATAGAGTAAATAATTAAGTAGATAGGTACAATAAATGCATAAATGAATATAAAGATAGATGTATAGATGTGTAGATAGACATATAGATAAATATATTAGATAAATGGGTCTATCAATAGATTAAAAACTAAATAGATAGATAGATAGATAGATAGATAGATAGATAGATAGATAGATAGATAGATAGATAGATAGATAGATAGATAGATAGATAGATAGATAGATAGATAGATAGATAGATAGATAGATAGATAGATAGATAGATAGATAGAATTAAAACAGAAAAGTAGATATATAAAATACTTCAAATGCACATATATAAATTGTTTATTTTCAGTTTTACATATGATATATTTTTTCAAGGAATGCATTAATTTTCAGACGTTCATGGTAATTTTTAAACGTATCCAGAAAAAATTTACTGAATTGAAAAACAAAACAAAACAACGAGACACTGAGATGTTTAAATTGTATTTAAAGCAATTATTCTGTATCAAAAATAATACCACACAGTTATGAAATATATTTATATAAAATCAAATTAATATTACCATCTAAGTGGATAATTTTTATTGTCACGCTTTTCACGTTTGTTTTAATAATTATAAATGATAACAGCTTTTTTTTAAAAAAAAAAAACAAAGTTAATAGTTGATAAATTTAAATTATTAATAAAAAAAATACTAAAGATTATATCAAGAAGTGTTTTAAAAATAATTAATAATTAGAAGCACATAAATTAATATTGACGTCGTCTGTTAAAAGAAAAGAAGTAATTCATATTACCTTTCATTTTGCTTTAAAATAGCTTTTGTGGACTTTCTCAGAACTCATTTCTTCTAAACCCGAGAATTATTATTTAATTAAGTTAGAATTCAAGTAAATATACATGTATCGTAAACTTTAGAACCTACTTTTGTTATTACGAGTCGTAATTATGAGAACGCTTGAGGCTAAACAAGCTTTAACATATGGTTGGAGGAATATTTTCATTTAATTAAAATGAAAAGATTTTATTCTCCAATAATAATACCGGAGTGTTTGCGTGTGTGTTGATATATGTGTTTTAAAAATTACATAAACATCGCTTTATACATATTTTTAAATAAAATTAGAGGATAGGAGAATTTAAATAAGCGTTTTCTTTATTCTTTATTTATCACAGCACTTTAACTAGGAAAGAACTAATATTTAATAGGAATGTGTTCCATATGATGTAATTGACACAGTTCCTAATTTGGGCCACATAAACTAGGAAATTTTTTGAAGTTCTAAATAGCTAAAGATTTTAATTTCAAATAAATGTTTCGTTTATCTTAGTTAATTATTCAATATTGGGTGACTTAAAACAATCTAGCTATTGTTAGACAAAAGTATGATAATATGGGCAAACACTCAAATTGTCATTCCACAATTAATAAAAACACTGAATATTTATTTAACATTTTTTCTGATTTAAGATAACTTTCCTCATCATAATACCATTTCACAAAATCATTCAGAGTATTAGATTTCATGAAACTAAGATAATGAAAGGACCTTCACATATGAAAGAGAGTAACAAATATACAATGACTGACTAAGATTTCCTGTTGCATTGCAGAATCAGATGTTGGTTTATCAAAAGCTAGTACTATTTCTTAAATAAACTGTTTTCCTTATTTCCCACATTAGTTTATTAAGAGAGCATAGGATCTGGTTATTATGAGTCCCATGCAGTTGGTATCTTTCTATTCTATGACAAGGAAATGTGTATTAATAAAACCATATTTCTATTCTTTACCTGCACAAATAGCATTTATGATATTTAATTGTTTTTTTTATTTTCTTTAGCTTAAAACTCTAGAGAGTTAATAAAAGCAATCTAATGGGAACAGACCTAATTAACTGTCTATCCTTAACTGAAATCATTGCTTGAAGCATTATAATCACTAATGAATCAGTTTGAAATTGGAACTAAAACATAAGTTTCATTTGACAAAGATTGTATGTTTAGACAGCTCTATGTAGGGAGCCCCCTGTTTACCATAAAATTAAAAGCGATCAAGTAAATGAAGTCTAAAAATGGCTTATCTTACACTGTGAGGTTAGATTGTCATGACTAGCAAAGTAATCAATACAGTGAGGGAAATAATATTAGTAGTAAGGAATAGTTAGATAGTACTAAAAGATAAGAATGATAAATCAAATGCTTCCTAAATATAATTACATGGAATGTGCAAAATTTACTTGATATAAATTGCAAAATTGGAGTGGATATCTGCACTGGTGAGTAAGGAGCTGTCAAGATTTCAGATTAATATAAGGCATCTCAGTGAAACTCATCTTTCAGGTAAAAGAAGGTTAATTAATAGATTAGATTAATAGTTACAATATTTTTTCAAGGGGAAAACCATCACTGAAATATCGTATATAGTATTGAATTTGCTGTAAAGACTAATTTAGTATCTTGAATTTTTAAAAATCCTTGTTGCATTAATAAAAAGCTAATGGTGTAAAAATTTGCTCTGCACAATGGTAGTAATGCTCATTTTATTAGTGTCCTTGTTTCAACTTTAGATTCAGAGAAAGAAAACATTTATTTATTGCTGGATAGATGTATTCCCGCAATTCCATTAAAAGATTCTTTATATTGCTATGTGGAAACCTTAATGCAAGTGTTAGCAGAAATAATAAACTTTGGTTAAAATTATTGGAAATAGTAATATTGGTGCTGTAAATTCAAATGATCTGTTATAATTAAATTTTGTCTCAACATAAACTGATTATCACCACCACTTTGTTTAGGCAGAAAAACTACTATAAAGGAATATTGGATGCAACCACACTCAAAGTAATGGCATTTAATAGACTACAAAATAGGAAGGAGATAAAATACAATTTTAAATTATAGAAACACTTAGGAATGGAGATTATTAGATGAATCATAGATTAGTACAGTATAAGATTAAGAGTATGCAAATATTTAAGTAAATCTACTCTTGGTTAATAGAACACAATGCAGAGACTTCAGACCATTCAAAGAAGTATGGAGAGATGCATGTTAGTACTAACAAGAAGAGATTGAAAACACAATATATGGGTAAGAAAACAAACAGGTGTTATAGACTTCATTGAAAAAATTAAAAGTCTGAAGTGGAGTTGAACTGGATATATTGCTAAAAGAGATGATAATAGATGAAAAATTGAAATCTTAAACTGGATTCCAAGAGATTGTAAAAGACCCAGAAAGAGACCACATGTGAGATGGATGGATGAAATAAGAAAGTGTGCAGGGGTGATGTGGAGAAGAGAAGCTAAATATCAGAGAAGATGGATTGAACTTGGAGAGACCTTCATCCTGCAGTGAATTGATAATGGTTGATGATGATGATGATGACTTTTGGTTTTTTTAAAAAGGAAAATAATGATTGATTTTCTAACAGTGATCTTATTATTAGTGATTTGATTAAAAAGAAATGAGGCATATTTTTCTAAACAAATTAATAAAATAAATATGGAACTTTTTAATAAATATAAAGATCTGAATGCAGAGGTTAAATCAGTGACAAAAGGGCATAAAATCAATGATGGATTAAAATCACAAACAAGATTCAGACCTTCTCTGATAATAATTACTCTAAATCTTTTGTTGATGCCCTGAATATAGCGTATGAACCAAAATCAAATATCACATTCATATTAAATCATGTTATGGTACTTTATATATTATAATAATAATATTTTGAATTTATAGAAATAGGATTTTGATTATCTTTTGAATAATGATGCAAGAATTGAAATAATGACTTTTAATAATATATACCTGGGTCTAGTTTTATGCAGTAGATAGGTTCCTCAAAAAACGTGCACAAAAGAAATCGCACAAAAATAGACTTAACTTACCTTGAAAAATGGGGGATACATACTGTAATTTTCCAAAAATCGCACAAAAGCAAAGCAACAATGTAAAATTACTTTAAAATTCACATAAAAAAAAAAAATAAAATAAAATATGAATAATAAAAAATTTCAAATTTGAAAAAAATTGATACAAGACAAACTTTTTTTTACTTTTTTTATTAACTACAGTATTTAATTTTATTCAAAACAATATATTTTTATGCGTAACTTACATTTTTTTCATACATATATGGTATTTTAATAATTATCGCTATTTGAGACATCAGATTCATCATGATGTGATGTGATGTAAGGTACTGTAGTTTCTCCTTAAATGAAGTCAAGAGAAAATACAACTAAAACGTTTTCCAATCACTGTTGATCCTTCTCATTTTGCTCAGTGATCTAAAATTGAAATTTTTGTTTACAAAGATATTCATTTTCTTGGGTGTTTTTTTTTCTCCTTTAGAATAAATTAAAAGTTTAAAATAAAAATAAGAACTTAGACTTAAAATAATAAAAAGACAATGACTCACCACTGTTGGGAAAAATTTAATTAAAACTAACAATTAAAAATTAAATTCTTATTTTTGCCTTTAATTTTTTAAATTTTCAATTCCATTTAAAAATCAAATTTCATCGTTTCACATCACCTTAATGTTATGTAATTTTTAAATTGTTAATTACAATTAAAAATCAGATTTTAATTGTCAAATTTAATTGTGCCCACCACTGTTACTCATCTTTTAAAAATAAACTTGTGGGCACTAACTGATTAATTGATTATGTACTCTTTTTATAAAAAGCAAAAATAGAACGTGATTTAAAATACAAAAACAACATACATAGTATTTTTCATCTATAACGTTTGAACAGATTTACATTATAATCTTGTAAAATTTAATGTGTGTATATAAAATGGGGAAATTCATATTTTAAGTGAATTATGAACTTCTTTATTGCATAAAATCTATTACAGTACTATTATAAAGTGCTGACAATATTGAAATTATTAGATGGAAATCGAACTCCGATAATGCGCTATTACTTTAAATATGATGTGAGGGCATGAAATTTATAGTATTTAAAGTAATATTGCATTATCAGAGTTTAACTTCTGATCTAATAATTTTTATCGCATAAAAGAAAACCGCATACAAAGATATTAAGAAGAAACATGAATCGCATTAAATAAATCCGCATAAAACAAGACCCGGGTGTATATGTTCTATCTATTCTTGAACAAAGATATCCAGCTTAGTAAAGTCAAGAACAGATTTTTGTTATATTAAAAATGAAAAACTACAGATCTTAATAAAATATCTGGAGACGTTTTATAATATGATGGTAATATGAAAGCTTCAAAAATATTTGAATTTTTTAGCAATATGTGGCTGTTTGATCATAAAAAATGCATCTATTGTTCCATTTTAAAAAATAAAATCAATAATTAAGATTACAATATATATATATATTTATGTGTCATAGCATCGGCCGGGAAGCGAACCGGCTAACCCGGCGCAACTGCTTGTAAAGCAGCTGTGCCGATCTCTCGACCACCAATGCTCGACAAAATTAGAATATTTATTGAGGATTATCATCACTAAGCAGTTAGTCATAAATAAATAGTTATAAAAGACTGAATCAGGTTTTAAAGAACCAAGAAGTTATGTAGATGTGGATATTTGTTACAAGGAAAATGCAAAATAAGAGTTGGGAACAACAGAATTATTTATATATTGTTTTTATTGATTGAATTTCTCAAAGCAGATTTACTTAATCAAGAAGGTTAATTACAATGTATGAAAGTAGATAGTTGTTCACAAAATGTATTCATACTATACAATTTTCATATGATGAGAAAATTTGAGTTATTTGAAATTATAATTGGCATTACAAAAGGATGTGTACTTACTCTAACAATATTTTCCATATTTAGATAAAGATCTTTAAAATTGTTTATACATGGCTCACCGAAACAGAAATCAAGATGAGATACATATTTGATATTTTTTTAATTTGAATCGATTAAAAGTAAAAAAAGAATAATTTTATCTTCTTGGATTATGTATTTAAAGGTTTGCTGATGATAGTGCTACTTTTATCACTTGAAAGGTTGATTTACAGAATGTATCTCTAATATGGTGAATGCACAATTTAAAGACTCTTGGTTAACATTCAAAAAATTGAAGTTACTTGTCTGCCAAATGACAGAAGAAAAATCCTCTGAGGCTGTTAATTTGGATGGTTAACAGTTTGATAATGTAAACCCATTTAAATATCTTGGAAATTTAGGATAAAGATGAATTTGGATATTGGGGTACAACAGAATGTAATGTGCAGCTGCTGCTTTTTGACAAGTTATAAGATATATTTTATTCCAAAAAAATAACAACCACAATTGTTAGTTATATAAAGAGCTGTTATTTTATCTTATTTATTATATGGCAGTGAGACTTGGACATCATATTGATTCAACATAAAGCATTTAAGCATGTACGATAAAATTTTAAAAATACAATGACAAGATGATAGAACCAATCAATATGTTTTTCAATTTCTGGATATAAAACTAGAAAGTTCAATATTATAAAATCATATTTTCATGAAATTAAGACATATTAAATGAAGGAAGAATGCAAAACATCTAACAAATGGATTAAATTTGAGTATGGTTTTTTATAAAATAGTAGACAATATCTACTTTATAAGAATTATTGCAAAGTTATTATTAAAAAGAGTGATTTTGATTGGTTGAATTGGGAAAATATGGCAGAGAAAAAAAGACATTGGAGACCTATTACATATGATGTTGCACTATTTTGTATGCTTCCTACTGAAGTAGTAAAAAAAGGACAACAACACTGTAAAATGTCAAACAAATAGAAAAATTTACAAGCATATTCATATAAGATATAACAGTGTGTTGGTTTGCACAGTCACAATTTGAATTTTTCCCCTTGGAATTAGAATGGCCATACTAGTTTACAAATGGCTGATATATATACATATATTAATTTTAACATTCTCACAGATAAATAATACTAAAAAAATCATATATATATATATATATGTGTGTGTGTGTGTGTGTAATTGCAAAGTTAAAAATTATGCTGAAAACCAGTATGTAATTTTACAGTTCTTACTTTCATTATATATCAGTGGATGAAAAGCATATCAGACTGATTCTTCTCACTATATATATATATATATATTGCAATGGTCAAGTTTTGTACATTCGCATAACAGAATCTAGAATCCAGACAAAGAGACCAAAGCCGACCAGACCAGGATTGTGATGTCCCGAACCCAACCAAACTTCAACTCATTTGCCAATACTCCATGACTCAAGACCCTACAAATGACCACACTTGAAGTTACACGTAATATATCCATCTTTCGCGGCCAGCATAGGGCAGGAAAAAACATGAGACTCGGGACTTAAAATTATATTAACTAATTTAATTGCTACCCACACGAAATTAAAGACAACTTTCATAAATGGTAATTAATGCATATATAGTTATATCACACATTTATATTTAACTAAGACTGAATTGGATTGAAATAGGAATGAGAAACAATGTGAAACCAGAATAAATTTAACATATATTTATTAATCAAACAAAACATAATTTAATGTGAGAAAAGCATGCAGGCTTTATAATGTGAGGATTAGCATATATCCTCATTAAAACTTTAATTATTAATATTGACATATTTAAAGAAATTACTTAGCGGTACCTAATTAAGTTATGCCAATTCCTATTGAGAGTGGTGGTTACTATTATAAAATGATGTACCAGTCTTAGGCAAAATATTTACTATCTTTTCTTTTAAATATTCCATTTAAGCATTTAAAGAAATATTTTAGACAAAATATTTATTGCGACATTATTAATTTAATAAAGTAGGAGCGTATAGCTCAGCTTAGGCTAGGGACTGAACCCAGAAACCAAAGATATAACTTTTAGTTTAATACTGAATAATTAATTAAATTATGGAACTTAGAACTGGCTATAATGAGATTACTGACACACTACAGCACTGGCAAATTACAATAACAGAGCACCCTGTGGATAGATTAGAATCAAGAGTTTTCATGACAAACACCTGTAGGTACCCTGGAACTGAGCATCTTGCTGCTAAAAGGTCAGGGTGGCTAACACAACTGCTGGGAATTATTATATCTGGTCTTACTAGTGTGCACCCCAAAAGAAAGTAAGATGGGGTGGCCTTTCCCAAGGTCCCATCTTAAGGAGGTAATGCAGAAGAAGATTAAACATAGAACATGAATTTAATGTATCTAATCTGCTAAGCGAAAGTATGACATTTAATTATTACAAAATATGGGACAGTAGCCCAATCAGTATTACTATCATGAGCCAATTCTAACAACACTATATAAAATCAAGCGACATTAGAAGGATAAACAAAATATAATAAACTCTGTTTTATAGGTTTCAATCTATATAAATTATTATAAGGGAGGGGAAAGTATATTGATCGAATGGCCAAATAATTGCTGAATATCCTTTCATATTACTAAGACCAGTACATTGCGCTATTTAGAAATATCAATAAGATGAAAATTTAATAGCAGGCCACAATACATTTAAAATGAAATAAAAATTATAGGAATTCGAATCAGTGAACATCGATAATGTTATTAAGAAAATAGTTATGGGGAAGATATTTGCAATAATATCTCCAAATATTTATTTTGTTTAAATGCTCACTGGTTCAAGGCATTGGCATATAAATAACAAATAACAATGAAGAAATATTAAAGGTACAACCATAGTGATAGATGAAAGAATTTAGAGTAGTTTACATTTAAGTTTACATCAGATATTAAAGAGGTAAGCAAGTTATATAAATAACACATTATTTCATTTAACGGGAATTTATAATAAAACATTTATGGAATTTAAAAATTAAATTATTTTAGTTTGCTAGCTAAACTTTGGAGTAGAAAATTTGAATTTAGAAACAATTCATTAACACAGAGCTTTGTGGTTAGAGATTTGGCATATCGATTAATTGCTGGCTGGATAATCAGGTGTGGGCTTTCAGGTATCATCCTGTTCTTGAGTGGCTGTTACAGGATGGTTCCTTGTGGGATCTGGTGGTTTAAGCATAGGCTGTCAGCAGCACCTCATTCATTCATGGATTCTAGAAGTAGCAGTAGCCCTTCTCCAGTCAGATCTTTCAAAGATCGATCTGACATAGATTAAGCATGGGTGATGCTCTTCCAAAATTAATGACTCCATCCTTCAAGTTTCAAATATACCCTATTTATATTTTTCTTATGAAGTGCTTAACTGGAAAAAAAATTATTTTGCCTGGAAACCCATTAGCTCTTAAAATATTACTTTAAATTATAAAATTTACCAAAATGACCAGAATGCTTTTGTTTAGGTTTCCATGGCACCTTCGATCATCTTCCAGATGTGAAAAAGTGCTACTTCAGCAATTTTAATGAATACAATTTAGCAGACAAATTTGGATAAAGCAATTATCAAACTTTGGTTTAGCCACAGGTGTGGGGACTTAAATGCAAATTTGTTTATGCTAACTTTTATTTTTTTAAATAATTAAAAACTGAAAGCTTTTTGTTTTCTTTTACAAAATAAAAATCATGCCACTCTATATACATTATTATATAAGGTGAATCATATATCCACATACAAATTTATATTTACTAAATTTAATAAATTGACATTTCTAAAATATAAAATTATAACATTAAATTCTATATTTTAAAAATAAATGATATAACACTATATTAGCTGTAACAACTAGTAGCCTATGTATATACAGTATTTATTCATATGTGCATATATAATGCTGCACACCCAACCATGATAGTACAGTTTAGATATTTATTTTAATAAAATGAATATTTTAATAGGGTTTGAACCCAGCACAGATAGGTTTGGTAGTTAAACTGAAAGGTGCAATGAGAAGGGCTTGAACCTGACCATTGCATATCACCGAACTATGCAAAACAAAAAAACAATAAAAAAAAAAATTTTACTCAGGCTTAAAAATATTCTACAGTCATGAACATTGGGATTCTTATGATGAAGGTTTGACAATACAAAACTTATGGTACTATTCCACACAAAATGTAAGTAAGATTACTTTTAACTTTTTTTTAAAGTACTTAAAATATTTACAATTTGAGTTGCTATATATAAAATACACACTTTTGATATCCAAACGGATATCTGAAAAGTTAGTGGGGTTGGGGAGGTTAGTTTAATAATTAATATATAAATATAAATACATCAGGGAAGGGGACAGATCTTTGAAGTCATCATCATCACTCCCTCACTCAGGTAGGATCTGGGTCTTTGTTCTCCACATCCAGAACTATCTGCACTGTTTTACCGACACTGCCCTATTTATTTTTCTTTCTCCATCCCATCCACTACTCTGTTTTATTATTATATCAGCCTACTCTCTATGTTATTTTATTTTACAGATGACCAGCATTTTAAAATTAAGCATAAATTGTTGAAATATTAGGTTGATAATTTTATATTACTGAAATGCTGTAATTCTTTTTCCAGCAATATTTTCTTAATCAATAAGTTTACATATTCATTCATGACTATACAATTTAAATAATTTTTAAGATCTGTGCTAGTTTCAATATCCCAAATTCTGCAATTTGATTTCCCTTGCTGGTTTCATTCTTGCTTCCAATCCAATTTATAATAGTTAGTTTTAAGTAATTAAAATGATGGGTCCCCCCTTTCTTTTAGTTTAAAAATCTGTCTCTACTCTTAGTGATGAATTTATATGATGATGATTTGTTGCTTATACAAAATCATCCCCGGGTGCCAGTCACCAATGAGCAGGAAATCTTATACAAAATGTTTAATAAATCCCCTTAACTTTTACTATGCATTAACACAAATAATGTTATATATTAAAATAATACATTTACAACACTGGTAGCATTAAACATGAAAAAAATTTTTTACTTAAATATATGAGAACATATTTATTTATTTATTTTTTTAAATGAGGTTTCAAGAGTTTGTGAGGGATTTTATTGAGCCTCACATTGTAAGCTCAGGGTCGTATTTTATTATTCGGCCTAAGTTGTGGCACCAGACACACGAAAAAATCTTTTACTCAGGGTATATGGGTGATATTATTGAAACCTCATGTTGCAGAACCAGATGTGGGAAGAAGAATCTTTTACTCAGGGTATATGGGTATTATTATCAAAGACTCATGTTGCAGGGCCAGATGCAAGAAAATAATCTTTTACTCAGGGTATATAGGTGATATTATCGAAGCCTCATGTTGCAGGGACAGACACGGGGAAAAAATCTTTTACTTGGGGTATATGGGTAATATTACCAAAGCCCCATGTTGGGCATATATATTGTAACCCAGCAGTTGATTGGTATCTTATGACCAACTGAAAGGCAGCATGTTGGGTAAGCCAAAAACTGAAACATGTAACCTACCCAAAGGGTCACAGAACATTGACAAAACAAACAGGGAATGGCTAGCAATCAAAGGTACCATGAATAGGCACCATGTAACATAGATTTTTAAAACATCAGAATATGAGTCCTCTTGTAGACAATACCACAACTAAATATGATTATAAAATATGACACTGTTTTATAATTCAAAATATCTTATCTTTGTTCTTAAAATATCTTTATCTCAGATATAGATTATTTTCAATTTTAAATATCTTACCTTATGTCCTAAATTATATTTATCTCAAATACAGGTTATTTTGCAAATTTAAAATTTCATACCTCATATAATAATCAACCTACATAAGATTGAAACAAACAACTAATTATATTTACAATTATTTAATTATCAACCTGGCTTTCATCTTTTATTGAGATCTTTTCAAGATATAAAGCTTCATACATTGCATAATCTATTGATTATATTTACTCCACCTATTGGGTATTATTTTACATTCGACAATACAATTTACATTATGCATATAAGCATATAAATAAAAAAAATTAAAATACATTAAAATGTTTAAACTATATACATGTATATATTTTTATATACTTATAGAAAGAGCGCAAAATTTTCTAGTTAACTTTCCTTGGCTTTTCTAATATGTCTTTTTAATTATAATTTTTCTTTTATATCACGAAAAGATTATTAAATAAGGTAAAGTTAACAAATAATTGTTTATTTCCTGGAAATTACTTATATTGCTTAATTTAAATATAATGACACTTTCCGTGATTGCTGTAGTTAATACGGTCATTTTGAACTTTAGCATAAGATAGTACAATTTTGCATATAAAAAGCTTTAAAATAGGTAGATGGCAACAGAAACAGAATATCTTATCAAATAGGATTAGCCACGCATGATATTATTAAAAATTTACTGGACTTATATTTATTTCTGCAATAAAAAATAATAAAAAATTTGTTACCGAATTTCAGTACTGCTTCCTCCTTGTAAAACTAAAGTCAGACTAAACTTTCTTCAAAATTTGGCGGTCTTCTTTTAGCGACCTCTTACAGAAAAATAATCATTTAATTATACATAAACAAAAGAAAAGAAAAACCCATTACAATCATATAGTTTTCCGTATGATTTAAATGAATTACAAAGTAATTTGACAAATAATGAAAAATAATAAATATACTCAATTAATAATTAGTGATGTATATTTCTTTTAAATATGATTTTCTACAAAAATAAATTATCAGAAGTTATTGTGCTGTATTGATAAGATACTCATCTACTCATCCCCCTCCCATCCAAATCAATTACTGTTTATGATATGTGCTTTTATACTATATTAAATTGCTCTTATTGTTAATAATTTAATTTAATTATTCATGCTCTTCTTCAAAATGAAATTTGGATTACCAAATTTTTTAGTTATTTGCTTAACCTTTTAACCGCTAATTTTATCATTGGTTGTATCAGATAAAAATCAAATCTTTTAATTGGCCAACTCACAAACTGAAGACAAAGCCTATTGTTAAAACATATTCGCCTATAATATTAAATTCAACTCAGATACGTTTATAAAAAGTATATAATTAATTTTTCAGGTTATGAAGAAAACGAAAGTTCTTTCAAAAATAAATTGCTATTTATTTATTCTAAAATATTCAATATCGGCAACATAAAAGTTATAATGTAAACAAAAAGATCGACTTTTACGTTATAGAAAAGTAAATATTTCTTTTTACTACATCTTCAATATTTTTACTTAAATCTTCAATATTTTTCGAAAATAATTTTGTTTTTTTATTATTCTCTCTGAAAATAATTTTAATTTCTCAAAATATTCTTTTATAATAATTAAATCGTATTCGAAATGAAAATCTCAGCATTTTTCTTTATTTTCTTTGATCAGGCAGTTTCTTTGTTCTTTCCAGCCAATCAGAATGTCTTTTTTGGCTGAGAGCATGCTAAGAACCAATCACAAATAATGTTCCTTCTTTGTTTAGGTTTAAATGCGTTTTTTTTCTATTTTTTACTTCTAAAATAAATCGGAAGATGTCACCATCGTACAGAACTTTTAAAAATGAATTCAATACGTGTTTAACGAATATTTTCGTATAAAAACTGGCTGAGTTAGAGTGATTTCAGATGTCGACGAGGAGCCTCATAAAAAACAGTCAAAGAATTAATACTCGTTAAAGTGAGTAAATAGCATACTTTATTAATCACTTAATATTATTATTATTTCATTTTTTTATTTCCTAGAAAAGGATAGCATTGTTTTCCTGTGGAAACAATGCTAAATAAACCAAGTGTCAATAACACTAGGTTACAATATATATATATATATATATATATATATATATATATATATATATATATATATATATATATATATTAATAATTCAAACAAATATATTTAACACAGTATTCAAAATTAAATAATATATTCTTTACCAGAAGTACTTTCAATTGTTTCACTGACAATCTTTATCAACTGTTAATACAAACGTACAAAAAATAAAAACTTGCATTACCCATCATTCAATCTATTCAAATTTCCCACAATTCTGTTGTCTTTATATTAACCGATTGTTTATTCATTAAACCACCTCTATTCCTAGATATCATCATTGCCTCTTTAATTTTACGTGTTTTACTACACCTTTCAATTTGAATAATTTTTATATCTCTATTATTAAATTTAAAACCATAATTACATGTTTTATTATGATCAAATATAATCAATGGAGTATTCATATTTACTGAAGATATATTTTCTTTCTGTACACGTTTATATAATGTCTTATGATCATTATATCGTTTTTGTAATGTACATTTGGATTCCCCTATATATTTTATTCCACAACCACATTCCAACATATATATAACAGAACTTAATTCAAACTTAGAAATCTTGGCTTTGGAGTTATTTATCATATCATTTATATTATTTGAAGAAAAAAAAGAAATTCTACATAAACCACTAAAAAGTTTATTAATTAATTTAGCTTGTTGATTAGATATAAAAGGAATAGAAATCCATTTATCACTTTTTAATTTACTTAATATTTTCTTATTATTATTCTTATTTTGATTATATTTTGTAATTGTATTATAAATAATATTCCTTCCATAACGAACATTCAACATATCAGTAATATATACATTAATATTTTCAATTTTATCACTAACAAATTTGCACAAATAATCATTTCTAAATAAAAATGACTTCAAACCAGCTAATTTATGACTCATATGAACTTTAGAATTATATGGAATATAACCCCTAATTTCCACAGGCTTTAAAATCATATTATAATTTATTAATGACATTTTAATGACTGCTAAAAAGAAAAAAGTTATTGATGCAAAGACATATTACAGTTTATATCCGTGGTCTGCAGTGTTTCCAAGAATCTTTGCAAATATAAAATTGCATAAAAATTGTTATCCATTAAGAGTAATTGTTGATTTTGGTGGTGTTTTTTATTATAATGCTTGTAGATATATTGAAAAAATAATGCAAGATGTGCTTGGATTTGGAGATTATACGATTTCATCATCATTTGATTTTATTAATAGGATTAAAAATATAAAAATTGATAATAATGATGTTATGTGTACACTTGACATATCTGAAATGTATAGTTCAATTAATCGTATGGAATCAATAGAGATTATTGAAAGAGCTTTGTTTTTAAAATCTATAGATAATAATATTAGGAATTTTATTGTTAAAATATTAAGATTTGTGAATGATAATATATATGTTAAGTTTAATGATTGCTTTTATAAAATGAATTTTGTTTGGTCAATGGGTCTTCCGGTGGTATCACAGCTTTGTAATTTTTTTTATTCCTAATTATGAGGTTAAGATATTGTCTCAGATAAAATATAAAGGAATGAAAGTATATTGTAGATATGTTGATGATGTATTTATATGTGCACATAATGAAATAATAGTTAATTTGTTTAATGAGTTAAATATGATTAATAATGTAAAATGGGTGTTAAATGAAGAGAAGGAAGATTCTATAAAGTTTTTAGATATATTTATTAAAAGAAATAATAATGTGTTTAATTATAATATGATTTTAAAGCCTGTGGAAATTAGGGGTTATATTCCATATAATTCTAAAGTTCATATGAGTCATAAATGAGCTGGTTTGAAGTCATTTTTATTTAGAAATGATTATTTGTGCAAATTTGTTAGTGATAAAATTGAAAATATTAATGTATATATTACTGATATGTTGAATGTTGGTTATGGAAGGAATATTATTTATAATACAATTACAAAATATAATCAAAATAAGAATAATAATAAGAAAATATTAAGTAAATTAAAAAGTGATAAATGGATTTCTATTCCTTTTATATCTAATCAACAAGCTAAATTAATTAATAAACTTTTTAGTGGTTTGTGTAGAATTTCTTTTTTCTCTTCAAATAATATAAATGATATGATAAATAACTCCAAAGCCAAGATTTCTAAGTTTGAATTAAGTTCTGTTATATATATGTTGGAATGTGGTTGTGGAATAAAATATATAGGGGAATCCAAATGTACATTACAAAAATGATATAATGATCATAAGACATTATATAAACGTGTACAGAAAGAAAATATATCTTCAGTAAATATGAATACTCCATCGATTATATTTGATCATAATAAAACATGTAATTATGGTTTTAAATTTAATAATAGAGATATAAAAATTATTCAAATTGAAAGGTGTAGTAAAACACGTAAAATTAAAGAGGCAATGATGATATCTAGGAATAGAGGTGGTTTAATGAATAAACAATCGGCTAATATAAAGACAACAGAATTGTGGGAAATTTGAATAGATTGAATAATGGGTAATGCAAGTTTTTATTTTTTGTACGTTTGTATTAACAGTTGATAAAGATTGTCAGTGAAACAATTGAAAGTACTTCTGGTAAATAATATATTATTTAATTTTGAATACTGTGTTAAATATATTTGTTTGAATTATTATTATATAATTTAAAAATACAGACATTAAATGGTTGCAGTTATTTATTTATATATATATATATATATATATATAATATATATATATATATATATATATATATATATATGTTAAAGCGAAGATTTGCACGGGTTAAATATATAAAATACATATTTTGCGGGTTCATCCGTGTTAAAAACTTTTAATACCAATATACTGACGTTTCGACTTGGTCACACAAGCCATCCACAGAGTTATAAAAAAAAAAAAAAAAACTCTGTGGATGGCTTGTGTGACCAAGTCGAAACGTCAGTGTATTGGTATTAAAAGTTTTTAACACGGATGAACCCGCAAAATATGTATTATATATATATATATTGTGTAGTTTCAGTAGTTCTTTACACTTGAGAAGTCTGCTTGTAGCAGTGAAACCTTTGGTAGTGTTCTAATATTATTTTATGCTGGTCTGGTTGAATTTGGATTTGGGGTAATTTTAATTATACAAATAAATATTCTACCCCCTCCCCATTTTTTTATCAATGCTCATTTACATTTCTACCACAAATTTTAAATCTTCCAATTATTTAATAATGCCCATTTTCCACCTAATTTTTCTGGACCTTTAACTATATTTACATATCTCTTCAAATTTTTCTGAATGTATAAAGTTTCATAACATTCTTTTTCCATAATCTTTAACATGTTTTATAACACTAATATTCTTTTCACATTCAATATTATGATCACTATCTAAATAATGTATATATGATCTGACCTGATATTTTTCCTATTAATTGCTCTATCATGTTCCTTCCTTCTATCACCTATCATTCTGTGTTTCTGTCCTTTATAAACATTATTACAATTTCCACATTCAATTTTATAAACCATTCCTCTTTTATTATTAATACCATTTATCATATTTATATTACATAACCATCTATCCAAAGACTTACTATTTTCCCAAGCTGTTCTTACATTATCTGGTAATTTTTCTCTTACTAACTTTCCCTTGAATGTGGAATAGACATTCAATTACAATCTTTATATTTAAATCAAACATACTTATTTCAACTACTTATATATTTTTATTTCTTAAAATATTTTGAATTACCTTCCTTTTATATCCTATTTTAATATAATCATTCTCTACTTCTAATTTTTGCTCATATGACTCTTTCCTATCTAATGTAAGTTTATATTTTTTTAAATGAATTTCCTTTAAAACCCCTACTTTTTGTCACCATGGCTAATATGATCTTGGATCAATTCAAATTCTAATTTTTCTATTTTTAATATAATGCTTTCCCACTATTCCATTCATCATTCTTTTTTTTTTACAAAATTATCTAAATATTTTAATCCATTTACCTCTTTCTTTATTGTAAACCCAATTTTATATTTATTATTGTTTAATTCATTAAAAACCTTGTCAATACTTTTACTATTTCCAATAACAATAATACCATCCACTAATATTATCCACATCCCTATAAGAATTTATAATTATTTTATTTTTTATAAACTCATCCACTATACTTACAACCATTGATGATAATATTCCACTTATCAAACAACCCATAACCTATTCTTTTTTTATACTCCAAAATGTTTCCTTATGTATAAAATACAAAGCCTAAACTGCCATTATTAAATTATATATATATCATCATCATCTTCAACCTTTATCAATACACTGCAGGATGAAGGTCTCTCCAAGTTCAATCCATCTTCTCTGATCTTTAGCTTCTCTTCTCCACATCATCCCTGCACATTTCCAGGCAACTGAGAAGAAAGACCATGGAGTTTCTTGATCTTAAACTCAAAGGTAAAAAAACCAATAAACTAACCATGCTGGCTAATGTATGTTGGTAAGCAGCCCATCCATGTTTGTATATTATATGAACAATCACATTTATGAATTTGCCCTGCTCAATTTCTTTAATGCCTCCAAGAGGAATCACAGGGTCACCTTTTAATTAATAGCAAACTCCTTTCTGCAGCCAAATTATATTATATGTTTATATATATATATATATATATATATATATATATATATATATATATATATATATATATATATATATATATATATATATATATATATATATATATATATGATATATATATATATCCAATACTCTGACAAAACATTACTTTCCATTTCTTCATAAGTATTTCAATACTATTATTTCTAGGTACACTTTGGTATATTTTTTCAATATCAATGATGTATTTCGATTTAATTTAATATTATTTAACCAAATAACAATTTCTTCTTAATTTTTTATATAATATTTTCCAAATCCAATTACTTCTACAATCTTTTTATATACCAAATTACATATACCTTTAAGTATATAATTGTTACAATCTAAATGTACCCTTATTGGCATATTCTCTTTATGTGTCTTAAACTTTCTAACTTATATACTGATGTGCAAAACTTGTAAAATATAAACACTTATATTCCTTCACATTGATTAAATTTTTCATTTTCATATAATTCAACAATAACTTATACTTTGTTTAAATCTTATTTCCAGAGTCTTTATTTAAATTTTTTTTATATCCTTGTTTAACTGTGCCTTCTTCTATTTTCCTTTCATTGTCCATCTCATTTAAATTAGAAATCTTTACCTTTATTCTCACTTGTTACTATTATTTTTTTTATTTACCTTTTCAGCAATTTTATGTATTATAGGCTTTTCTTTCTATTCCTTCTTATTATATTTAACTCTTTTATTTACAACATTACTAATTTTGACTGCAATTCAATTTTTAAAACACTCTTTATATTTGCTGGTTCCATACTCATAACAGTTGCCTCTTGAACATAATTATTTAAAAGCAGTACATAGTTAATTCCCTTATTTCAACCCCTTGATTGTTTATTATCAAATTCCACATTAACGTATTCTCTTTTTCTTTATTTCATTTACTTATGTTATTTAATCTGTTTTTAAAATTTTCTTTTTTATAACATAATCATTTCCATTTTAAAATTATAACCCAAAAAAGTGATCTTTATATATTCAAATAAATTTTGAGATATATACATTCTTTCCTATTATATCTTTTAATATTATAATTAATTTTATCATATTTTTTTCTTTTAGAAATGAATTAATTAATATGTCTACAAAAGTAAATAACATAAAGAAAAATATAATAATGTTATGAATATATATAATGTGGAATTTCTTTATGAAGTATAATAAGTATATCCTTCTTATTGTATTGCCAAATTCACATAATATTAAATCAACTATGCTCATTACTACTGTTTTACAGTGCTTTAATTTTAATCCACTATGACCGTTTCAATTACCCCAGCAATCTTCTTCAGAACTATAATATAATACAATATATGAACATAAATATACATGAACATATAATTTTATATTTTATATATACATCTACTAAAAGTATAACTTAAAATTTTAAACTTTGAATTTAACAGGTGAGATTTGGAGATATAACTGAAAGGTGGGTAAAAATAAGTTAAAAAATAATTTTATAGATTAAAGTAAATTATAAATATTGAATGTTAATAAAATGAATAATAATAATAATAATAATGTAAAGTATAAAAGGTATAAAGTTAGAGTTAAATATTTAAAAGAGTAATAAGAGAAAAATAAAAATTATATATATTTATAATTGAAATAATAAATTTAACGGTTTATATACTATTACAAACAATACTTCTGCGGATTTAAGGATTGTTTGTATTAGTTTGTAAACCGTTAAATTTATTATTTCAATTATAATTACAATTTTGTTTTTAATTAACGGACATTTTATTATTATATATATATATGATTATAGGAGGTATTAATTAATGAATATAGAATATAAAAAGAGTAAAATGTACAATATACAACAATATTAAAACGGTAACAATTAAATAATGATTATAAGAGGTATATTATAAAATGCAAATTTATATGTTCATGTATATTTATATTTATATATTTGTATTATGTTATAGTTCTGAAGAAGATTTCTGGGAAAATCGAAACTGTCATAGTGGTTTGTAATTAATGCATTATAAAACAATAGTAAAAAGCATAAGTGATAGAATACTAATGTGGCATTTGATAATCAAAGGTTTTAATTAAAGGTGTTAAGTATGTACCGCTTGTAAATAATGACGTTCAAAAGGCAGCTAATGTAAGTGTGGAAGCAGCAAATATAATGATTTAAAAATTGAATTACAGTTAAATATTAATAATGTTGTAAATAAAAGGCTTAAATATAATAAGAAGGAATGGAAAGAAAATTTTATAGTATATAAAATTGTTGAAAGGGTAACTAAAAAAAGTTTAATAAAAACAAGTGAGGCTGAAGGCCAAGATTTATACTTTTAAATGAGTTGGATTATGAAAGGAAAATACAAGAAAATATGATTAAACAAGAATATAAAAAAATAGGTAAATATCCAGGGAATAAAATTCAAAAATAAGGTATAAATTATTGTTGGATTAAATGAATTTAATCAATAAGAAAAAATATAAGTAGTAATATCCTACAGATTTTGAGTATCTGGGTATACTAAGAAAGATTAAGATACAAAAAGACTATACCAATAAGGATAATTTTAGATTTTAACAATTATATACTTAAAGGTATATGTAATTTGATACATAAAAAGATTGTAGAAGTAACTGGATTTAGAAAATATTATATAAAAAATTCTGAAGAAATTTGTAAATTTAATAGAAATTCCTCATTTGATATTAAGAAAATGTACCAAAGTGTATCTAGAAAAGATAGTATAGAACTAGTTATGAATAAATTAAAAGTAAGTAATGTTTTGTCAGAATATATATATATTGTAACGAGCATAGATGTTCGTTACATTGTTGTTGTTTTTTTAATTTATTAAACATGAAAGTAAATTAAAAAGTTCGCATTTAAAAATTTTCTTTAAGAATTAAAAATTGAAATTAAATATCATCTTAAACTCTTATATATTAAATCGCACAGATAATAAAAAATTATTAAAATAAAACTTTATTAAAGAAAAAGTATTTTAAAACTAAATTTTAAAAAGATTTGGAGATGAAATTATATCTTTAAATTTATCTTTAAATATATTTTTGATTTGGAAAACAGGTTAATTAATCAGAAATGGAAATGATTGTTAATTAGTTAAATGTAAACCAGCCTTCGGTATTTAAATGTAAAAACACCGGTCAGATAGGAAAACAATAGAAACTGTTAGCAAATAAGAAGAAATCCCTATGGAATCAGACCGCAGTGAAAGGACCATTGCATCAGTGACGTAATGTAAATTCAATCCTTCACATTAATATAAAAGGAAAATTTGGAAATTATTGATCAGTGACTGGAAATTTATTATTACGATGTGACTATATGTAATAGTACGGAGTTGGAGGAATTGACAGACGCATGGTCAATTCTTTCAGCTGTTAAAGAAAGGAGAAATGAACTATCATTTCCTACATTGAGGACCAACTAAATTAAAAAACCTCCAAATGAATAAATAAAACAACGGCTAAATGGATACCAATTTTAGGACGGCATGGGAATTTACGTTCATGGCAAGCAACGGATAAAGTTGGACGTTTTAAAAATCGTAAGAACTTATATATTCACTTGAAACAATAAGAACTCTAAATTTTAAAACTTTTTAGTAAATAATGCAATAGAATCCTATCTGACCAAACTAAATTCTTCATTAATAATGTTATTTGATGTATTTTTTTTCTTATTTATGTAAAATCATTTCCATTTATTTATTTTTTTTATTCTTTAAGTTTTTATCATGATTTTTTTTTTTTTGTTTTTCGTTAAATTAATTATATAAATGTTAAACTTAAGTCGGGCGTGAATGGCTGTATAGATTTGTAAAGTTATATTAGGGGAGGGTAATCTTAGGTTATTTGTGTCGTTGTTAGATTGGGTCAATGGATTGGATATATTGATGTAGTTAGTAGATGTAATCAGAGATTCGCTACTGGCAGAATCGCTTCATACTCCGCACCCTCCCGTTTTGCCTATGGAAGGAATTATAAGACGCAGAGTGCAGTTCCTTTCTATGGAGTTTTTTTTTTATTGTTCTTCTCGTTGGATAGAAGTAATATTCCTATCTACTGAGAGTCAATATCTTCTCTTAATCTTTTTTGGTGCTGCCATATTCCGTATTACATTGAATACATCGATGTATCAGATGGATTGATGCCAGTTTGACTGTGAATTTTAGCCTAAGGTTAAATAGGGATAGAATATTTTATTTTCAAATGCAAATCTATGTGGTCTATTCATACTTGACCCTAAATAAAAATGCATTAAATTTAAGTTGTTTATGGACGCTTGCATGGATTGTTTATCGGTTAACTATGTTTGCATTTTCATATTTGATCAAAATATATATAGACATTCGATAAATAATGATACCTTACGGTGAGTATCTAAAATGTATTTATTCGGATGTCTTTTAAGTTATTGGTGACAATGCAAGTATCTTATGATGAATACTATTGGGTTACATACAAATTTCCCTCCGCAATTGTCAGTAATCAATAATTTTGTATTTTGATCGTTTATGTTTACTTTGAAATGTTTTTGACCGTGAAATCTATGTAACCGATCTATATTCAACATGATAAACAAGCTTTCCTAAATTTATCTGTGCAAACTTAATTAAAATGTAAAATTAGAATATAATAGTAATTAAATGTAAATTAAAGTCAAAAATCTAAGGTAAAGTTAAAAATAATGTTAAATGTTAAAATGTAAAAGTAATACTAAAATAGATTTAAATCTTATATATATTTGCATAAATAAATGTTTGTATGTTAATTACTGGCAGTGGCTTATTTTATTTATTTTTTAATGTTGAAATCTAATTAGATAAGATCTTATATTATTTAATCTCTGCTATTCCACTGAGCTAGTGACATGGGCTAACGACCGGATGCAAAATTTAAAAAAAAAAAATTTTTTTTTTGACTTATGTATCTGCCTACTATATAAATTTTTCTAGGTTTAAATGCCTAGATGGCGCCCCGTAGTGCAGATCACGTTAAGTCCCACATTCTCCGGATCGTTACAATGGCGAACCAACTCGGGCCGATCTTTAATAAACCACAAATACCCTGAGCAAATTTTGTCAAAATGAAATATTTTTATCTGTTTACATAAAGTCGTATACTTTAAATCTGATAAAAGCACTGCCAGAAAGAAATAGCACATATATTAAAAACCAACGGAAAGATATAAAAAATTTTAAAACTAATTTTTGTTAAAAAAAAAAAAAAAAAAGTCAAAAGGTTGCAATAAATATGTTTTTTTTTGTTGTTGATATATATTATGCTTTAACGTGTATAGGCGCGCACAGCCCTGTAAGTTTATGATCGAAATGTGGTGCCTTACGATGAGTACCTTTGGGAATTACTTCAGTGTAACCCTATTTAAGCATTTTAATCAGTCATAAATAAGTTGGTGGTATTTATAATTGTGCTGCAAATATACACGCATAAACCCATTATCTTTCAAAATATATTTACTTCAATGCAACCTTCCTAAATAATTTAAATAATTTGCTTGTCATGCCGTGAGTAAAAATAAAATGTATAAAATAAAATAGAATTCTCGGGGGGAGGAGGTGTAAACGTAAATGGTCCTTAGGTAAGCGATAGTCAACATTTTCTTTTTCTTTTTGTATATAGTCTTTTCGTAAAATTATTAACCGGATGTTTTGTAAATGTCTTCGTCAATCGTGTACCGTAATTACTAACCCTAAGTAAAATTTTTTTTTTTTGATCATTTTTTTTAAGTAACTTTACTGATATGTAACGAGCATAGACGTTCATTACATTGTTTTTTTTTTTTAATTTATTAAACATGAAAGTAAATTAAAAAGTTCGCATTTAAAAATTTTCTTTAAGAATTAAAAATTGAAATTAAATATCATCTTAAACTCTTATATATTAAATCGCACAGATAATAAAAAATTATTAAAATAAAACTTTATTAAAGAAAAAGTATTTTAAAACTAAATTTTAAAAAGATTTGGAGATGAAATTATATCTTTAAATTTATCTTTAAATATATTTTTGATTTGGAAAACAGGTTAATTAATCAGAAATGGAAATGATTGTTAATTAGTTAAATGTAAACCAGCCTTCGGTATTTAAATGTAAAAACACCGGTCAGATAGGAAAACAATAGAAACTGTTAGCAAATAAGAAGAAATCCCTATGGAATCGGACCGCAGCGAAAGGGCCATCGCATCGGTGATGTAATGTAAATTCAATCCTTCACATTAATATAAAAGGAAAATTTGGAAATTATTGATCAGTGACTGGAAATTTATTATTACGATGTGACTATATGTAGTAGTACGGAGTTGGAGGAATTGACAGACGCACGGTCAATTCTTTCAGCTGTTAAAGAAAGGAGAAATGAACTATCGTTTCCTACATTGAGGACCAACTAAATTAAAAAACCTCCGAATGAATAAATAAAACAACGGCTAAATGGATACCAATTTTAGGACAGCGTGGGAATTTACGTTCATGGCAAGCAACAGATAAAGTTGGACGTTTTAAAAATCGTAAGAACTTATATATTCACTTGAAACAATAAGAACTCTAAATTTTAAAACTTTTTAGTAAATAAGGCAATAGAATCCTATCTGACCAAACTAAATTCTTCATTAATAATGTTATTTGATGTATTTTTTTTCTTATTTATGTAAAATCATTTCCATTTATTTATTTTTTTTATTCTTTAAGTTTTTATCATGATTTTTTTTTTTGTTTGTTTTTTTCGTTAAATTAATTATATAAATGTTAAACTTAAGTCGGGCGTGAATGGCTGTATAGATTTGTAAAGTTATATTAGGGGAGGGTAATCTTAGGTTATTTGTGTCGTTGTTAGATTGGGTCAATGGATTGGATATATTGATGTAGTTAGTAGATGTAATCGGAGATTCGCTACTGGCAGAATCGCTTCATACGCCGCACCCTCCCGTTTTGCCTATGGAAGGAATTATAAGAAGCAGAGCGCAGTTCCTTTCTATGGAGTTTTTTTTTTATTGTTCTTCTCATTGGATAGAAGTAATATTCCTATCTACTGAGAGTCAATATCTTCTCTTAATCTTTTTTGGTGCTGCCGTATTCCATATTACATTGAATACATCGATGTATCAGATGGATTGATGCCAGTTTGACTGCGAATTTTAGCCTAAGGTTAAATAGGGATAGAATATTTTATTTTCAAATGCAAATCTATGTGGTCTATTCATACTTGACCCTAAATAAAAATGCATTAAATTTAAGTTGTTTATGGACGCTTGCATGGATTGTTTATTGGTTAACTATGTTTGCGTTTTCATATTTGATCAAAATATATATAGACATTCGATAAATAATGATACCTTACGGTGAGTATCTAAAATGTATTTATTCGGATGTCTTTTAAGTTATTGGTGACAATGCAAGTATCTTATGATGAATACTATTGGGTTACGTACAAATTTCCCTCCGCAATTGTCAGTAATCAATAATTTTGTATTTTGATCGTTTATGTTTACTTTGAAATGTTTTTGACCGTGAAATCTATGTAACCGATCTATATTCAACATGATAAACAAGCTTTCCTAAATTTATCTGTGCGAACTTAATTAAAATGTAAAATTAGAATATAATAGTAATTAAATGTAAATTAAAGTCAAAAATCTAAGGTAAAGTTAAAAATAATGTTAAATGTTAAAATGTAAAAGTAATACTAAAATAGTTTTAAATCTTATATATATGTGCATAAATAAATGTTTGTATGTTAATTACTGGCAGTGGCTTATTTTATTTATTTTTTAATGTTGAAATCTAATTAGATAAGATCTTATATTATTTAATCTCTGCTATTCCACTGAGCTAGTGACATGGGCTAACGACCGGATGCAAAATTTAAAAAAAAAATTTTTTTTTTTTTGACTTACGTATCTGCCTACTTTATAAATTTTTCTAGGTTTAAATGCCTAGATGGTGCCCCATAGTGCAGATCACATTAAGTCCCACATTCTCCGAATCGTTACAATATATATATATATTGTAACAAACACTCAATCTATCCTGATCACAGATAACTATGTATCTGGAAAATTTATTTACTGTGATCAAAATGGATGAGGATGATGGTTTGCACCGACTAGATTCAGGAAGAAACAAGAAATATTAAATATTGTTTAGACAATTGAGAAATAAAAGCACTAAAACAAACATCAGCCAGATTAAGTTTAAACACATTTTAAAATTTTATTTAAGAGAAATATAAATGATAAAGTAAAAGTTTCTAAGTCTACATAATAGGGTTATCTCAGGCGTGTACCAGAAAAAATAAAATGAAAATGTAATGCTCTGGCAGACAGACTAATTTTTTAATAATAGATTAGAAAGGGAGGGAACAAATTTCTTTCAGCTGAGAATTCACCAAAACACTGGTTTCCCATTCAGAGATACCAAAACAATACGTTCTTGAAATAAATCAATGAAACCAGTGCTGGCGAGCATTTTCTAACTTGGAAAATGCATTGGGACCAAGAACATCATATGCCAGTAGAAGCTGCATGTTATACTACATTTAAAGTAAAGATGATTGATTTACCCCATGAACAAAATAAAAATATGATTAATACGTCCTAGTATAAATTATAAAAACAGAAGGAAATTTATGTCTCCAATTTAATAAAATAACAAACTTAGAAAATACTCTGATGTAAATGATTTCAAATTAATAAAATATTAAACCTGATGGAAGGAAAACTGACATTTAAAATTGGTGAATCTCCAACCAAACAAGTGGCCAAAACTAATAATAATTAAAGGTCTCAATAGGAGACAAGTAAATAA
Organism: Epiperipatus broadwayi; assembly: GCA_028023455.1. Lineage (NCBI taxonomy): Eukaryota > Metazoa > Onychophora > Udeonychophora > Euonychophora > Peripatidae > Epiperipatus > Epiperipatus broadwayi. Next base: position 189,267 of record JAQFVV010006541.1, read on the forward strand.
TTAGAAAACCAGTTATGTCTGCCCAAGCATTTCAAGAAAGTGAAATAATATAATTACCAATAAATTTCCAAATCAAGCTCTGAGTACATGCACTGATAAAATTTAAAGCCACACTTAAAGACAAAATAAATCTAGCAAACAAATATAAACACGAACCTAGATTTTTTTATGGGTTAGTTTATCAGAGAGTGCATATGAGCAGAAAATATTAAAACATTAAATGCCTTAGCAGAAAGGTTTCTTTCACTATAATTTATAAAAGGGAATTAATATTATCTTCCTGCTGGCAACTTATAAAAAAACAACAATCCTAGCTTCCCGATTCAGAGATATATGAAAAATATATAGTCTTTCAGGAAATCGATGAAACGGCACCAACAAGCATTTCCTCCCCCAGAATAATGTATCAAGACAAAAATGTAATATTGCCAGAAGGACTCTCCTCTGATATACTACCTTTAAAGCAATTCAGGGTCGATTTACATGCAAGACAAATGAAAAATATGATTACGATCTTATATAATCTAGAAAATAAGAAATCTCTAACTACAGAAAACCCGAACAATAAACATGATAAACTGCCAGTCAAAAGAGTTTGCAGTTTTCAAAAAGTGCAAATACAGTAATTTAAACCAATAAGTGGATAATAAAATAAATACAGGTGAGCTAATTTAAAATTACACAAGACTGCTAAAGCATTTATTAAAAGTTAGGCATATAATTAGAAATATATTAAACATATAAATACAAACTCACTAATTATTCTCCAATAAATAAAATTGAAAGCAAACTTGGAATCTTAAAACTAAAATTCCAAGACACATGGCAAAATACAATGATAAACAAATACAGCTAATAAATATGAGGTTAAATAATTATTAAGAATACCGATTTATTTCAGATTGAGTGGAGATTTAACTAAAGAATATACCCTAGCAAGAATAAAAGAAAATATTTATCTTATGGTAAAGTAAATTTTGTGTATTTTCAAGGAGTGTGCACTTTTATTTGAGTTCATATTTCAGGTGTTCCATTTTGACAGAGGCAAGTGTGGAGGCATATTGGGGATCTGGCTTATTGTAGACTTTTACAAGATGACTGAAGGAGAGTTTACAGGCATGGGTCCATGTTTTGGGTTAAGCTAGCATGACATATTGATGCTGATAACACATAGAGTAGTAGATTTTGACATTCTATAAAGCAACGAATTCTATTAACAATTGTAAGTTTAAAAAGAAATTAAATATCCGAACTGCTACCAAAATGCTATGAATCTCAGCAGGCTATAATCAAAGTGTGTAAAAGAATACTGAATCTCACTTCGAAGTAGCATGTTAGCCAAGAATAAAAACTATTGTCCCCCTAAAATTTTCAGGGTTATTTTTACCACGCTACATTTCCTGCAAAAACTTTCCTTGTTGTCAAATTCTATACCTTAGGAAAGGGCAAATCTCAATCTCCTGCTCAATCTAATGAAGAATTCTAACCAGGGATTATTTTAAACAAAAACAACAACACAAAAGTAAATCTTCGCTTTTAAAATAAACTTAGAAATGATTAACATAAAAGCGACAGGAATGTAATTTGATTAAAAACAAGCAGTGAAAGAAAACTATTTTAAAATCAATTCTATAAAAATTTTAATGTTCTATTTTAAATATAAATAAGTATGTGTTTTAATACACGTATTCGTTTTAAATAATTTAAAAAAAATTTAATATTAGAAATTTAATGAAAATTAAAAATCTTTTTTAATTTTAAGTAATAAAACCATTGAATCAGATATCAATCTGGTTCAATATATATATATATATATATATATATATATATATATATATATATATATATATATATATATATATATATATATATATATATATATATATATATATAATTCATGAAAGATCATTAATGGTAATTTAGGCTTTGTATTTAAAACTTAAGGAAGAATTGTGGAGTATAAAAAAGGAATGCATTATGAAATGTTCCATAAGTAGGATATTATCATTTAGTTGTTGTAACTAGTACAGAGGAAAGTATATTAGATAAATTTATAAAGAATAAAGGAATTATATAATATTATAGAAATAATAAGTGAAATAATGCTTAAAGCTAATTGGGATAATTAGTAACCATTAGAAACCACCAGTAACTACATAAACATTCACAATAAGAATAGTAATCAATATTTCTCACTGCTGTCAAGGCAACCATCTCACCTTTTAATCTTTAAGTGTCAATGGACCATTAGTAAGAATGGATTTCCATTCTTGCTATTAAAAGGTGAGAAGGTTGCCTTGACAGCAGTTAGAAATATTGGTTGCTATATTTACTGTGAATGTTTAGGTGATTACTGGTTTATAATATTATAGGTATGTGGATGATATTGTTATTAAAAATAATAGAAGTATTGATAAGGTTTTTAATAAAATTAATAATAATGAATATAAAATTAGATTTACAGTGGAGAAAGAGATAAATGGATTAAAATATTTAGATATTTTTGTGAAGAGAGGAAGGTTATATGAAATAGTGGTAAAGAATTATATTAAAAATAAAAATAAAAAAAATGTTTAATTGATTCAAAATCATATTAGCCATGGTGTCAAAAAATAGGAGTTCTAAAAGAATTTAAGTTAAAAAATGATAAACATACATTAGATAAAAGAGAGGCATGTAAACAAAAATTAGAAGTAATGAATGATCATATCAAAATAGAATATAAAAGAAAGATAATTGCAAATATTTTTAGAAATAAAATATAAATAGTAGAAATAGATATGATAAGAATAAATATAAAGTTTGTAAATGGATGTCTAGTCCATATTCAAGGAAATTATATAAAAAGTTAGCAAGAGAGAAATTACTAGATAATGTAAGAATAACATGGAGAAAATATTGTCATTGTTTATATAGTTATGTAATACAAGTAGGATCAATAGCATTACTAATAAGGTAGGGATGGCTTATAAAATTTAATGTACAAATGTAATAAGGCTTATATAGGACAGATAGGAAGAACAATAAGTGATAGTGGGAAGAAACATGATCAAACAATTAACAGGAAAGATATTAGGTCAGGACTATATATTCTTTACTTACATACTGGTCATAAAATGGAATGTGAAAAGAATAGTAGGGTTATAAAACATGTTACAGATTATCAAAAAAGAATATGTAATTAAACTTTATACATTTAGAAACATTTGAATAGATGTGAAAATATAGTTAAAGGTCTAAAAAAATTAGATGGAAAATTGGGCATTATTAGATAATTGGAAATTTAAAAATTAAGGTAGAAGTGTGAGTGAGAATTGACGAAATGGGGAGGGGGAGGTGAATAGAATATTTATTTGTATATAGATATATAAAAATATATGTATATGTATTTATATAGTTTAAATTTTTTATGCATTTTTAATTTAATTCATTTATTTCTATGTATAATGTTAATTATATTGTTGAAGATAAAATAATGTCCAATAAATGGAGTAAATATAATTAATAGATCATGTGATGCATAAAACTGTATATCTTGAAAATGTTTGAATAAGAGATTAAAGCTGGCTTGCTGATTAAATAATTGTAAATATAATTAGTCATTTGTTTCAATCTTATTTAGATTGATTATTATATTAAGTATATATTTATAACAATATTGTGGTCAAATAACTTTTATATTGAATATTTTAGCATTGCATGTTTTAAAATATCTTGATCTCAGGTTTCAAATTCAGCACAGAATGCACTTGGAACAAAATGTTAATGGTAATACATTAACTTCTTAACAAAAAATATGATGGTTATTATTTATTCTAGTTATTGAACATTTGACACTTCATTTAATTTGTTCTGGAATCTTAGTATTTTTAAGAAAGTAGAAATGAAACTACATAAAAACAAAGTACTCAAATATTATATGATTGGTAACTTGAAAAACATTCCTAAATGCTCTAAAATTATATAAATTTAATTATTTTACTTCTACTGACTATAAAATACAGAAATGTTATATTTTCTTATGCAAATTTGAATTAGTAAGGGTATCTTTTATGCTGCCAAAAATTTTAAAGAACGAAAATTTAGTAAAAATTTTTAAAAAATAAAATATTATAAAACATTATATATACAAGAAAACATAGATAAATATATTGATATGGGTTCAACAAATTTGGGAGAGAAATTGTCACTGTTAGATAATTGGAAGCTGCACTTTATTTGAATGTATGTATATTGAATTAGGTCCATTTAAAAAAGGTTGTTTAATTGGGTTTAAATCCCTTTTAACATAATTTTAAATTTTATATTTTTAATATTATGAGAATTGACCAGCCCTTCAAGCAGAAAGAAGAATAACATCAATAGCAGGGCCATTAATGATAAACATGGTCAGATCAAGATATGCAAAGCATAACTTGATCACATTTCCAGACTGTGGCCCACCTTGGTTGCTAGATTCAAACCACCCAAAGCATTTTATTTGTTTTGAACATCAATCTTAGGAATCAACCAGTCATAAGTTATATAATCAGCATGCTTTGGTCAATACATTCAAAGTCCAGCACTCAAAATATGCCATGACTTGCTCACACTCAGTTTGAAGGTCCATCATATTTATTTAACACAAAATAACTCTACAATAATTTACTGGTGATGCAGTGACAAGAGAGAAAAAGAAAATAAACAAAATAATTAAAACAAACATTAATATTTATTTATATGCATATATATTTAACACATTATAACAATTAAAGATTTGACATAAAAAATGACTTTAGGTTATAGTTATAATTGTCCTTTATTTAAAGTTCATTCATTTGAAATGAAGTCTAGACTGTGACCAGAATATATTTAAAGTATCTTTACCTAGGTTTTCATGATTGTCTGTTTCCAACCGGTTGGCTTTTTTTTGGTCTCTGTTGATAGTTCCAGAGTGTGTATTTGTTGTTTTGATTAACAATCGGAGAGAAAGATTAATGGTAGCATTGATTCACTATCTAGGCATTTGTTTTGGGGAATTGGTTCAGACAAGCACAGTTAATAGCTGAAGGCTTGGGGCATGAAGCCCTGTCAGACACACCCATGGCTTATGTGGCCTCTCCATTAATGTTGACCACAAAAGTAATGATTGGCTTACTACTGCACTTACAATTTCCAAATATTCTGCATTCTTTAGAAAGAATCTGAATTCTGGACTATCACAACCAGACTGAAGAACAGTAACCAAGATGTAACTTTTATATCTTAACTCTCTCATTGTTTTATTTTATCTTGGCTTGAATCGCTCTTTTAATTAATTTTACATTTTTTTAATTAAATTATAACTAATAATGTAGCTTAAACCATGGCACAATGGAACACTATTTAAAATGAATGCTTTTCTTTCCAAACATAAGGGAAAGTCTTTTTAAAAAAAGACAAAATGGATCCACTCTATTTTTTTTTTTACCCAAGCTATATGTATGGGCAAATTTGAAGCATATGGAAGTGAGAGCATGAAGATATTGATTAATTACTTTAAATTACTAATCATATGATTTTTATTAATGACATTTGCAAAATTTTAACATTTTATGATACATCATTATTAGATTAAAAACTTACACATATGTAAATATTTTACTTATATAATATTTCTTTAATTTATTGATTTTTACATTTGCCTTAATCTGAATTTGTTTAGATTCATCTAACTGGTTGACTGTTTATAGCGGTAATGCAGCACTGTGATGGCATGTCATTAAAATTTTGTGTTCTTTTTAAAATGACATAAAAGATACAAGTATGATATCAACAGAAATAACATTTGTTTCATTTTTCGATTCTCTTTTAAATGACATACATTATGTTGAAATCCGAAAAAAATTGAATTTTTTATGAATATTTTTATTTGTACATTCATTTATTTTTTTTTTATTTTTTGCTAAGTTTACTATTTTTCACAGAGAAAATAAAGGCAGAAATTTTTAAACAGCCAAAGAGTTTACAAAAACGGATTAAAAATGTTTCAATAAAATTTGCATTTCAAGGCCTTCAAAATGTAATTAGAATATCAGGTTGTAAGTATTAAAAAATTTTATTTTTAATTATTTGAATAGTAAATTTTTAAAATCATTTAATAAATGGTATGTTTGCATTTGTATTGGTGTCTGTGTAGTATATAAAATATATATCATTTATGTTCTTTATTATATGTATATAAATTTAAACATTTGTATTCAAATACAACAAAAGTAGTTTATATAATTTTGAGGCTGTGAATTAGAATATTGGGTCATAAGTATTAAAAAAAAAATTATTTTTAAATATTTAAAAAAAATTTTCATTTAAATTATTTGATAAATGGTATATTTGTGTATGTATTGATTTCTGTGTAGCATATAGAAATTATATATCATTTATGCTTTTTATTATATGTATATAAATTTAAACATTTATATTCAAATACAACAAAAGTAGTTTATGTAGTTTTGGGGCTTAGATCTAAGTTTAGACAATCTTATTTTCTAGACATAATGATTCTCAAAAGGTTTAATAATTTATTACTATGTTTATATTTATATTACTGTGTTTGTGTTTGAAATTACAGGTTTGTGTTTATATAACAAGAAATGTCTATATATATAAAATTAAGGTATTATAGAGCAATACAATGCAAATTTTAGGACTGATTATCAATTATACAGAAATTTTGCAGTTGACAAAGCTATCACAAAATTTACTGGGCATAGTACTATGTAAAAATATAAACACTTAAAACCAACAAAGAAAGATTTCAAAGGGTGTGTGTGTGTGGAAATAACCACAATAGTTATGTATATACCACATGAAATTGTATGCAGACAAAGAATCAAAATTCTGATTCTTGCCTATGCCTTGGTACTCATGCTGTGGAGTGAGTAGTTTTGCCACATCTTGCATCACATTATTTTCAATTCTATAGCTAGAAAATGAGCTATATGCAAATAAATTATGTATCTGTGGGACACTAAATATAACAAGACAGCATCACTGGTGTGCATAAAGAATATAAGCATCACTGATGTACACAAAAAATATAAAATGAAGAGATGAAACTCATTCCATCAGTAATACACACAGTAACCTACAATTTCTAGTTTTAGACAGACAAAAAGCCAATTGCTATGATGACAAATACATACCCATCTTTTGGAAATGATTTGTTTTGTACCTTTTATTAGGATGAACTTTTTTCTTATAGACACCTTTGAGATTTGTTACCTTTGGGGTACAAGATAAAAATGAAGAATTCATATGTGACTTATTTTGGAGATTCTGAAGCTATGGATTATCTCAGGTAAAAAGTATTATATATAGTTTGAAAGATAATTTTGAGAGGAATACAAAGAAATTATCAATGAAGATGTAATTTAAACTTAGTTAATGATAAATTAGAAATTATGAACAAACAAACAATAAAGTAATAATTATGTCAGATGTTGAAATTGCTTTTTTACCTTATTTTTTAAATGGTTATCACTATTTATCTTAGCCTTATTATTGTCCTTAGTTTCTCTAGTTTCTATTAATGTAAAGTTTTTTTGCTTTAACATTATGAAAACTGAAGTTATTGTGAAAATTATGACTCAAGTCCGTTTTTTAAAAATTCAATATGGCGTCAAGGACAGTGAACTAGCTAAATGATCTTGATAAGATAGTTTAGTTTTTTTTTAATTAATACAACTAATTAATTACATTTTTCAAAGTTTTACCAACATTTTATTTTTACAGACTAAATCTTAGTCTGATTTGACATTTGCTTATTTTATACATTATAAAAGTTTTTCTTTATGAAGGGAGGGAGAAAAAAAAATAATTTTAACTTTTCTTCAATTCTATTGTACATTTCTTCCTCCCTCTACTTCCTCTTTAACTAGCAAAATTTTATACTAAAACAAGGTGATGCAGGGTTTTGTCTTTTGGCGAACTGCTCTTATAAAAAAAAAAACCCTAACTTTCTAATTAAACTTCTGTCTCCTCAATTCCTTTAAATGATATTTCTACTAAACTTTTAATAATTTCTCTCAAGAAAATTTACTTCAATCATCCATTGATAATGGTTCTTTTTTTTAATTTTTTTTTTTTTTTTTTATAAATCTTTAAGCTGCTTATAAATTATTTTATCTTAATTTTTTAATAAAAATTAAGGACATGTAAAGCTTTTCATTAGTGGTATAATATATATTTATTGAAAGTATAAGACAGAAATTGACTGTTTGTTTTATGATAGATAGTGATTTTAATGTAAGGAAAAAATGATGAATTATATATATAATAAGTGAAATAATGCTTAAAGCTAGTTGGGATAATTAGTAACCATTAGAAACCACCAGTAACCACATAAACATTCATAATATTTTTTTTATTATTTAATGAATTTATTTCTAATGATAACAACCAGAGAGTATATAAAGTTGTAGAATATTTAGTATCACATGATTAAATTAAAAACGACATTTTGAGAAGGTCCATATGTGAACGAAAATTGATTTGAAAATATGAAATTAAACTGTATACAAACAGATTGTCTATTACTTCGATTTATTGATAATTTGATTGATTAAAAGTTTATAGAATATTATGTATGTGTGTGCTGTACACATACCTATAACACTATAATCTCAAAGTTATTTTCTTTGTTATCAGTATTAACATAATCTTATTACAAACTGAAGTCTTTAATCAATCAATTCCGTTATTCAAAAAAAAAAAAAAAGCAAAGCGATTAAAAGTAAAATTAAATATTTTTAAAAAATAAACTTGTAGTAAATAAAAACTGATCAAGTGATGTATATGTATTGAAACTCACACGCGCAATTAAATGTCAATAATAGAATAATAAATAGTGTATATATAAAACTTAGAGATAAACTTTTGAAGTATTTGCAATATAAATACAATGCTCCTTACTATCGATATATCTTTTGATCTTATGAAAACTAAATCCATTTTTATATCTTACTGTCTATGATTTGTTATGTGTGTGTGTGTAGATCATTTAATAATTACTAGAAGAACAAATTTCAAACAGATGAGATTTTTTTATAGCTTTATTTTTCTATAAGCTCTGAAAACAATGTAGACAATAAGGTGTGAAATGATTTTTAATAATAAAAAATATAATTGTTTAAATAAACTTGATAATAATTAAAACAAATACTTTAATAACTGCATCAGGTATTTCCTAAAAATAATAATGGAAAATAATTAATCAAATTCTGGTTTATCTTCATGCCAGTTACGGAAATGGTAAACGGAAAAATTAATGTATTATTTAATTAAAGAAAAATGTAAATAAATGTGAATATCTGCAATTTAAAACTCATATTTAAATAGTTAATTGTTTTCTAAAAAAATGTAAATAATAATTATTTTTTGTTAATAAAGATTTTACTTTTAAAAAAACTCTATTTGAATTGGCCCACAATTTAAACTTGTAAAACGGAGAAATGCATGTTGGGAGTAACAAGAAGAGATCGAAAACGCAATATCTGGGAAAGAGAAAAAACAGGAGTTACTGACCTCACTGAAAAAAATGAAAAGACTGAAGTACTGGGAATATTGCTACAAGAGATGATAATAGATGAATAATTGAAATTTTAAACCGGATTCCACAATATTGTAAAAGACCTAGAAAGAGACCACATGTGAGATGGATGAATGAAACAAAAAAGTGTGCAGGGGTGATGTGAGAAAAGAAACTAAAGATCAGAAAAGATGGATAGAACTTGGAGAGACCTTCATCCTCAGTGGATTGATAATGGCTGCTGTTGTTGATGATGATGATGGTGATGACTATTGTCTGATTTGCATCACTATATAAAATCTTACATGGGAAGATGAAAATGAATTTATCTTAGCATAAAAATATTGCATTTATATACATAGTACTCTGAAGATTTATTTCTTCAAGGGATATACACTTTAATCAGTGAAATATTTTTATGTATAGGTAGAATCATACATAACTAAAAGCATGGTTAACCATAGAATCTACAACTTGTTATCAAGACAAGCTGTTAGTAAAAGATGAATTTTACCCTTCACTCTGGTCTAAGGTCTTAAAATAAAGAACACTGACCATGAGATTGGGAGTTGTATCTGTTTGGAACCTTAAATAATCTTATTCAACAGGCAAAAGTAAACTGTTGTGTAACTAGATTAATGAAGCCATATTGGGAAATTGCAAACCCAAACTTATCAATTATCATTTAGATAATAAATGATAAATTTCATTATAGATGGTTTAAAAATATAAATTCCATGTTAGAAATCAAAACACATACATATGTATATATTGTAGCCTTTACAATTACTACAGGCAGTTAGATAGGTTGTAAATTTAGCTATATTACAAAAATTTTAAATTTAGATTACTTTTAGCATATAATTTTGATATTATAGTTACTAAGGGCTCAAAGTCAATAGATAGGAGTCTATAAAGATATATTAGATGGTTTGAACTCATTTTGAGATGAATTAAATAATAAAATGATGCAATAAATTTTATAAAGGATGGTATTAATTTTTATTTATTATATTTAAAAAATACTACAGAGATAGAATACCTTAATTATAGCGCTAAATATTTTAAATTATAGGTTTAAAGTAATTATTTTGTTTAAAATATTATTTAAAAGATAGTTAATTTAATATTAGTTTAGAATATTCTGAAAGTATCACACAATTAGAGGTGATTGTATAAATATGTGAGCTTTCAAGAAATTAGGGAAAGAAAACTTAATTTTAGCATGTTAACAAAAATTTGATACATAATAAAGTGTAGCAAATATTCAGTCTAGAGATAATATTAGAAAAATAATTAAAATTAGTATTATTTTATTTAAGTGTAATATTTTATTTTGAAACAATTTTAGATCATTAAAATATTTAAAATTATTTTTAATAAGAATATTTAGTTTTTAGATAAACATATTTAATATTTAAAGTGTTACATAATTTGATAATATTTAATAATTGATAACTCATAGTTTTACAACTTAATTTTAAAAATGATAATAATGTAATTATGTAAATGAGAAGGTTTTTACAAACAGTATTAACCAATAAAAACCATTGGATTAAAACCAGTGCAAAAACAAAGGTTGAGGTCAGTCTATACAGATTTTCATAAATTTTCACAGATTTACAGATTTAGATTAAGACAGATTTAGTTTGAAATTTATAACTACATTTTTTATATTGTGACAGTAATAATTTCTTTTAAATTATTATTTTACTTAAAAGTGTTTTGAAAAATATAATTGAAATAACTATTTAAGTAATGATTCACTAAACACCAAATTCCCCTGTCAGTCTATTCTTCTTAAAACTTGCCTTATGACCTCAATAATTTTATGGAATGTGATAACTACTGAAATATTGGAACAATGAAGATCAAATGTCAAGGAATATACTGTAATAAGACCAGAAAAAATTTATGTAAGAACTTTGAAATTTTTATAAATAGTATGTCTGGGTAAGTGAACATTTATTTACAATAATTTTATCATATTACAATGAAAATAATTTATTAAAGTCAATTAAGACGACTTGGATATTAATTAAAAATCATTATAATAGTGTTACATTTGAAAAAAATGAAAGAAAATTAAGACTCTGCATCTAAGTTTAAAAACTGAATTTAATATGTTTATGGTATGATGAATGACTATTTATTACATAATCAATAGTAATAATTCACATTTAATTTGTCTTTAAAGTAGTCAAAAAGGACTTGCTATTGATCAAATCAATAAATAAATTATATACTTTAAAAATAACTTTATTTGGAATAAATGAACTCTGATATGTCATATTAAAAGATTGAAATTATATCAGATAGTAAATGCTTTGAATGACATAACTCTTTTTACCTGGAAAAGAAAAATATTTAGTGAAAAGATATACATTTCAAAGGATAAAAATCAAAAAAAATTTTTAAAAATCAATATTTATTTTAATTTACAAATTGTATGTCTGTGATAATATTTTCAGTAATGTTTTTTGACCGATGGAGATGCAAATATTATTTCTGCTACATTTATTGCAATATATCTGCTATATAAAATGGCCAAAACTAATGGAAAGTGTGTGCTTAGAAAAAATAAATCTTTTCATATAAATTGGGTCTTAGAATTATAATTTCATGAAGATATGACAGGCCTGAATAAAATTTTCAGAAAGGATTAAAGTAAACATTTTATTTTTTGGGATGGTTAATATTCTTCTTAGATATTAATGGGTTTTATATTATTACTTCTACATTTTTAATGGCACTGAGACAGGAGTATGATTGCCCTCATAACAAGGCAATGGGATAATTCCTGGGAAGCTTTCAGCTTATGAGCAGGAGGAGAAAAAAAATCTTTTTGTAACTTTAAAACTTTATCATTCTTTATATTAAGTCTAATGTTAATATTTAGAATATTACAATTTTTAATTTTAAAGTTAACCTTTTTGTTATTATATTTTAAATTTAATCTTAAAATAGTTTAATTTTCATTTTATTAGAATGTTAAAAAATAAAAATGCGTGTTCAGAAATTTTCTGAACAAAGTAAATTACAATCATAATTGGGTTTTTTTAATGTATGGACTAAGAAGCTGATTACTGGAAATGATCTTAACAATAGGTGAGATCATTGGTAATTTCTTTTTGTTATTTACATTACATTTTGCTTAACAATTTTTTAAAAATGATATACCTTAATTAGTATCTTAAATTACTATTTTATATTGCTTGAATTTAATATTAAACAGTGAAATGAACCATTGATAGAAATTATCATCATGTGTAATTTTATAAAAGAATTGGTGAATGCAAACATCCAAGGTTATTTTAATTATTTATTAATGTGAATGCTTGAATATGTGTACATTATATACAATCATTAAATGTTTAATGTTTTTATTATGAATGTTATCTTTTGAAATACAGAAGACATAATATTGATCTCTAAATTATATCATAACAAATAAATAAATGTATAGTAGTGATGTATGTTTTATCATGATCATTTGTGCATGAAAATTTTAAAAAACCACCTTGGCATAAATTTAGATCTTTGTTGTTTTTTTAATATTGTGTTTTGGAAATTATTTTAAAATACAGTTTGTATATTTTACAGTGTTAAGTGAGTAATTCAATGTGGAAGATATAGGATGGTGGTTGGGAGAGTAATCTTCATATGAAATCCTAGGTGTTAGGGATATGTTGAAATCTGTTATATGTGAATTTCATTTTCACACTTTGAAGTTATTAAAACATACAGATAACATAGGGCTGTATATTTTTTCCATCGACAGTTGCATTTCCTTATTGGAAATAAGTGCTATAATAGAGCCATGAGTTAAATCTTAGGTGCCTGATGAATACTGACCTATTATGATGATTTTGCACTGTATCTATGATGATATTGTCTTACTCATTTGTATTATTCTTATTATTATTCCATACCTTACACTTTAATCACTATCTATCACCACAAGAATCATCATAGAGAATAGTTTTATAAGTTGGGAAAGTAATGACTAAACCATTTGAAGTTGATCATTTGTGAGAGGGCAAAATGAAGTACATAGAAATTTATTTTACAGATGATGTTGAAATGCTTGATGATTGTGATAGTATATAATATAAGAGGAATAATTGATATTTATATGAGTATTAGAGATCACCTAACTCAAACAGTTGCATATTTAAATTGGAATGAAAATGAGAATAGTGAAAATGTTTTTGAATGATATGATGAATGTAATAATATAAACACAAAAGAAATGCAAACATCAAGCATTATATTTTATGGATAGTTTTTAAATTTTATTATAAATAATTCAAATCCATTTAAGTTACAAAAATTTCTGAAATTATCTCTTAAATATTTTGCATAAATAGTTCATTTTTTATTCATATTTTTTATTTAAAATTTTCTGATATTTAAATATTAGGATGATACTTTGATAAATTGCAAACAAAGTCTTTAATATTTTTTAAAATATTTTATTTGTTGAATTTTAAAAAGTGTGTTTTAAATATAAACTGATACTGATGCATTACATCATAAGAAATATATTTTATAATAATATAAGTATAATATCAAGTTTTTTTAGAAATTGGAAGATTTATTTCAACTGTTCCCAACATAAATGATAGAATATTATTTTACTGAATAAGGATTACATATTGGCATTACTGTTATAAGTGTTAATTTATTTGAAATGGCCAGAGTGAAGGCTATTTTTATTTTATCTCTTGTCATTTATTGGTAAGATTTACTATAAATATTTTTTTTAATTTTTTCATGTGGCACAGCATCGACCGGGAAGCACACCCGCTAACCCGGGACAACTGTTTGTAAGGCAGCTGTGCTGACCTCTCAACCACCAATGCTTGTTATGTAATATCAATTCTTATATTTTTTTGTAAATACTTTTTACTATATTATAACCCTATTGTAATAGTATGATATTGTCTAATTTATAAATAAATTTGTTAAATGTTTTTTTTTAATTTATATCTTAGTTGAGTTATGATTTAGCTACATGTTTATTTGATTTTTCATTTTACATGTATGATCCATAGAAATTAATAATTCAAAATATTATTTATTTGGCACATGATCCATAAAAATGTCTTAAGTATTATTTCTATTATATTTGATTGATTAAGAAAGTATAGTACTATTATTATCACAAAAGATATGATCATTGATAATTATTTTTAAACTCATACAATACCAATAAGAGATACTTGATATTGCTGCAATATTAAAATACATTATATTTTTAAGAATGCCACATTAAAAAAAGAAATATTGTACAATGTTTACTTAAATCTTATTATATTATTTACATTTTATTATTAGATATTAATTTATTAAATAGATCTAATGTTGAGAGTCATTAAATTATTTCAGTTGCTTATTGCTATTATTATTTGATAAGATAGTTAGATATCATGTAGTATCCCTCATCATATATAACTACAGGATGTTAATTAATTAATTTATTTTGTTATTAGTTTGCTAGAAATGAACCTAAGATGATTATTTTGGAGAATTGTAATTTTTTTTATTGAAAGATGATTATCAGAAGTATATTCTCTTATTCTTTTTTTCATGTTCTTGCATATCTTCATATATTCATATATATATATATTGCCTACAACAATTCTTTCATATACACTTTAATGCAAACAAATTTTCTTAAAAACTTTTTTTTTTTTTTTTTTAATTAAAGCAGTGAAGCATAGAGCTCTGATGAAGACTACTGGATAGTCGAAACTGTAATGAAAATAAAGAAGTTTTTAAGAAAATTTGTTTGCATTAAAGTGTTTATGAAAGCACTGTTGTAAGCAATACATATATATATATATGAAAGATGATTAGTAAGAAATTACTAATTAATGTTAAATGTCCAATTAGTATTTTATTAAAGGAATATTACATAATTTGTTATTTCTGTAATAATTTTATAAATCATATTTTAGGATTATTAGATGTGTGTTTTAAAGACATGAGAATATTATAAGGTAGTTTTTTTATGTGAATGTGGATGGAGTAATATTCTCATGCCATTGGGAGTATATCTTTTAAGATGTATTCTCAATGTTTCCACCTTACTGAACATGTAATTTTAAGAGTTTTAATAATTATATTTGTTATTTTTGATAGAACCACATATGTTTACAATAATGAGCTAGTCATAAATTGAATTTATTAGTAAAATAAATAAGTTGAGTATTATAGTTGGAACCCTAATTATTTCTATTATTGATAAATATTGTTTTATTAGATACTGTATGTTAGCAATGTATCTTGATCTAGTCAGAACAATATTATTTTAATAGTCATTATTTATGTAACCCAATTGCAGTTCATTATAGTTATATCCTTGTTAGCTGGATTTTTTAGTTCATTGTTTCTTTTTTTGGTAAGGGTACAATATATATTAGCTTTATTCTCTAATTGATTATTTGTTACTTTGATTTCAGAACCGATTATATTTTTCTATTTAATAAGATTTATTTAAACTTCTTTAAATTAATAATTTTACTTTTTGTAATCAAGTAGCAATCTTTTTTCCCATGTGTCATAGCATCGGCCAGGAAGTGAACCCACTAACCCGGGACAACTGCTTATAAGGCAGCTGTGCTAACCTCTCATAATCTTTAATGTCTATATAAACATATTTGTTTATAAACACCTTTATTGTTAAAATGAGGTTGTCTTGACAAAATAGATTGACAATGTTGATTGTTGATAAACAGAGCAAAACTCTCCATACAGTATTGCCACCTGTGCTAAACAGAGTAATCAACGGATGCCAGAAGGCTTGTGCATAAAATCCCTATCTAATGCCTACTCATCCAATATCCCCAGACTAGTTTCTGGCTTGTGTTTTCAATTTCATTCTCATAGTTTAGTAGTTAAACTGAGATAAAAGGTGGTTGCTAGAGGGTTGCATTAGATCCTAAGATCTAGATGCAGTGCTCTCAGATCCAAAGCTCCTCACTGACGAAGGCCACAAGCCAGAAACTAGTCTGGGGATATTGGATGAGTAGGCATTAGATAGGGATTTTATGCACAAGCCTTCTGGCATCCGTTGATTACTCTGTTTAGCACAGGTGGCAATACTGTATGGAGAGTTTTTCTCTGTTTATCAACAATTAATGTGCTAGTATAGGAAATGTGATCATGTGATGCTTAATGGTTTAATGTTGATTGTTATTAATATTGGTATTGTTTAAGTGTTGCATGCTTTCATATATTTATATTTATAAACCTATCTACTTTAGATCATTATTAACTTTATTCTCTAAGTAATACATATTTAGGGTGCAGTTTAAAAGTTATAATTGCAGTTTGAAAGTTATAATTGACTGATTTATTAGTCCGCTCTTAGAACAGGTTCCATTTATATGTATAATGAGGTTCATTTACACTTCTTTGAATTAATCATTTCATTGTCAATAATCAAGTTGCAATCTTTAGCATTTGCATAAATATACTAAACCATAGATAAAAGTAGATTTCAACCTTTATTCTTAAAATGAAGTTATCTTGATAACAGAATAATAATATTATTTATTGTTATTTATATTGGTAATCTTTTAAATCTACCTTCCCATAATTCTTTGAATTTTACATTTTCTGCTTATCTGTTTATTAAGTCATGCTTACATTTTTATATTAACATAGACAGCAAATGTAAAAATGTATAAATTGTAGGAAGGTTAGACATTGGAAGTATATTTGAAATTAGTGTTATTTGTCAAAGACTATGATGCTAGTCGAAAGCACTCATAGGTGGATAAAAAAATTTAAGTTGTACTTTATATATATATATATTTTCTTTTATGTATAAATATTTAATTATAAGACTACATACATACATAACTTTGAAGGAATACAGGTATCAAATAATAATATCATTATTTATATATATATGAAAAACAAAAACAAGTTATAAATCACGTATCTTGCTAGCGCATTTACCTTTTTACTTCATTTATCAACTTTTTTGCCCATTCATACAAACAATTCCTCTGGTTACTTAAGATGACTCCCAAATAGTTACACCTATTTATCTCATTTAACTTTATATCCTTCAATAAAAAAATCTCTTTTCTGTTTCCAGTATTATTACTTTTGATTTTTTCTTCACTAAATTTAATCCCCATCTCCTTACCCACCCTTGCACAGGTCTTCAGCATAACTTCCATATCTTCCCTATTTTCTGTGCACAAAAAGACATTATCCACAAATAAAAAAACCCAATAATCTATATACTTTTTTGCCACCTATTAATGGTATCTCTACCCCTTTTTTCCATTGCTCTCTATCGATTTCTGTCAAATATAAGAAAAGCAAAATTGGTGACATAGAACATCCTTGCCTTAGTCCTATGTCATTTTAAACTTTAACTGATTTTATATTACCTAATTGATATTTACAGTAATTATTTTCATACAACTTTCTAATAAAATCCACAAAAGCTCCATTTATTCCTAAATTTACAAACTTATCCATAATCTATTTCTATT
Organism: Epiperipatus broadwayi; assembly: GCA_028023455.1. Lineage (NCBI taxonomy): Eukaryota > Metazoa > Onychophora > Udeonychophora > Euonychophora > Peripatidae > Epiperipatus > Epiperipatus broadwayi. The sequence continues at coordinate 207,333 of JAQFVV010006541.1, forward strand.
TACTTTATAATATGCCTTCTCTATGTCTATAAAAACCATATATAACTGTCTACCTATATTCCTACTCATATCTATCAGTTGTATAACTACCAATAAACTATCTTCTATACACCAAAATATACAATAATATAAATAAGCAAGTATATCAAAATATGAATACGTATATATGTCATATTTAATAACAGTAATTTTATTTTATTTATTTATTTACATCTTCCATACAGTTTGAAATATGTGAGCCATTTACAGACAGATTGTCTAAATATAATAAATATATACATTAAACGTAAAGTATCAGACTGCAATTAATAATATAATAGACATGAAATTAGTATTCCCTATAATATATATTTCATTATGTTTATAAATTTAATCTTTATCTATAGATAAAATGTCTATTTCTAATTTACTATCACGATACTTCGTATTTTTTATTAATTCTTTACATTTAATTTTATTATAGGATTCGATAAGCATATGTTTTCATGTATAATATTATAAAATTTTAAAATATTAGTTATGTTTTATGTGTTATACGATTAGTAATGGTAAAATAAAAATATAAAATATTTATTTCAAATGAGTAAAAATATAACGTTATTTTTTAATAAGATGTGCAATATAAATATTTTTTTTTTAATTTTTATCAGTGCATTCCTCATCTTGTCTCAACTGTTTCCCAGTGGGGGAGGGGTATTCACTTTCTCTTACGATGCACACATTTCATGAATAACCTTTATCCTTTGGGTGAGCTAACATTATCATTACCAGTGTCTCCAAACCCATATTAACATCTCAACTTTCATTACATCACTATCATGCAAGATAGGGACAAAGTTTTAGTCATTTTTAATGCTTTGTGAAAGGATAAATAATTATTGCACTATAGATATATTTTTTTAATTTTTGGGTTTTGATACTGCATCTCCCATTTTAATCCACAGGGGCTAAAATTCAGATCACTATCTCTCACTAATCCATACATTTTATGAACGAATATTTTAAGTGAGTTATAAGTATCATGGGCTTAAATCCGTCTATTTATGTGCACAGCTCAATATTTTTCATCACAGCACTCTTACCCAAGATGGAACTGAATTCTGTATGCTTTAGATACCATATGAAAAAATAAATAGTTTTTGCACTCTAAATATATTTCCGTTTTTTTTTTAATTTTTATTAGTGCATCTTTATTCAGTTCAGTCATATTGCAATTATCCAACAGCATAACATTGTGGATTTGAGATAAGAATAAAGTGCTAAAACTGAGCAATTTGCAAAAAAATACGTTTACATTGAAACAATTGTGTATTATTCCACAAAAAATATATTTCTTGTGAGTTAGTAGTGTAGTCAAATATATTATCTGTTAATTAGTAGAGAGTTTCAAGTGTTCACATCTCTAGCTCACCTGAAGGGCAATGGCTTGTGAAAGTATAAAAAATAAAAGGTAACCTGATTTTCTGTACTAAACAAAAAATAGTGAAGTTGAGATGAGGGCTGAATTGATGAAAAAACAAGAAATTTAAAATATATAATAAATATTTTAAAAACGTGGCAATTAAAAAATTAAAATGTATGCATAAAATTTGGACTTGCTTCCATTATGTAAAGAACAGTTTTGACACTTTTCAAGAAGTTATAGGATTAAACTATATATCATTATAATCAGTCAACACTTAGACAATCCCAATATCAATAACAATCTCAACCTGTTGTCAAGGCAACCTCCTTTAACAATGAAAGTGGGATCCATAGTTATTTATGGTCCAATATATTTATATAGACACTAAAGATTGCAACTTTACCAGGGAGATTAAAAGTATTGATACAAAGTAGTTTAAATAAATCTCCTTAAGCAGGTAAATAGATAGATAGATAGATAGATAGATAGATAGATAGATAGATAGATAGATAGATAGATAGATAGATAGATAGATAGATAGATAGATAGATAGATAGATAGATAGATAGATAGATAGATAGATAGATAGATAGATAGATAGATAGATAGATAGATAGATAGATAGATAGATAGATAGATAGATAGATAGATAGATAGATAGATAGATAGATAGATAGATAGATAGATAGATAGATAGATAGATAGATAGATAGATAGATAGATAGATAGATAGATAGATAGATAGATAGATAGATAGATAGATAGATAGATAGATAGATAGATAGATAGATAGATAGATAGATAGATAGATAGATAGATAGATAGATAGATAGATAGATAGATAGATAGATAGATAGATAGATAGATAGATAGATAGATAGATAGATAGATAGATAGATAGATAGATATTGTTGATAGTTAATGATAGTTAGAATTGTCTAAATGTTGACTAGTCTATAATGATAGATATGTATGAGTGTCCATGGATAGATTTAGATAGATAGATATATAGATAGAGTAGACTAGATAGATCCTAGATCAGACATCTAGACAAGCCCACCTCAAACTCTAGATATTAACCTTAAATTTCGATGAGTGGGGCTTTATACGGTATCCACACTAGTTTTCTTTAAAGATAAACCATTTTATAAATGTTGTATTGAAATTAATAGTTTAAGGTTTAGAATTATCGATGTATTAATAAATGTCATGACTAGGATTATTCATGAATTTATATATATTATAAACATTTATAAAATAGTTTGTTTTAAGTAAACTAGTGTGGATTGGCCGTATAAAGCATTTCATCGGAAATTTAAGGTTAGTACTAGGGTTTGAAGTGGGCTTATGGCTAGATGTCATGAAGCTAGGATCGAACTCAGATCCAACTGCTTCAATAAATATATATATATGTCCTTGGAAATAATCCTTGTAATGTAGTTATGGCTCATGTGAAAACAATTCCCATGAGCTGATGTTTGAATATAATCCAGATGAAAAAAGGTTTTGATTCTAATCAGACATACAATTTTTTTTTCACTTATATAGTCAATAATCATCATTAATCAATCATCCACCTTATTTAATGAATGGATATTTTGCTATTCTTAGATGAAATGTAGAATACAGAAACACCCAAGAATTTGCTACTTCACAGTCAGAAAATTATAGGAACTTACTGGAATTGTATTTGTCTTGCAGTAGGCAATTTAAATGTTATTTTATCTTTCACCTAATTGTATTGATTCATTTTTGGTCAGATTTATCATATGGTTTTATTCCTCAAAAACTCATAAAAGGTTTAAGAACTGAAATTCTTTTGGATTATATCATGCTCATACTTTTCCCACTCTATCAGGGCACTAAACTATGCGAGTATGTTATTTATTTTTCATTTATACTCTAGGACGAGGTAAAACAATAAATATTTATTATTTGATGACAAATGTTGAAATGAAGCAAATAAATACCATACAATAAAAAAGTTTAAATAAAGCAGATTACATCTAATCAATATTAATCATAATCAACAATTTTCAATAAAAGAAAAATAATAGAGGTCAGAAATAGTTTTTGAAAGAGGAAGAAAACATTATAAAACATGCCTTAGAAAGCAAAATGTATTTAAGATCAAAGTATCGAAAGTGTAGTTAAGATGAAATGGGATCTTTGAAAAAAAAAATTCCAGTAAGTAAAACAGTGAAAATTTTAATATAGCTTATAATAAATAAAGATTGAGATTATATGGATAATGAATTTAGTAGAAAAATTTTTGAGATGGGAAAAATGTGAGGTAAAGAGAAGGAAATTGTAAAATGAAAAGAGAATAAATAGTACAGTATTTAGATTAAAATTCATTGTTGATGATCTAGACTTATATGATGCGTATATTATTCTTATATATACATGTTATTTATATTTTGATATTATTTAACTTTGCTTTTAACAACAAAACGTGTTTACTGATAATGTAACTGGGTATGTATCTACTAATAATCCTTATATAATCTAGAATAATAAACTAAAAATAGCTTTACCCTTAGCTTAAAGATGGTCTAGACAAATACTACTATTATTTGGCATGGCATTAGATTTCAATGATAATTTTTAATTAACGGTTTACCTGTTTCACCATAACTGAAATTTACCAAAGCGGAGAAATTCTTTAAATTATCAGCATTTATATTTATTAATTATATATATATAATTCTATGGTTTGTTAAGTCAGGATGTCATATGACATTCAGAAATTCTAGAAAAACATAATTCTATTCATATAACAAATTGCTTTTTTTTTTCACTTTACTTAATCTCACATAACTTAAGAACTTATTGCTTTTGCTCAGAACAATTTTTATAGAGTTGTCCCATCAACAGAAGTATAGTTACATAAATTACACCTCATGTGTCTTTTTGGGGCCTCAGAACAGAATCTTTAAAAGGAAATGGAGATAAAGAGAACTACGTCTAGTGGTTGATTATATTGGATTGGATTGTATAATCACTCAATCCATTTTTAAATATAAAAAAATTTACATAATTATAACATAGAAAAACTTGACTTTTTTTGCCTTACGTTTATTTATTTATTTATTTATTTTTTAAGCATGTTTGTTTAAAAACACATCTTCCCATTTAAAGCTTATTAAGACATCAAAAAAATTCCCAGCTGGAAATTTTTAGGAAATAATGATCCTCTCTATTTTTTAATAATTAATGAAAAAAATATCCTGTTTTATGAAAAGATTAATTACCAGCATTGGGTGACGTCACTTTTTGACCAACGTCATTTCTTATCGAATAAAAATAAATTATTTTGCCGGATAATCACTGTTTTCAATTCGATTCTAACTGGCATTTTATTTATTTTTAAATTTAACATGCAATTAATTGTCTCTAACTTTATTTTTTCTGTATCGTAATTTGTTATAAAGATATAATTTAAATTAAATTTGTAAAAAAAAAAAACCTCTCTGAAGACATTTTGACTTTTCCAATAAGGAAGTGCAATTTACATTGGTAAGAATTTTCAAGAAACAGGTTAGATTAAGTTATGCTAGAATTAAAAAAAAAGAAAAATTCAAAATTTAATTAAAATATAAATGGGCACAGACTTTCACTTTACCCACAACTCTCCATTCTATCTCATATCATTGATACACTTGAACATATATATATACGTGGAAAAGATAAAAAATCACCAATATATGTATTTCGTGCTAAATCAGCACTCATCAGTTGGTCTAGATTATCCACACATATATACAATAAGTGTTCAGATATATATTAAGAGAGCCAATCTTCATACTTTAATGGGCAGGCTTCACTCCACTCCACCCTCCAACTCTTCAACCATCCATACAATTGAAAATCTGATGATGGAACGCCCAAAGGCCACCCTGAGGACAACATTCTAGTCACACCCATGTAGACCATAAATCAATCTGATCCCTCACGTTTGAGCGTTCCATCATCATATTTTCAATTGGATGGACGGTTAAAGAGTTGAAGAGTGGAGTGGAGTAAAGCCTGTCCATTAAAGTATTAAGATTGGATATCTTAATATATATCTGAGGAGTTATTGCATATATGTGTGGAGATGATAATCTGGACTAACTGATGAGTGCTGGTTTAGCACGAAAATGTATATTGGTGATTTTTTTGACATATATGTGTGCAAGTGTATCAGTGGTATGAGACATAGGAAGAGTTGTGGGTCAAGTGAAAGTCTGTGCTCATATTCCCTATATATTACATATGTTGATACAGATATATAATAGCATTTATTTCAGTCATTAAAATATAAATGATAATTTGTAGTTTATATTCAACTTCACCTTATACATGCTACCCTTCCTGACTCTTTTTTGAGGCTGAAGAGAGGAAATTTATTTATTTCCATACATTCTTGCCACTCTAGATATTACTACTTTTGGATTATTCATATGGTATACAAACATGAGTAAGCAGTTCTCCAACATGCATTAGTTAGTTTCTTGGTAAGTTTATTGCTTTTTACTTTTGAATTTAGAACAAAAAAATACTTTGCACTTCATGGATAAGATATCTGGATACTTAAAAGAATTACAGTTCAGAGGCTTCAGACTACTAATCGAATGATGTACAAATATTTATTGAAAATAACAAAAAAGTATCAAAAATAAAATATTTGGGTCAAAGAATAAACATTTAACAGCAACGCCATTGAAAGAATTAAGAGACTGAAATGGGCCTAGGCTAGACACCTTGCTTGAAGAGCTGATAATAGATAAAGAACTGGAATTTTAAATTGGATCAACTTACAACCTGAAAGATTGTATAAAACCTAGAAAGAGATCACATGTGAAACGGATGCATATAATAAAAGTTTGTTGGGGTGACATGAATTAGAGAAAATGAATTAAACTTGAAAAATCCTTCATTCTGTAGTGCAGTAATAATGGTTTATGATGTGTATGGGCATACATAATATTAGAAGTCTTATGCAATTGAAATCATTTTTGTTAATGGATACATTTATAAATAGTGAGTTACTCAGGAAGTTACACGACTGGGTATCAAGTTGAGCAAAAAGCCTTTAAATTTTGAGTTTTCCATTCAGCTATTGTGCTGCACTACATATACAATTATTTTTTTTGACCTGGTAATCTGTCTTGATGATAAATTAATGAGTTCAAAAACATAAAAGTACTTTTATTCAGATTTAATCTATCTTTTCTGATGTCAAATATTATGATCTTTTGAATAATTAAATACTTAAATATTTTTGCCCTGCACAGTAGCGCACATGGAAAAATTATAGACTCAAGAGCAAAAGGTACCTGGATTGCTGTTAATTAGTAAGAGACTGAATTCAGACTTTTCAAATTCCCTTAGCTATCCAATTCACTTACATAACTGATTTTCTTAACCACATACATGCCAAAAAAATAAAATGATCTCCAATATTATTTGGTCCAGATCATCATTTCCAACATAAATCCTCAGCTGGTTCAGCATGAAATATGTATATTGGAGATCATTTACCTTTTTCACATGAATGTGGGCATGTGTATAAGTTGTATAAGATAGATTAGATATCTGTATGAGTTTGAAAGTCTGACTTCAAGTTTTCTATAATTACATTATGTTTAGTATAGAAATATACATATATTTAAATATTACATATATATGTATATGTTGTCAGAAAATGTTTTCCATCTTGTTACATTAATAATGTATTTATAATAGTTATAAGATTGCAATATTCATTATAGTTGGTGAGATTACATATACATAATTATTTTCAGAAACAATCAATAGTTAGAGAAATGTGGTGACTTATTTTCATATAACTAACTCTTCCAGTCTTATTGGATGCCTTATAAGAAGTCTCATACTATTTGCCACCGCAAATTTTATATTCTGAATATGCCTTGCTTCTGCAAATAATGTGCAATGCACATTATTGTCAGAGTAACATGCTCAACAATGCTTGATAGTTGTCTCTCTCAGATAGATCTTCATTTTATTGCCAGTTCTTCTATTTTAAGCCAATAAACATCACATGATCACCATTTCTTATGCTTGCTCTTAACTGTTATTAAAACAGGCAAAACTCTCTATACATATTGCCACTCAGTGCAAGCCAGAGTAATCAATGGATGCCAGAAGGTTTGTGCAAAAACTTTCAAATGATAAAACAATTTATAAATTTCATAACTTGCTTTAATCTTGCATTTTATGATCACTAGATGGAGCTTTGCCAATAACTCCTTACAAGTTTTGTTTACATAAACACCGAAAGAGATAGAATTCAAAATTTCTATAATTATCACCCACCTTCAGACTAGCTGGTTTTGAGCTTATTGGCTCACATCAGTGAAGGCATAGAAGACTAAAAACTAGATCTAAATACCAACTCTAAAATCAGCATTTATCAAACACATTTCTATCAGTTTGAAAGCATGAATTTATCAGACATGTAATGTCTTCCAGGCCTTCACTGACATGAGCCAATAAGCTCAAAACCAGCTGGTCTGAAGGTGGGTGATAAAGATAAAGATTTTGAATTCTATCTCTTTCAGTGTTTATGTAAACAAAGCTTGTTGGAGTTATTGGTAAAGCTCCATCTAGTGATCATAAAATGCAAGCATAAAGCAAGTTATGAAATTTATAACTTGTTTTGATTATTATAAATGTACCTTTGAAAGTTTTTGCAATGCTATATATTGCAGATGATTTTACTATATGGTGAAACTGAACTGTTTTCAGATCCATATACCTATCTAATTTGTTAGGGTGGATTTGAAGACATTATGTGTCTGATAAATTCATCTTTTCAAACTGATAGAAATGTGTTTGATAAATGCTCATTTTAGAGTTGGTATTTAGATCTAGTTTCTAGTCTTCCAGGCCTTCACTGATGTGAGCCAATAAGCTCAAAACCAGCTGGTCTGAAGGTGGGTGACAATGATAGAGATTTTGAATTCTATCTCTTTCGGTGTTTATGTAAAAAAAGCTTGTTAGGAGTTATTGGTAAAGCTCCATTTAGTGATCATTAAATGCATGCTTAAAGCAAGTTATGAAATTTATAACTTGTTTTGATTATCATATATATATCCCACAAATAATAATATGACATATATATGTGTGTATATATATTTATATATATGTAATTATATAACTGAATATTTGTAAATACAGTAACTAAATAATTAAAAATTTTATCCACTTAGGAGCGCTTTCGATTATCTCAGTAAGTTGACACAGATTACTGAGATAATCGAAAGCACTCCTAAGTGGATAAAATTTTTAATTATTTAGTTACTGTATTTACAAATATTCAGTTGTATAATTATGTATATTGCTTTAAAAATACAGACATCGAATAATATTATTATTACATATATATATATATTAAGCATAGCTGGTGAATAGTGATGTATATATATATATAGAGAGAGAGAGAGAGAACATGTTATTTTAAATCACATTGAAAAAAGACATTTAAAATCTGTAATTTAAAAGTAAAAGTAAATAATTCTTGCTTGAATTATAAATCTAAATGTAAAGAATTTACTCATAGACTCCAAAAGTATTTCTAGATTGGAAATCAAAAAAATTTGCCAGAGTATTTTTTAAACATTTTTATAATTAATCAACAGTAACTGATCAAAGATGTGGAATTATTTTTTTTAGAAAAGAAAACTTCTATGAAGGGCCATCAAAGAATTTATTAACTGATTCAAATTTTTATATAAATATATTCACATGTATGTGTGAATTTTGTGTGTAGTTTCAACATGGAATCAATTGTGGAAAAAATATTTTTAATAATTTTATTATTTTGATAAATTAAAAAATCATATGATATAAATGTCAATGTGCACATACATTTTCTGTTCACACATATATAAGCTAAATTATTCATTAATTATACATTATAAAAAAAATGAATTTCATTTATAGGTTTATGACAATTCAAATATGTTCATAAAGTATGTTGTGCTGTCTGTGTGCATATATCAATGTGTGTAAAGTAGACACATATGTAAAAAGTAATCATTGTTTCATTATTATGTGACAATTCAAATATTTTCCTAAATTATACTGCACATCTGTGTGCATATATGAATGTGTGTCAGGTAGGCACATATATGTAAAAATTAATCATTTTTATTATATTACAATTCAAATGTTCATTTTATATTATACCTATGCACTGATCTATGTAAGTCTATTGGAACATATATGTAAATCATAATAAGATATATTTTTGTACATTAATCAAAATCAGAAGATTTAATTTATATAGATATAACTATGTTCTTTAGACCTTAATTTCATTTTTTATTGTTGTTAATAAAGTGATATTTCATTTTTCAAATTATTTCAGTGACTTACTCAATCCAAAAATATAAATTATTGTATGTTAGATTATATCTCTTGTTTACAATAAGTTATAGTGTGTGTGTTCTCTGAACTAGATTTATACATAATGGTTTGTTATATAAAAGATATTTAGTTTGTATGGGCATCTAGTTAATGATAATGATCCTGGATTGGTGCAATAGGGATATCTCTTAAAGTCCATGCACTATATTTTCTTTACTTTAGTATTCATTTGGAAATTAAGTTTATAATTCACAGTACATTAATGGTCCTAAGTGGCTAGAGCATTGCTAATGTGCAGCATGTTTTAATATCCCAGAATTATTGTTTTTATTGTTATATATTCTGATGGATTAGCACTTAAGTTTATGCATCCAAATTAATGTTTAAATAATCTGCCCCAAATGGGCAAGGGCTAAATTGTTAGCCCATTTCAAATTCAGTCACCACATTGACTATTGATTTACTTTTATTGTTGGTTATTCATGATGATAGAGGATTATTACTTTTGGGTAATTCTGGTGAGCTTATAGTTAACATACTTTTGCTTATAATTAGCTGTGCTGATCCCTCAGAGTGATCTCACAGGGTGATCCCAGAAATCTCTCATTCTCATTATTTTATATTAAATTTAAAATTTAAAGATTTGATTTCTGTTAGTGGTATTCGGGTGCAGTAAGTAGGTGTTTGGGGGTTGGATGACCATGCTACATAAATAAATAAAAACTACTATTGAATGAAATCAAAAATTAAGCTTTGTTTAAACCTAGTTCTAGGCTATCTTCTAATGGCACCCTATAGTGGTCATTCAGGGCCCATACTTTAGTAAACTCTGCTGTATTTCTCAACTTGTACCTTGTCATGCTTTTAAAAATAACTTCTTTAGAAATTCAGGCAAGTAGACTTGTTTCTACAATATGTGTGGATGATTTCTCTTATAGGGAACCATGAATCATCAGCGATATATTAATTTACTGAGAAGGGATGTGTTTTTGTTAGTCACTTATTTCCATGCTGGTTGTTCTTTCCACATTAACTCACTCTGATGAAGGATTTTTTACAAGCATTTATATAATGTTTTATTATATAAAACTTTAACAAGTAAACTAGAAAAGATCTCAAAATAATTTCCAATTAAAATTTTAATTTTGCCCTATATGCAAACTGTTTATGAGCTGAGTTAAATTTTCATAGTATCTGATAAAAGAATGTATACTTTTGAAAAACTCCTAGTTTACCCATAATTAGTTATATTCTATAATAGTCTGACCTTTTTGATTTTAATTCCTTCTTAATGGCTTAGTCTGTTTTTTTTCTTTAACAAAACATAAAAAAATTTACCTACTATGACAAATAAAATATTTGTTATTTAAATATTAGTCCTGACACTAATATTGATTCTGGATAATTCCAGATATAAATTATTAATCAAATAAATGATTCAAAATTTAAATTGTTTAATGAGAAATATATATTTCTATCATTGGAAATAAAATGTGTTTTTTTTTAGATTTGAAGTTTGCTTTTACTTATGCTGGATGGTTATGAAGGCAGGAAGTGCTGTATTATGACAGGCAGGGGAAAATGGTCTTGGTGACATGAAGTGCTGTGAAATATTGTAATAAAAACACATTGCTGATTTGTTAAAAATTTTCTTAAAAAGTCATTTATAATTTGTGAAATTAAACAAATTATAATTTGAATCATTTATTTCATTGATTAATAATTTATATTCGGAATTATTCATAATTAATCTTGATATCTGGACTAATATTTAAGTAACAAAAAATTGTACTTAACTGAGCATTGATTCTATCAAAGATAAAAAACCACCCTAATCAAAGTTACAGTAAATTTAATTCTAATCAATTATAAAATACCAAAACAGATCAATTTTAGTGTTTTTCAGTTAGTTAGTAAAATTATATTCAATAATAAAAAATGTTTTAAGTCAATGCTTTGATAGAAATGTTTATAATAAAAGATGTTTTATAGAAAATGTCTACAAAAATGAATTAAAAAAATGTTTACCATATAAATCACACATACATTAATTGCTCATGTGATGTTTTCCTATAACACATAGCTAAACTCTAAGCTTAAATTCATGTATGTAAGATATATGTATATAAATAAAATTAGATTTAATTTATGATATAATATCAGCTCATATAAATTAATGGTTTTGAAAAAAGTTTTACTTTGTCACTGACTACTTGCCAGTGGCCTATATTACACTTCAGCATATATATATATATATATATAATGTCTTTACAAATATATAAGACCATTAATAGAGGTGGGATTCCACCTCTATTTTTAAAAAGGAGGTTGCCTTGACCACAGTTTGAAATTCTTGATTGTTATCTACTTTGGGGATTGTCTAAGTGCTGACTGGTTTCTAATGGTTACTTATAAACCCATTTAGCCTTGAGCATTAATTAGTACACTTATTATTTAAGTAATACTTTGGAAGAAATTTGAAAATTATAAATTGCAATTTGTAATGTTATAATTGATTATTTATTAGTCTGCATTCAGAACAGATTATATTTACCTAATTAAGGAGGTTTATTTAAACTTTTTCCAATCAATAATTTCAATCTCTGTAGTCAAGTTGCCATCTTTAGTGTCCTTATAAATATATGAGACCATTAATGGAGGTGGGATTCCACCTCTATTGCTAAAAAGAGGTTGCCTTGACAACAGTTTGAAATTCTTGATTGTTATCTATTTTGGCATTGTTTAAGTGTTAACTGGTTTCTAATGGTTATATATATATTATACCACATTGTTCTAGATTTAAACCTGTAATCATTATAGTCCTAAAAAAATGTTGGCTTTCTTAATTTTTTAATTGTTTTGAAAGAATCAATAGTTTGCAATAATAATTGGTAATCCATTGCAATCTAAAATAACATAAGTGATTTTTTTTACTTTTAATTTTTTTAACAGATATTATATTAAATTGTATATCTTAATAAAATTAATATTTTATTATTAAAAATATTGAATAGATTTGAAATATGTATACATATATTCATTTATAAATATTTTTATTTTATTTTGCTGGATACATTTAGCAAATTGTACATGGACATAAATAAACATAATAGTTAATTATTATTTAGAATGTACGTATGTGTGTACATGCATTGGGTTTATACAATTAAACTAATATGTAATCATACATATTATGAAATATTATTTTTATACATAATTATTTCAAAAGGTATTTAAAAAAATGATAGAATATAGTACATTGAATAAATAAATATAAATAATATTTACCTTTTATTTAAATTACCAGCATATGTACCTGACCTATGGACAGCCCACCATAATTAATTGGTTGATTTAACAAATTACTTTCTTTGCTTTCAGCCATTAAGTTAATGCACATGTGCTTTGTGGATTTATAACTATACATGAATACTCTCAATTTCCAAACACAAGATAAAGTCTTTGTGAAAAGATAGAATGAATCCATCTATCTTTTTTGACTCAAACATTTATGTATGGGAAAATCTTAAGCATTTGGGGATGTGAGCATGAAGATGTTAAGTGATCACTTTAAATTATTTTTACTGTGCCTGAATGAATGACACTTGCGAAATTTACTAGGATTTATGATACGTCATTCTTCTTTGAAATTAAGCATGTGTAAATAAGATATTTATTTATTTATTTTATATAATGCTATGTTTTAACTATAATATTAATAATCAGTCATTAATATTACAGTGTATAAAACATAGCACTATATAAAAATAAATATCTTATTTACACATGTTTAATTTCAAATAAGAATGACATATCATAAATTCTAGAAAATATCGCAAGTGTCATTCATCCAGGCATAGTAAAAATAATTTAAAGTGATCACTTAACATATTCATGCTCTCATTTCCAAATGCTTAAGATTGGCCTATACATAAATGTTTGGGTCGAAAAGATATACAGATTCATTCTATCTTTTGACAAAGATTTTATCCTGTGTTTGGAAAGTGAGAGTATCCATGTATAGTTAAAAATCCACAAAGCACATATGCATTAGCTTAATAGCTGATTATTAATATTATAGTTTATAAAACACAGTGCTATATAAATCTTATTTCCTTTGCTTTCATAAAAAAAATGATTACAGTTTAAAAATAGCAGTCCCTTCTAGCAAAGAAATGTTTAACTTGAATATCATTTGACAGCATTATGGACATTTAGGGAATTTATATATAAGATGATTTTAGAGATGTATTTTAATTTGCAGACTTAATTTAATTTGTTTTTTTTTTTTAAAAAAAAACTATTTATTACAGAGTTAAGAAACATTTTTATTTCCATAAATACTCCTGCATTTGAAAAAAAATTATTAATTAAAATTTAACTCTTTCTAACATAGACAATAGCAATGGGCTATATTTGAGTGAAACCATAGGAACAATATCTAAGATAATGACAAATGTTTTGTCATTAGGGAATTTGTATTAAAAAATGTCCTGGTTTTTGACTGATATTCTTTTTTAATCTGCCTTTAAAGTCAATGTGTTATATATAATATTAAATGCTGGATATTACTATAAAAATGAATGACTAGACAAAGAAAAGATGTTTTCTTGAAAAGATATTTGTTTTTCAGAGATCTGGTAATATCTTATAATAAAATCACTCCAATGTACAATACATTTCCAATGTCACAGGTATGTAAAATTTATGGAATGTTCTTGGTACTACAATATATATTCACAATAAAATAACTAAAAGATTCAACTTGAAATCCATTATGGATTATATTTACAATATTATGATAATATTATTATGAAATACCAAAGTATTAAATAGTCCTATTATTTATATAAAAATGGAAATATTAATTGTCTCGATATTTTATTTTGGAATATTTTATTTAAAATTTGCATTTCATTCAAACTAATAAAAAAATTGTTTTGAATTATGCAATTGGAATATGAATAAACTTCAAATACTATGCTTATTTAATATATTTTCATACTATGAAAAATACAGATATTAATCAGAGATCTTAGGGCTTATGAACTTTAATTTTATAGTGTTTCTTCAAATACTGTTTTATTGATATGTATTAATAAATTTGATTTTTAATGGATTTTTAGTTAAGGAATATCCAACAATTCTTGAATATATTAACTAGGTTGCCTATTTTCAATATATATATTTAGTTATTGTAGAATGTATGTGTCTATCTATATGACATGAAATATAAATTAACCAAAAAGAAAATTTAGATTATTTACAAACAAAATTCAAATATAGTATGTTTCTTAATATTAATGGTTCTAGTAAACTATTAACTGTGCAGTCTTTGGCGGTGCTGTTTCTAGTTAAAAACAGAGCGTTATAACATTACTGGGCCGCTAGATTTTTTTTTATCTAATAGATCGTATTTTGACATACGGTTGTAATTTTTTTTTTTAATATTTAATATATTGTTGTTGTTTGTTTTGGACATAATTATTTTTTTGGTTTTCATTTGATAAATTTAAAACTATAAAGGACCCTTTGACCTTTTTTTGGATCTCAAAAGTACATAATTTTTGACATACGCCTTTATTGGGGGGGGGGGGGGGATTTCCATTCTAAATCTACTGTTTCTTTTTTACAGACGTCTTTTATTTTTTTGTTTTGGATTCGATACATTTCAAAGTAATAAGGGACAGTTTTAACTTTTTTTGCAATATCTCAAATATACATAATTTGCTTTACATACGACTTTCTTTTGTTGTTGTTGTTCTTATTTAAAATTAGAATCGACACTTTCTTTTTGAATTATGTTAAAAATGAGGGGTTTGCTGTTGATTGATTTAGCAAAAGAAAATCAAACCTGTCCGACAAACTCCGCCTCAGATGTCCGTATTTGCTTATAAACGAAAAGAATTGTTTGGTATTTTATCTTACATTTATAAATACGGGAGTTTTTTTTTTGGCGGCGTGTTTTGATTTTTTTGTTTTTTTTTTAATAATAACAAATAAAACGGGGTTTTGATTTTTTTTGTTTTGTTTTTTTAATAATAATAAATAAAGCGGGACTTCTTTTTTCTCTTAGATTTATAAATACGGGGTGTTTTTTTTTTTTGTGTCGGCGGGTTTTGATTTTTTAATAATAACAAATAAAACGTCCAAAACAAAAACCAAAAAGTCAATCGCGGTATTGTTTTTTTAACACAAAAAATATGTATGTTAACCGGTTTTGTTACATTCTGTAGGATTTATTTATTTATCTTTTTTAAGAGTCGTACATGTTTGTTAAAGAATTTTTGTTTTCATAACAAATAAAACGTCCGGTATTTTGATTCTTTTTTAACAACAAAAATTAAGCACGTGTTCATTTTTAAAATCTACTTAACGTACAACAAAAAACCTCTTTTTGCTTCTAAACGGAACGAATAGGTATGTCAAAAGAAGAAGTATTTTTTTAAAAAAAAAAATCAATCAATCAAGAGATGTCCAACAAACTACATCGCCCTTTTTTAACACTGTCATTCTGGGTGTTAATTACATGATTTACAGATAAAAATAATCGCAAACAAAACACAAATTCTTTCCAGAAAATAAATTTATTAACCACATATGACTGAACTAAATCAACTGAAACGAATGGCAGGATGTTTTGGGCTTGAAAAAATGCAACTGCCTCACTTTCTCTGTTTGGGATGTCCCACAAATATAATAACGTGGTAGACATTTTGTTCTTCTTTTTCAACTCTCATCCGAGTCACGACAGAAACGGTATTTTTCCGCAAACAACTCCAATCGTCTGCCAGAGAGTTTGAGAAATTTTATTTTGTCTTTTTTGACCCCCAAAAAAGCCAAAATTAGCCAAAAAAATTTTTTTTGACAAATATCAATAATACGCTGAAAATTACTAGTACGCAAAAATCTTTCAGTTGGGAAATACAGAAAATCATAAACATCAACAAATAAACACTTGAAAAAGATGACAATGCTCACACTCTCATCTGCATAGGAATTCAACCCGCAATGAAATCAACGGCAAACTATACGATCATAGTATTGTTAGTAGACGTAGTGTTATTGAACGCGGAAGAATTGGCCGCGTATTATAACCTTTACATATATCTACTCGTATATTAATAATCACTCGTATATTAGCCGTAGGTTCAGCCGCGAAAGCGGTATAATTCTGTGTTTTTACACAGAAACAGCACCACCAAAGGCTGCACAGTTAATAGTTTACTAGAACCATATTAATTTTCATTTTATATAAAATTTCATAATATGCTTGTTTGTTTTAATTATTTATATATGTTTGAAAAGCAATAGATTTTAAATATAAGTATTTTTTTTTATTAAAGTATTTCTGAATATTTAGGCAGTATATACTTTATATTCCTTGGTAATAGTACAATTTTGTACTTAAATTGGAAAATAGGAAATAATTAAATAGATTCAGTTAATCTTTTTATGTTATTTAAGGTTTATTCATAAGTGTTTATGCAAATATAATATTTTTTCTGGTTTATTAGTGTATTATTTATTGTAACCCCTTCTAGATGCACATACAACATATACAATAACACCACTGATATTTCATAATCAAATATCCTAATTAATATTATTTCATTCTTTTATTAATTTATATAATTTATTACTTATTTATTATTCATATTAATATTTTTTTTATTTTATTAATTAAAATTGGATTTAATGATTATTCATAGTATATTAATCACATTATAAAAAATATTGACTTAATGAGTCTCCACATATTGTATTTTCATATTAAATATTCAGCTAGCCAAAATATTGAATAAACATTTACATATTTTAAGAATTTATTGTATTATTTTAGTATTTTCTTATTTAAATTTTATTGTTTATAATGAATGAATAATTATTAAAAGTTAAACTAATGTCTTATTAAATACTAATTGGTTAAGTTCATATATTTTTTTGTTTAAATTGATATAAATTGGTACTTAATGTTATTTGTACTTTCAGAATTTATATCTATTTAGTCATTAGTTTATAGATTGTCCATACTAGTACTATTTGGTATCCCAAAGGTGTCTTCATAAAATCATTTATTCAAGCTGAGTTTGATGACATATAGGTGTCTGAAGATTTGGATCTTTTTCTTAATATTTAAGAAATAGATAAATGCTTGGCTTGAGTTAATATTTTGAATCTAATGTCCTAGCTCCTCACTGATGAGAGCCATAGCTTGAAACTGGTCTGGGGATGGGGACCATCATAGATAAAGGCTTCAGGTATTTTCTCTTGTAGCATTTATCATAAAAAATAAAATAAATAAGCTTGTTTAGAGCTATTAGCAAGCTCTTTATATATATATATACTGTTATATAATTTACCATCCTAATGTAAAAAAGTAAATAGAAATCAGTTACCTAAGATAATAATAGTTTATTGATTACATTACAAAATTGGCATTTAATGTTCTGAACTATTTAGTAAATTATTTATTTATTTACATTTTTGTCATAAGATTTGATAATCTAAATCAGGTAATTTATACCTTTGCAGATTTGATGTCTAATGAGGGGTCTGATTAAAAATCATTTATCTAAGATTAGTATTATTGTTATCTTATATATTTTTGGTATAATCTGAAACAAAATTTAATTGTAATTATAATTTTATTGATAATTTTAAGATGATATGAATAATTAATAATTTGGTCCATATAAGCTAAACATTTTGATAGTTTAATTTTAGAGTTTTTTTTTTAATTACATAAGGTATTTTGTCAGTGAATTTTATAATATTAGTATAAAATGAGTACAGGAATTGTTGGTTCTTTGAAAAATGATAGTTGTTAAATATTTGAGTACTTTTAGATGATACTTTATTTTCAAAACCTCATTTGACTTATTATCTGGTGAACAAATATTGTTAAAGATATTATTTAATAATAAAATACTTTTTCTGTAGTTATTTTTTCTTATGCCAAAAAAATAAGAAAATCATTGAATTACCCTTTAATGTCAACAACATTGCTTTTGGTTTTACAGAGATAAAGAGAAATAGAAAGAAAAAAACAATTTTAATTAATTAAAAAAAAAATCCTAACAATGTATTAAAAAGCTTATTTTTTTAATTTTCTTTTATAAATCTGTTAAGATAAAATTTTATCTAGTTTATCTCTCTTATCACTTTTTAAAAGTTATAATTAAAACTTATCAATAACTTACTGAAGAGAAAAAAATAATTATTTATCATACTACTTTATTAACATTAAAATTATCAAGAATTAAAATTACCAAAGAGAGAGAATAAAAAAAAATATTTATTTTACACATTTCTCTCTTTTTTATAATTATTTATAACCATTATAAATATCCATTTATTATTTTTAATTTTTTTTTGAATATTTTCATATTAGCATTTAATGAATGTAAATCTTTTAAGTAAGTTACTGCTTGCTATTATAACAAACAAACATGAAAAAATTAAATCTTTCCATTCTACCTTTATTTTTAATTTAAACAGCTTGTAATGTAATCAAAACAGGCATAACTCTCCATACAGTAGTGCCACTCAGTGCAAGCTACAATAATCAATGGGTACCAGAAAACTTGTGCATAAAATCTCTTTCTAGTGCCTTCTGACAAGCTAGAAACTAGACTGGGGATATTGGTTGAGTAGGCACTAGATAGGGATTTTATGCACAAGCCTTCTGGCTTCCTTGGTTACTATGGTTGGCACTAAGTGACACTACTGTATGGAGAGTTTTGCCTGTTTTAATAACAGTAATGTACTAGCATAAGAAATAGTGATCATGTGATGTTTAGTGGTTTAACACCAATCCTGCCTAATAGGATAGTGGTGGCTATGGTTGTTAAAGAGCCAAAGACACCAAAATGTATGGGTACCGAACTGGGTTCAGTCTCATATGACTATATAAGCTATTGATCTTAGATTGAACATATTATTGTGTTTTCAATTTCATTCTCATGGTTTTGTAGTTCAAGTAGAGATAAAAGGTGACTGCTGGAGGGTTGTAATAGATCCTAAGATCTAGGTGCAGTGCTCTCAGATCCAAGACTCCTCACTGATGAAGACCACAAGCCAGAAACTAGTCTGGGGATATTGGATGAGTAGGCACTAGATGAGGATTTTATGCACAAGCCTTCTGGCATCCATTGATTACTTTGGTTGGTGCATGGTGGTATTATTGTATGGAAAGTTTTGACTGTTTAATAACAGTTATGTGCTAGCATAAGAAATGGTGATCATGTGATGTTTAGTAATAATAAAAATAATTACTAAAGACAAAAGAAACAAATTAAACATAATAATTTGTTACTATTTTGTTGTTTACAATATCTATACAATAAAGGAAAAATTTATACTCATACACACAGTGCATACCAAAGTGAGCAAATTTTTATACTAAAAGGCTTATTGTATACCTTTTAGAGAATGATAAACATTAGCATAAGTTAAAACTTAAATAATTTAAAGGTAATATGAATACTTTATTGAAACAGAATGAATGATTATAAATACCAAAACAAATACTGTGATGATAATATCATCTTATAAGAAAATATATAATGAATAAGCCTAAACTGTTATTTAAAATCACGCTTAGAATTAAGTCTTTAAATAGTTATATATGCAATGCACAACTATATGTTAATTAATAGGGGGGAAAGAATTTTAATCTTCATTTAAATAATATTCTGTAACATGTCCATAATTATAAAATATAATCTAATACTGAGACTTAAGTATCTGGTAAATAATAGAAAATCATACAATGTCGAAAATGCAAATAAATCGAAGTTGTTTTAATACTATATATATAAGTCAAATGATCTTTTATTCTTTGTCATTTTAGGTATTTGACTTTTTAAACCAGCTGAAGAGAGTGAAGGTAAGTCAATGAAATCTAGATTGCATTAAAATCTTTTGACATTAGACACCCTAGAGATTTATGTGATATAAATAATAATTTTATTGTTTGGGAGAGGACTGGTTGTCAATTATAATTAAATGAACACACTCCAAGTAACCTTTGACTATAATATATATATATTCTCAAGGGTAAATGTATTCATTGTATTATTTCCGGAGCTTCCGTGTATCAAAAATATAATAGCTAAATAGCTGTGTCAGTACAATATCAAGTACTTTCATCAGAACTTCTTTCTCAAATTTGAGAAAAAAGAAGCTCTGAGGAAAGTACTTATTATTGTACCGAAAGGTCAGCCATTTAATTATTATATTTTTTTACATGGAAGCTCCAAATAATATATATATATGAACTCTTAATTATAAATATATATTATAAATAAAAAGTATTGGAAGGATTTTTTAAAATGGGGATATTCTTATCATGTACCCATAAATGTGTATTGTCATTCTAATTCTTAGTATTAAAGAAAAAGAAGATAGAAAAACAAAATAATAATACAGTGGTGAAGAGTTTAATAATTATTATACAAACCAATCCATGTACAACAAACATATCCATATACAGAACGTATTTTATTGTTTTTCTGTTTATTTAATATTTTACTGATGCTATTTTTTAACTTTTTCTGAAATAAACTTTTATTCTAAAATACTTCGATGTCTTCTAACTCACCAAGGTATTCTATTGTCAGCCAAATCTTCACAATGAAAACAATCACCTATGCATTTCTTTAGAATACCTTTGAGGTAATTTTAAAGTCAGCTTTTATCATAAAAACCAACTTCACATTCACCATAAAAATATTCCTTAGAAAGTCTTACATTATTCATTTATTTCATCCAATCCAATGAAGATACATAGTGAATTCTATTGTACCACATCCAGAAAAATGATAAATGTATTGATCAGTTTTCTTGACATCATCTTTTTAGAAACATCCTTGAGTGAATCTTTTTAAATTTCATTTTGTTTATTTGAGAAAGGTTCAAGTCTCATACACATCCATATAATAAATTAAATAAAATAAAAGAAGTGTTTACAACTAGTTTAAAACAGTAGTTGTATCTCTGTGATGAAATACTCTAAATTTAACTTGCTAATGCAACAGTGCATTAAGATCTGTGTTGCACCTTAAAAACAACTATTCATTTCCTACTTAAAACCCATTAAGATATTTCCATTGGCCACATTTTAAGTTAGTAACAAACTAATTAAAAGTTGCTGAAGATTTTTTTCCATCACTTCCGTTTTTTTTAAATATCAATTGTGAAACCAAAAACTTTATGGTAGTAATTGCATTTTGCAGATAATCTTTTGAAAGGCAAAATGGTACATAGCAAATCTACAAGTTAAAAAGATGAAATTTTTGTTACTAATTTTAATCCATTTAAGTAAAAAATGTCTCCATTAACCCCTTCTTGTATTTTGATTCTCAATTCATGAAAACCCTTTATAAACAATTGTAGCAATGGCTGGCATGAAAATTAAAAACAAAGTTGGGATTAGTGTATTATTCTTTAAAAATAATTTTTATTTCTAATGTCTCAGATGGTCTACTCATATTAAAAGACTTTTCAATCATTCCATTTGAAGTGGTCAGGTATATATATATATATATATTGTAACGTTCAGAATCGTATGATCAGCCAACAAGATTCAGAGACCTAGCAAAAGTACTTCAAACCCAGTATGTTCGGGATATGGTAGTCACGGAACAGTACTAAGCTTTAACCTATTTTCCAGTGCTCCAAAATCTCCACTATCCAACCAACGCTCCTGATGCTACTAATGGTTATCATTTTTCTTCGGTCCCGGTGGTCAGGGTAGAAACAAGGACTCTCTATTCAAACTTAGCCTATCATGCACTAGACTTTATTAATTTAATCTAAGATACTCACTAAATACTTTGATATAGCTCAAACTATTATTATTAATATTTCATAGGTTTTGGATACATACATATGATTTAATCAAGTGTGGATATAGATGAGTGGATATGATGAACCAGGGAATGACATGACAACGGTATAGATATATACAATTTATTAACACAATTCATTAGAAAATATAAATAATAACAATCATGTTTGGATCTGATCATGATCCATGTATGGGGTTACATTTAAACCAACAAAAATAACAATTACAATGTTTGATGATCAGTATTGATAATGGTACAGAATTTCGATATCACCAGGATAAATATATGATTTTTACAAAGAATTACAATATTCAACCATAAGTTATTTATAAAGGTACAGTATTTAGATATCACTAGGATAAATATATGATTTTTTACAAGAAGTCACCTGTCAATAATGACAACCAAGGTTATGAACTATTAAATATAACAATTACCATAATGAACATCAGTATTAGGTGTATGTGTGTGTATCATAATGAAGTCATACTGGAGTTCATGACACCAACAATTGTGAATCAAAACAATAATGATCAATTACCCAGAACTGACAGTTACATACATAGTAAATAATCAGTATTATTATGTGTCAGCATAAAACAAATTTTTATATTGAGTTGTTATATTTTTATTATTACATATAATATTTCATCAAGAAATATGCCACCATAAAATTAATATGCCAATTTTGGAGAGCAAACACTATACCTGGTTATATTAAGCTAGAGGCCAAATGAATATATATAATAAATTTATGCGTGTGTTTACATACATAGGGGAAGTAAAGTATATATGTATTTGTTATTATTATATTTTATTGTTAGTATTCTCAGCAGGAGTTATGGACAAAAGCATAATTTTATTTCCCTTTATTATTAATAATTATATGAAAAATATGGCTTATCTATTTCCCACAGAATTAACAACAGGTATGATTAAGAAATCTAATTACAGCATTCAGTAGCGTCGGGGTTTGAATCCTGTGCTGGCTATATTATTAGCATTGGCAAACATGGGCCAATCTCCTTTGTCGAGCAGTAATGTATATATTCCTATAGTAACACATCCGCATTCAGCTTGGCTTGTGTAGGAAATAATAGAGCGTGGGTTTTGAATCCCTGTCTTTATAGAGTATACCCATTCATCGGCTCAAAGAAAACCTTGGCTATCTCGTATCGCCATGACCGGTAAAATATCCGCGTGGCAGTCCGATAGCATTACTCGACATATATTTATTATTAAAAGCCATATAGGCACAGATCAATGTATTAAGCTACTGATATATTTGCCCATTAAAAGCATTAACTTATATCTGCATAGATATTTTTCCTAAACCTGTATTTAATAAGTAATAATGGAGAAATCCGACAACCATATCTTATAGGCTATAAAATGCCCAAGTATTTCAAATATGAATCTTAACTATAAAATGCTAAAGAGGCAAGAAAAAATACTACTGCTGAGGTATTTCTTTCCCCAAATGCATGCATCACTAAATATACATATAGAGTGAGATGAACTCATATCTTTGCAATAAGTAATATTGCCTATTTTAAATTTTAAAAGAAGAACTAGCATTATTATTATTATTATTATTATTTTTACATTTAAATAAACGCATACACACACACATATATATACCATTCTACCTTCTTTAATTGTCACAAAGAATCTTAATCTAAATCAAATAAAATAATTTTAACACTTATTTATATTTTAAATTTCTTTACCAAGATACTGTGATTATGCATATACGGGAAGAGGGCGGATTTTTTTTTATATATTTGATTTCTTTTCTATCTCTCTTTTTTTTTATTAAATAAATGATATTTTTCACTAAGCCAGAATTAGACCGATTTAAGAAATTTAACTTTGACTGTTTCTTATTTTTTTACTATAAAAATCGTTACCCATTTCCCACTTTAGATTCGGGATAAAGCAAACAAATTTATACATAAATTGGTTTCATAGTGTAATATCATTTGTCCCCATACTTAACTAAATTGGCACAAATAAATTAATCAATCAAATATATATTATACTTAAAAAAGAACATACCGGCATATCTCAAAATAAAACATATAAAAGCTGCAATTTTAAACTCTATAATAATCTTTTGTTCCACTTAGAATTATACATTACACTTTTTTTTTTCTTGTTTTAACCATTAATACGTAATCTAGTTATAATTTAAATTGACTTGTTAAAACAACAACAAAAAAAACTAAACACTCATATATATATATATAACTGTCCCTTTGAAACACATCTTTTTAAGATAGTCTTTTGCGAATTTTATGAATCTAAGGAAATTAAATGTTTGAATTTTTATAGAAGGCATTCTTAAGATATAACTAATTTCCCTTTTTTTTAAAGATAGAAAGTTTATACTTGCGATAGATTACGGTGTCACTTTGCTTGATGCAGATTTTTTTCCACTGATTCACTAATTGTCAGGATCGACCTTGGGCTTTACTGGACTCAGGATAGACTGGCTTCAGGTTGCTTCTCTATTTTTCTTCGATGGATCATTGTGTCACTTTGATTGAGGCAGATATTTTTTTCCTCGTTCACTCATTATTAGGATCGATCTTGGGCTTTACTGGACTCAGGATAGACTGGCTTCGATGTTGGTTCTCCATTTTCTTTCATAGCAGCAGCATGGGATTTGTCTCTCCTCCTCTTCTTTAGATGCATTTTTCTGGAGACTTTCCAGAGAAGGGAAAAGTAATTTGTACTACTCACAAACCATATTGTGGATCTCTTCTCAGCTTAAATATAGTATTGCACTAGTAGTTGAGAGTCACTTTTCTCTTAAAACTTTTCTTTAAAAGGCACCAACTTTTTTTTTTACTGCCAACAACTTTTTTCTTCTCTAACTGCTTGACTTTTAATTACCTTGGTTCTTTTTCTTTGCTCTATTTATAAAAAACTTTTTGCTAAGCAACTCTTTGTTTTCTATATATATATATTTTTAACACCTATAATATATTTGCCTTGGTTAGAAACGAAAAACAGACCGCATGATTGATTTTCTTTCATTTACATCAGTTTAAAGATTTTTTGATTTACATCAGTTTAAAGATAAGAAAAACAATTCAACACTCCCATGCAACTAGCTGAGTTGATCTTTTACCAAAAACAGGTGACATAATCGAGATAAGATTACACAAGGGTATGAAAATCTTACTTGCCTTTTAATCGCCTCAAGGATGAGAAAAATGAATTCACACTTACATGCAACTATATTTTTCGGAATGTTTATGAAAAAAAAAAAAAGCAGAATCATCAAAATGTTTTTTCGCAAGGAACGAATCGCCTTTAGGATAAAGATATAAGACAATGGAAATATATTTTTCTTTCCAAATATATACATACAAAAAAAATGCATTTCAATAGAACAATATACATATACATGAGTCCACTCATTCGTCAAGTCACACACATGCACCTGCATATTATCCCCTTTAGCAAACAAACAAAAATGAAAAAAAAAATGAAAAATTAGATATTTGAGCTTTAAAATCTATATACGTATACTATTTCTAACAACTAACATGAAGCTCTGTGTGTACATACACACTGAACGCTTCAATATATATATATATATGTGTGTGTGTGCTTCATGTATACATTGTTGCCAATAAGTTATAATTCTAAGGCATTTTTTTAAAAATAATGTAAAAAGAAATTTAATTTTATTATGAAATTTAATGTTGTTACATGGGAGTAAAGGTGGATTCAAGTCATCAAATAAAATTTAACTAATTAATTAAAATCAACTGATGTTCAAAACAATATGTGAATTAAAATCTAATTTTGGAATTTATATTTTAGTGTATCATTATTATTATGGTCAAAGATGATAAGAAATATGTAGATTAGATAAAACCAAAGGTATTCAGAATTTAATTAAGAAAAATGCAATTAGTAAAATTTTAAAATTAAACTAGATCAAGATTACAATCAGTAAGATTTTTTAAAATAGTAAAGAAAAGAATTTTCTCTAAGTTTTAAAATTAATTACTCAATTTGAAAACATCCAGATGCCTTTGTTTTTAGGGATAGGGGCAAGGAAGAAAGAGTTTTAATTCTTGTACAGTTCTTGTAAACTTCTTGCAAAGTTTTGCTAAGCTGTTATAGATTACACCATGCTATGACCAGTGATTAGAGCATGTCAATTTCTTTGGCCATCTCCAGAGTGTGAGTGTGGAGTTCCCTGATACTATAAAATGTGATGCTGCTAAAATCCCTGCCTACAATTGATGATCCAAGTTGCTGACATACTAGGCTATCATCAAAAGGAAGCCCCCCCCCCATAGTATAATGCCCAAGTGACAAGCTAGCCAATAGCTAAGATCTGTACTGCAAGGTTCAGCATAGTGTTTCTACTGTTTGTCAAAAACCTTAGTGAATGTCTGATTTATTTTAACTTTATAAATTTCAATTTACTGGTAAACAATTCTCATCTTTAATATTTGGTTTTCTTTGCTTGAGTAACTCATATTAATCTTTCTTGAAACTATTTATTATTGTTATGTTATTAAAAATATTCAAGCTTAATTAATTTGATATTTAAAGAGAGATTGGATGTTGTAATATATTGGATCCTTTTTAAACATGTTAGACTTATTAATTAAGAATCAGATGGAGAAAATTTTAGTAAACATATATTGAGTGACTAAAATATTTTGATGTTATTTAAAGAAAAGTCCAGTAATTAAATAAAAGCAAAATATTTAAATCCTCTCCTTTCACTGATTCTTTTTTTTTTAAATAAAAAAAAGTTCAAATTTTGAAATATTAATTTTTTTTACAGTACAGGTTTTTTCATACCTGCACTTGTAAATTTTGACATTAACTGATTACAAATGGTTGATAAACAACTTTCAATTTTAAATAAAATTAAGTTTTACAAAAATAAAAGTTCAAACTTTTATTTGTAAAAGAGACAAATATATATATACTGCAGATATGCTTTTAATTCTAAAAAAACTTGCTTTATAATTAATAAAATATATATGTATTCTGCAGTTCTACTATGTTCAATTCTATAAAACTTATGTTCTAAATAATGGAATATATAATGTGATAGTTTATTCTATAAAACTTTTAATACAATTTAGTTTAATACATTATCATTCTGGGTTGTTGTATCAATATTTCTCTTATATATAAGACTTATGGGGAAGATCTCCAATTAAGCAGGAATAATTTTCTTAGAAAATTTTATATATATATGAATAACTGCATAGTCCTTGATTAAGCCTATATAATGGATGTCCATGTGTGGTGACCTTATGACATGTTTATTCCATTTTATCTTATATATAATTAATGTTAAGGCCTAATATTCCTTATTTATATTAGTATCACTGGGTTGTTTAATTTCATAGTTATTTTATTCCATTCCTCAAGCAGATGTACATTCCTGCTTTGGAGAAAGTTAATTTGTCAGATCCCTTTTGAATATAATCTATGCAAATGTGGAATTCCTCTTACTTCAGTCCTGGGGGACCTTTATTTTTATATCACTAATTGGACAGTGGATCATTCCTGCCTGTTGATGAGATTTATTGATGATTATGGAGAAGATGTCTATTTCTGCTTATCATGAGCCATTTATTTAAGAGATTTGGATATGGTCTTGTGCAGGGAAGCATATTCCAGTCTATCTCATCATTGAACTGTTTGTTACTGTAGCAACCCAATACTGCCTCCCTTATGTATGTTAAAGCCTGATATTTCAGCATTGATGGGTCATAATTATGAGAACTGTGTATTCAACTATTTTAACCACATTTCTTAGAGTTAATTCATGTTTTCTTGTGTGTGCTTAATTTAGTATCAAGTGCCTGATTAAGGGATCTGCCCTAGAGATCATCAAATCTACCATCCAAAATATATATTTGTGTGTATTGAAATTACATCACAAATTAAATGTCATGCAGTTCCTATCATCATCATCATCATCATCAACCATTATCAATGCACTGCAGAATGAAGGTATCTCCAAGTTCAATCCATCTTATCTGATCTTTAGCTTCTCTTATCCACATCACCTCTGCACACTTTCTTATATCATCCATCCATCTCACATGTGGTCTCTTTCTGGGTCTTTTACAATCTCTTGGAATCCAGTTTAAGATTTAGTTCCTTATATATATATTGTACCATTTGTTTATACGGTACAAATATATTGGCATCCAGTAAGATATTTAAAAGCTAAAAAAAAAAGTAAATTTAGTGATCTTTTAAAAGAAAAACATTTTTAGATTTTTTCTGATTAGTATAATTTATTTTTTAAAAATAACGTACAATAAAAGTTAAAATTGTCGTGTTCGTATTTTTTTTATGTAATTAAAAGTAAAAGTTAAATTGGAAAGAATAAATGACATGCAAATTACTGATCCAGATAAATTAAAAGAATTTCAAAAATAAAAAGATTGCAAGTAGAAAAGTAAAAATTCCAAAAGTAAAAAGATTGTAATTAGAAAAATCTTTTTAATAATTAAAGATGGCAGAATTATGCTAAAAAAAATAATAACTTTGTAACTTAAATTTAAAAGAAAGTATAGAAGATTATTATCTTATATGCTGATAAAAGAATGAACAAAAGATATGCACAGAAGTTTCAAAACTGGATCGGGGTATAAAAGGAGGAGGACAACCTCGATCTAGGTCTTCTCTATACCTTCTAGTTACATGTCTGAAAGCTGGAGGTTTCCACGAGCATAACTTGTGGCAGTAATAGACATCTGCACAGGTATGCCACTTGCAGTACCCAGTTGTCAAGCAAGCAATGGAGACAGGCCTTGTGAAGACCACTTTTTGCAATAAAAGGGTCACGACAACCATGCCTTTTCTCCGCGAGCATAACCTGTGGCAGGAATATACATCTGCGCAGGTGTGCCACTTGCATTACCCAGTCGTCAAGCAAGCTATGGAAATGGGCCCTGTGAAGACCACTTTTTGCAATAAAAGGGTCATGACAGCCATGCCTTTTCTCCGGTTATAGAACGGAACAATAATGTAAGACACCGGCAGGAGAGACCGATAGAAATTCTTAGGAGCTTGGAATTCCAAAAACACACACCAACTTATCGGTAAGTTAAGAGTAACTTTTCCTAATTGTGACAAAGTTTGCAAACAATTATAAAAATTAATATCAAAATAATCCCGATCAAGACTTCAAATTTTATTCTGCAAGAGACTCTTGTGTACCTAAGAACTATAATCATTGAACTGGTTTTTTTTATTATTAATTAATTCATGTTTGGATTAGTGTGTGTGTCATCTTTCCAATTAATTAAATCATAATGTTTTTGTTTTTTATTATTTATATTTTAATTTGTTAAAATAAAAAATCTATTTCTAATACCTCTATTCATTGTGCGTTATTAATGATTATTAATAAATTTATGAAAGTTAATTATGATTTAAAAATATAATTTACCTTGCCAACGCTGTATCGAAACTCAATCCTCCAGAGTTTCTAGATAATTTTGTCGTAGCTAAATAAATAAAAAAGGGATGTTCGCCAGTGAATTCTAAATATAGAATTCTGGCGCCTTTCAAATAAATTAAAAGCTGGCTTACTTTATCCCATTATTTTAGTGGCTACATTAGTTAAAAGAGTGTTGTGCGACCAGGAAAAATAATTGTGTCCATTAAATCTTACTGAATTGTATGACAAAACAAATTTGATAGGACGTAATTTGGTCACCGAGTACGAGTAGTTAACTCGTTTAAAACACCAAATAAGAAGTGGACGTTACAATATATATATATATTGAAACTCTTAACACTTGTAATCCTAATGGATGTCATTCACACTTCTCTAATGAGTGTAGCAACAATTAAATCATGTTCATTTTTTTTGTTTGTAATGTATTACTAAAGTGTTTGTATTTTTACATATATATTGCATTGGGTGTCTTGTTTGCCACAGGGAAGTCATATAGTTATAATCTAACTTTAAGAGTTTTGTATTTTCCCTGATCACCAAGCCAAATAAAATAAAATATTCGGTGGTGTTGGAATGAGTTGTGGTGGCTTAAATGACTCTAGTAGTGATTTTATTATATGCTCATTCCAACCATTACACATTATGTATGAGATATATAGTATTAGTAAAGTTTGAAGAACAAATAACTAATTTCAAACAATTCCACAGATCTGTTTGATTATTTGGTTGACAAATCAATAAAAGCAGTATGCAATTTACACTTTTAATCCTAACATTTTTCTAAATTTTTTTGACAAAAAACCCCATATGCATAATGCTTCTTGATTTATTAAATCCATACTGAGTCTCCGGTAATCTTGTATGACAGAAAACAACTTCTTCATTTAAATTATTTACTTATTCTTTGTTGTACAAATAATATGATATAAATGGTTGGACTTCATTAAAATCTATCCTATTAAATTAATATTTTTTCACCTATTATTGACAGTCAGTTATGTATTTGTTGAAAAATTAAAATATGTGATTGCTGAAAAATAAGATATGTAGAATGTATATTTTTATTATATACATCAATAATTATGAAATTAAATAATGTGAAAAATTTGGAAAGATACATAATATAAGCATGGTCAAAATAAAAAGATCTATTGGTCAAAATACACTTTAGACTTATTGGTTGGCACTGCTGGTCTCTCATCATAACAATTGTGTTTTTAAAATATAAGAATGAGCATTAAAAAAGTGATGATAATAAACAAAATGTGATGATTACTGTGCTTATATATATTTATGTATATAACAATAAAAATAATAAAGACAATAGTAATTAACTATTATATACAGTCTTTCAATCTGCAGAAGTACTTTCTATTAATTCCTTAACCCTCCTCAACTGCCATTAAATTCTAAAAAATAGAATATTCGTTAATTAAAAACTATTATAATAACAATAAAAATTAGCTTGAAAGGCTGATATTGGAATGAAATATAATTGCAAGCATGGTGCTAGATAAAATATTTGCTTATTTACTCATAATTAAGTTTCAGTAAGAATGACGTCTAGTAAATTCTAAGTAATTACACCGACATCATTCAGTCAAAAAACATCGTAAATAGTAATTTAAAGTGAGAATCTACTCACGCTCTCTTCAAAAGTTCTTCAGATTTGCTCATATAAAAGAATTTGAGTCATAGGAATAAGAGGGATTCTTTTTATTCCTGCATAAATACTATATCTTGGATTGAAGAAGAGAGTATTCATTTATTTAACACTCTCAAAGGCACGTGCTCAATTAGCTTGAAAGGCTGATATTAGAATGAAACAATAAAAATAATAAATATAATGGTAATTAACTATTATACACAACCTTTCAATCTGCAGAAGTACTTTTGATTATTTTTTTAACCTTTTTCAGTCTGCAGAATTTAGTGGTAGTTAAAGAGGGTCAAGGAATTAACTGAAAGTACTTCTGCAGATAGAAAAACTGTATATAATAGTTAATTACCATTATATTTTTTTTATTGTTACTACAATAGTTTTTAATTAATAGACATTTTATTTGCATTATATATATATATATATATATATATATATATATATAGAGAGAGAGAGAGAGAGAGAGAGAGAAATATTCTAAAGTTTTTAAAATTGAAGTCTATATGAGTATCTGTATGTGGTTTCTAATTTAGCACAAAATTATTAATATTTTTTTATATAAGTATAGTGAAACTTTTTTGCACTTGATGCTTTATTATATTATTCCTTTTATCTACCCTTGATATTTTATATCAGCTTCTTATAGTTTGATGTCTATTTGTTTATATTTCTGGTTAAATTATTGAAATGTAAGTCAATCTCCAATAATATGCTATTTCTTAAATATTATAAAGCTATGCACAATCTTCCACCGGTAAGAATTTAAAAAACTTAAGTGAACCACTTAAGTTTAGAGCATTCAATTTATATACACCAACTTTTACAGATCATGCTTAAATCAGGGCTTGAGTCTATTGTGTACCTGACATTATAATCAAACATTCAATTGTACAAATCTATTTAACTCATTGCAGGAGAAAGGCTGACTCATTTTTAACCACTTATGAAAAAATAACGCATTATCAGAGACTGACTTCCATTTGAATAATTTCAAAGTTTTCAGCACTTTACATATGTTTATATTGCTGGTATAACTAAATTCAGTGTGTATTCATACTAGAAATCTCATCAGTAATATAACATCATTCATGTCACAGGAAGAGTAATAAATACATTTTGTTTTCTCATATTACTTTTTAGCTATACACCCAGATACATTGGTTGCTGCCAATTTTATCAATAAATATGATTTCAGAATCGTAAGCTGCTGTACTACAAATATAATCACACACACACAGTTCTATATACTATGGATTACTTTATCTGCTTTAAGAAAAAATAAGAAAACTAAATTGGAGTTATATTTTCTTGAGGACGGTCTCTAAATTTGGCACAAAATCTGTTCTTGACAAAATCAAAATCAATAAGGCCATGGAGTAAAACACTTTTTCCATTATCAAATATATATATTGTAACGATCCAGAGAAAGAGCTTACCGACATCTGCACTACATGGCGCCATCTAGGCATTTGAACCTAGAAATATTTATAAAGTAGGCAGATACGTAAGTTAAAAAAAATTGTTTTTTCTTTTTTTTTAAATTTTGATTCCGGTCATTAGCCCAAGTCACTAGCTCAGGGAGTAGCAGAGATTTATATTTATGAATTCTTATCTAAGAATAATTTTTTAAAAAAAGAATAAAATAAGCCACTGCCAGTAATTAACATACAAACATTTATTAACGCACATATATAAGATTTAAAATTATTTTAGCATCAGTTTACCTTTTAAAATTTAACTTACATTTTTAACTTTGATTTTAATTTACATTTTAATTTTTACAACTTTACATTTTAATTTTTTATAAGTTCGCACAGAGGAGTTTATAAAAGTTTGTTTTAAAATGTTGAGTATAGATCAGTTACATAGATTACAATGGTTAAAAACATTTCAAAATAAACATAAACGATCAAAATATAAAATCATTGATACCAACAATTGCAGAGGGAAATTTATAAGTAACTCAATAGTATTCACCATAAGATACTTGCATTGTCACCAATAACTTAAAAGACATCCAAATAAATACATTATAGATACTCACCGTAAGATATCATTATTTATCGAATGTCTATATATTTTGATCAAATATGAAAACCCAAAACAAACTTAACCGATAACCAATCCATGCAAGCATCTATAAACAACTTAAATTTAATGCATTTTTATTTAGGGTCAAGTATGAATAGACTACATAGATTTGCATTTGAAAATAAAACATTCTATCCCTATTTAACCTTAGGCTAAAGGTTCACAGCCAAAACTGGCATCAATTTATCTGATATATAGGTGCATTCAATGTAATATGAAATACGGCAGCACCAAAAAGTTAAGAGAAGGAATTGCCTCCCGTCAAATAGGAATATTACATCTATCTGACAAGAAGAGCAATAAAAAAAAACTCCATAGAAAGGAACTGCATTCTCCATCTTATAATTCCTTCCATAGGCAAACGGGTGAGTGCGGCATATGAAACGATTCTGCCCGTAGCGAATCTGATATTACATCTACTAATCACACTGATATATCCCATCCATTGACCCAATTCAACTGCAACACAAATAACCTAAGATTACCCTCCCCTAATATAACTTTACAAATCCATACAGCCATTCACGCTCGACTTAAGTTTAACATTTATATAATTAATTTAACGAAAAACAAAAATCATGATAAAACTTAAAGAACAAAAAATAAATAAATAAATAATTTTACAAAATAAATACATTAAATAAAATTATAACTAATTAATAAATAACATTGGTCAGATAGGATAATATTGCAATCATTTAAATATGGAAAGTTTTAATTTAATGTTCATTATTTATAAAGTTCTTACGGTTTAAAACAGTTCATCTTTATCCGTTGCTTGCCATGAATGTGAATTCCCATGCCGTCCTAAGATTGGTATTCTGTTGGCTGATTTATTTATCCATCTGGAGGTTTTTGCTTTAACTGGTCCTCAATGTAGAAAAATGATAGTTCATTTCTCTTTCTTTCTTAGCAAAACTGAAGGGATTGAAGAGTGAATCTTTTCAATCCCTTCTCCTTCACTTCAGCACTAACACATATCTGTCACATCATAAATAATCTATCCTCCCTAATAATTTCCAAACCTGTCTTTTTATATTAATTTGAAGGATTGAATTTACATTGCATTGTCAATGAGATGGTCTCCCCACCGAGGTCTGATTCCATTGCTTTTCTCTTCATTGGCCATTAGTTTCTATTGTTTTCCTATCTGACCGATGCTTTTACATTTAAATGCCCAAGGCTAGTTTACCTTTAACTAATTAAAACAATCATTTCCATTTCTGATTAATTAATGTGTTTTCCAAGATTAAAGATATATTTTTATCTCTAAATCTTTTTAAGTTTTTGTTTTTAAAATACCTTTCTATTTTTAATAAAGTTTTATTTTAATAATTTTTTTTTATCTGTGCAATTTTATATATATGTGAGTTTAAGATGATTTTTTAATCTTCAGTTTTTAATTCTTAAAAAAAAAATTTTTATTGGCGAACTTTGTTTTATTTTTATGTTTACTAATAAAAAAATAATATAACATACGTATGTGCCCGTTACAATATATATTATATACAATCCCATGTTCTTTTGGCACTATAGTTTGGAATCTCTGTCTTGCATCTTTTTATAATTAATCACAGTAGAAACATTAATTATTGAATCCTAGCAGTCATATTGCAATAAAACGTTGAGAAATCTACATATACTATATCTTTTTTCACTTCTTTTGATAGCATAAATTAATATAAAATTTCTCATGCATATTTATTTATCTTGGTGCAGCATTTTAGATTAGAAAAAGCAATAAGTTTGTTCTTATAAATTTCTTTTTCTTTGTACTTCTACATTCTTATGAATGCATAAAGTTCATCACATCCATTCTTCCTTTTATAATATTTTAATAATTCTGGGAAGTTGACATTTACAGATACTTTCAATAATAGCTAAATAATGTTTATGTGATACGGTATTGCTTTCATATACTTAAATGATGCTTGCATTTTTATATCTATAGTTTTGTTTAGTAATGGAGAAATAATGAAACTTTGACATGCTTCAATACTTACTGATATTTGGATTTCATCTTTATGGTTTGCTAAATAATGCATTTCCTGAGTGGGGAAATTCATTTCTCAAAATCTTAGCCTTCAAGACTTTCTTCATTTTGATATACATTTAACAAAGTCATTCGTTACGTTTAAATTTAAATAATAAAAATCATATGCAACAGGTATATAATTATGTGTATATATTAATAATAATTACACATAAAAAGTCTTTTTAGCACATGGTTTTGTGTTCTTTTCAATTGCTGAGCGTCTATTTTAGCATTAACCAAATATGGCAGATAGAACCCCATCTAGGATTATATAATGGAAGTAAAATAAAAACAATAACAAAGTAAAACATTAGTAAAATAGAATAAAACTGTCTTGCATTGGTGGTCGAGAGGTCAGCATGACTGCTTTGCAGGCAGTTGCCCGGGTTGCGGGTTCACATCCCGACTGATGCTATGACACTTAAAAAAAAAAAAAATAGAATAAAATCTTTATATAGATATCCAATATAACTTCAAAGAATTGACAATATAAGAAATAATACATACAATATACAACTTTATATATACATAGATGTGATCTGTTGGACTATTTCCATCATCTACGACTGAATGTTGAATGTACAGAAAATTTTAAACTTTATTTAAACTTTTGAAACAACTTGTTAGTATAACACCCAATTAGACAATACATGTTAGTAATTACAAAACATTTAGACTAGTATTATTCTCCGCTCTTCTTCAGGTGTTGCTGACCATTCATGAATATCGAATTTAAGGCAAATGCTCTAACCAACTGAGCTATTCTGTCAAAGCCTATCTTATATAAGTTTCATTCATTTTTAAATGACCAGTTGTTAACTAAATTTATGGGAGTTTTATAAATATTCATACAATTAATTAAGTTATTACTGAATGTAATTTATTTTATATATTTGTTTTCTTTTTGGATTTAAATAAATTATTAACAAGTATTTTACGATATAGAGGGTTTTCTATAAAAAAAATGCAGATAGTATGTATTATTAACAAATTAAATACTATAAAATTAACTAGAAATCAAAATATTTTTTACAATGGATATTGAAAAAATATAACCAAGTAATCTAAGACATAAAAGTATATAAATCTTAATAAAAAAATTAAATCAATATATAAATAATAGAAACACAGTGAATATTATAAAAGTGGGTTTAACATTAATACATAACAGTTTATATTTTAAATATAATAATGAATTTGGAAATACACATAAAGGTTGGCTTATAGATTGTGCAATTGTAGATTAATGTTATCAATATTTATAAACAAATTGGAAACTACTATGATTAGAAAAATAATAATTAGTAAAAAAATATTATTCTAGATATTTAATTATTGGTGAATAAAAGAGTTATGAATAATATTTATAATGATTTTATTAACTATATATATATATATATATATATATAACTATTCAAAACAATACAATAATTAATACAGTAACAATATTTTAAACAAATATATACCAATTTAATAGAAGTACTTTCAACTATCTATGTAGTCGTTGTCAACTAGACTCAAATTGTATTAGAAAAAACCGTTACAAATGTAAACAAAAGCAATACGTCATACATCAATTTTCCCACAATTCATTAATTTTTATATTGGCTGTCTGTCTATTTATCAACTGTTGCTTTTCACTTTTTATTAACATAGCTTCTTTAATTTTGCGTTTATTATTATTTCTTTCAATACACAGAATTTTAACTTTATTAAAATCAAAATCAAAACCATAATTACATGTTACATTATGATCAAAAAATACTGATGGTGATACATCATCATTTCTAACATTCTCTTGTCTTGATTTTTGCACTCGTTTATACAATAACAAATGCTCCCTTGATCTTTTCTCCAATGTACATCGAGATTCCCCAATATAAGCCTTTCCACAAAAACATAGCCATTTATATATTGCACAACTTTGATTTAAATAGATTAATAAATAATTCAAAAAATAGGTGTGGTATTTTAAATCAAAGTTGTGCAATATATAAATGGCTATGTTTTTGTGGAAAGGCTTATATTGGGGAATCTCTATGTACATTGAGAAAGATCAAGGAAGCATTTGTATTGTATAAACTGAGTGCAAAAATCAAGACAAGAGAATGTTAGAAATGATGATGTATACACCATCAGTATTTTTTGATCATAATGTAACATGTAATTATGGTTTTGATTTTGATTTTAATAAAGTTAAAATTCTGTGTATTGAAAGAAATAATAATAAACGCAAAATTAAAGAAGCTATGTTAATAAAAAATAAAAGCAACAGTTGATAAATAGACAGACAGCCAATATAAAAATTAATGAATTGGGAAAATTGATGTATGACATATTGCTTTGTTTACATTTGTAACAGTTTTTCTAATACAATTTGAGTCTAGTTGAAACGATTACATAGATAGTTGAAAGTACTTCTATTAAATTGGTATATATTTGTTTAAAATATTGTTACTGTATTAATTATTGTATTGTTTTGAATAGTTATATATATTTTATTATAATTGGAATACAGACATTGATTAATAATTTATATATATATATATATATATATATATATATATATATATATATATATATATATATATAAGAGCCTGCTAATAGCTCTAAAGAAGCTTATTTATTTTATTTTTTATGATAAATGCTACAAGAGAAACAACCTGAAGCCTTTATCTATGATCGTCCCCATCTCCACACCGGTTTCAAGCTATGGCTCTCCTTAGTTAGGAGCTAGGACATTAGATTCAAAATACTAACTCAAGCCAAGCATTTATATAATTCTTAAATATTAAGAAAAAGATCTAAATCTTCAGACATCTACATGTGACTGATTTTTACTAATATTATAATTTTGCTATTAGGGCTTTGGCTATATTAAATTGCTAAGCCTACTAATATATGGGATCACTGAATTTAGTTCAGGCCCATGTAAAATTTCTTTAGTTAAAGAGCTGAATTTGAAGACATGTAGGTGTCTGAAGATTTAGATTTTTTTCTTAATATTTAATAATTAGATAAATGCTTGGCTTGAGTAAGTATTTTGAATTTAATGTCCTAGAGCCTCACTGATGAGAGCCATAGCTCAAAACTGGTCTGGTGATGGTGACCATCATAGATAAAGGCTTCAGATATTTTCTCTTGTAGCATTTATCATAAAAAATAAAATAAATAAGCTTGTTTAGAGCTATTAGCAGGCTCTTTATATATTACATATTGGTAATGCAAGTTATATAGGTCATGTGACATGTGACTGATTTTTACTAAAATATATAATATTAAATTTACAAAAATAGAATTTGATGATAAAATTCAACATTTAGATATAATGATAATAAAATTATATTAAAACATTTTATTAAAGAAGATACAATAAGAAAAAGTATTTCTATGGATTCATAAGAAGCATGGAAACAACAGATGGCAATTATTAAAACTTTAAAATATGGAAATGATAAATATAATACAGATAAAAATATACCTGATTTACAAAAGAAACAGTTTATTCAATTATATAAATATTATGAATAATATTAAAAATATAGTTTTTAATTTTAAGAAATCTATATTAAATAATATTTTTTTATACAAAATGATTAGAATAATGATAGTAACAGTAAATCAAATAAAAATGAATCAAACTTTCATAATATTCCAATATTTATAATGCATTAATAAAAAACCTGTATTGATAAGCATATAAGTATTGGATAATTGAATAGTAAAAGTCTGGATGAATTAATATGTTATTATAAATTAAAAGACATTTTGTAATACAAAAAAAGAATTGTATATAAAATTAATTGTGACCATTTCAATATGATTTATTATGGTCATACAGGAAAACAATTAAAGATAAGAGTCAAAGAACATAACAACACAACTAAGAGATGAGGTGATTAATCTGCTTCATATATTTATTACTTAACATATGGACATAAAATAGAAACTACAATAAGTATTAAACCTTTAAATTACATTAAATATCTTAAAAAAAGACAACTATATTAAACATTTTACATTGAGCATAATTTAAATAATTGTATAAATGTTTATAAAACTTCAATAATTTTTTTTAATAACCTGGTCAATTAAAAATAAATGGAAATTTGTATAGATAATATATATAATCAAAATAAGAGTCATAGATCACATGAGCCAATTTTCTTAAGCTTGTAAGATATAAACAATGAGCATTGCCAATTGCTCAACAAACTTTGTGATAAATGCTTAGCCAGAGAAAGCATTTAAAATATTGGTCAGGAACTCCCCCCAAACCTCTGACCATAGTTTCATGCTTTGGCACTCCTCAGAAAGATGCTAGGGTAAGTTTAGACACTAGATCTAAAAATACCAACCCAAAGCCAGCATTTATCTAAAAGTTATCTATTGAGTGGAAAATCTGAAATTTTCAGACACCTACATGTCTTCAAACCCAGATATCCAACTCAAATAGCTATATGGAGCTGAGAGATCTTCAGCCATACCATATAATAGTAGTCTTAGCAATCTAAATTGCATAAGACTTAAGGCAGAGACTATAAATAGTCAAAATAAAATCATAGATCACATGACCCAATTTTCTTAAGCTTGTAAGATATAAACAATGAGCATTTCCAATTGCTCAACAAGCTTTGTGATAAATGCTTAGCCAGAGAAAGCACTTAAAATATCTGTCAGGAAACCCCCCAAACCTCTGACCATGGTTTCGTGCTTTGGCACTCCTCCAAGAGGCACTATGATAGGTTCAGACACTAGATAAAGTTATATAATGTATATATTATTTGTTCTGCATATTGTTATGTTACATAGACAATTTTTTGAAGTTAAATTAGATCTCTAAATGAAGGTTTTATTCTATTTTACTTATGTTTTATTTTGTCATTGTTGAAATTTTATTTCCATTATAGAAGACTAGATGTTATTTTA
Source organism: Epiperipatus broadwayi (assembly GCA_028023455.1). Taxonomy (NCBI): domain Eukaryota; kingdom Metazoa; phylum Onychophora; class Udeonychophora; order Euonychophora; family Peripatidae; genus Epiperipatus; species Epiperipatus broadwayi. The sequence goes on from JAQFVV010006541.1 coordinate 248,151, forward strand.
TATGCAATGATTAGTTAACATGAATATAGATGATTAATATTTGAAAAGGGCATAAAACCATGTTCCAATAAAGGCTGTTTATGTGTAATTATTATTAATATATAATTAACTGTTGTATATGATTTTTATTATTTATTATAACTAATATAACAGAACAGCAGTGGATTTCATTAATTTCCATTTTGACATTTAAATTTAAATATAGGATATCATGGTTATCTTTTGATACTTTACCACAATCAATAATGTTATAGTTATATTCAGTGAGATATTGTCATAATCAAATATGATTTGTTTTAAATAATACTTGTCACAAACAGTACTATCTGTCATCCATATTCATAATTTACTATGAAAAAATGGTCATTAGGATTCAACAAAGTTGGGTTCAAATTAATTATTTGGTTTCAAATTAATTATTCTACATTAATTTGACATTGACTTTGTGTGTAGATGAATTTCTTCCTTTTTAAGTGAAACATAATTATTTTAATCTATTAAAGCAGTGAAGAAGATTAGAGCTCTGATGAAGACTGCTGGACAGTCAAAACTGTAAGGAAAATAAAGAAATTTTTAAGGAAATTTGTTTGCATTGAAGTGTATATGAAAGAAGTGTTATAAGCAATATAATCTATTACTGTCGGATTTTTTATTTATTTCTGTGCTTATTTCTGACAGGTCAATCATACTATTTTTTCTTGTAAAAATTCTTGTTTTTCTGGACTATGAGTTTTTTTTAACTTGATTTTGTATTTTATTAAAGGATTTTCATTTGTTTCTCTTTTTAAAGCAACACTTAATATTCATCTCCATCTTAGTCCTAAATTGACCTTTATTGTGATATGAATTGAAATATTTTTTTTCTATCTGCTTACAGATAGTGACATATACAGATCAACAATATTTAAAAGATTTTCTACTTTCTCCAATATGTTTCTATTAGCATCTACTCTATGTGGTTAACATATTAAGTCTTATTGTCTATGTACAAAGCAAAATTATAATATTGGCTGGAAAAAAAACTCTGTAAAGACAGAATGATGATTTCTACAGAATCATTACTACAAATATAAGTTCACATTACTTGTGGCCAAAATATTTCTCTAGAGATTGGAAATTGGCTTAATAACTCTAAAGTCCCATTTAAATTCTAGATAATATTTACAAACTATGGATTTTTGAACTTTTCTAGCATTTTCAAGCCAATCTAAATAGACATCTAATATCGAAGATTTATAATGATGATTTAATATTTGAAGACAAATATAATATATATATATATATTGTAGATATATATATAGTATTCAATTATTTAAAAAAAAAATTTTTTTTTATTCTTTTATACATACAGAGATTTATATGTATAGATTTATTATTATGAATAAGCAGTTCTTTTTGTGATTTATTATATAATATTTTTTTTATTAAATAATATGTGTTAAATTTATTTAATTTTCATTTTGTTAAAAGAGAGTAAATCAGAAAGGTGTAAAATAAAATTGTTAGATTAGGAGATAAAAATTGTACACGTGTGAAACAATGAATAGATCTGTACAAACACAAAGATGCTTTTACACTTACTTCTGATGGCTATAGATGGCCAGCTTTGTTGTTATCTGTATCTTAAGATTATTTTTACAAAAGAGGTGCTTTGATGTAGACAACGATAGCGATCAATTTTAAGTCAAACTTGTGAAGCTTTGATTTTTTTTTAAGATAAAGATTTCCAGATGTTTTTTTTTTTTTCTTTGGTTGAAATTCACGATATAAATGATTAAAACAATTTTTTTTGATCAGTCAGAAGGAGATGATCAGTTAGTCTTAAATTTCTTTAGAGAGATGATGGGTTAGTCATAAATTTTTTAGAGTGAGAGTCACTCAAATTATTATTATTATTTTGAGACTCAACTCAGTCGGTCCTTCCTTGTTATTATTCTTAAGCAGAAATGTAAGCTCGGATTTTTTTTTAAAAGAGAGTGAACGCTTTAATTTTTTTTTTCTCACTCTTTGAAAGTTGAAAAAAAAAGAGCAAATGAAATGTGCGTTGATATAAAGCAATTTCCAGCAATATTAAAGAAGAGGAAAATGGAACAAGATTGAATTTATTAGAATTTAGTAATAATTATAAAATGATATTAACATATTTGGTTATGCATAATACAATGCCTCTGCATTGCTAAACCATTTTTTCTGCTTCCTGGTTAATACAGAATGAGTCAAAATCACTGATCTATCTATAAAGTCATGTATCCAGTAATAACCAACAAAATGATAGATTTTGAAGCCAACCACACAAGCTATATGGAATGCTTTGTTTCTAGTTCCTGGCTTATTAAAAGCTCATTACCTTCAAATGAATGGAGAAGAGGAAATAGGAGGAAGAGAAAATCCATAACAGCCATGTAGAACCAAGTTTGAAGCCATAAATCAAATTTTTGTTGATTTACCTCAATCATCTAAAGTGTCGACAGCAATTATTTTTTTTAAAGAAGAGAGACAAGCAAATCCACCAGTACCTACTTATTCAAAGTACTTATAATAACTTTTTTTTAAATGGTAGAAGGAAGCCAATCAACAGTGAATAATAATGGAATTGAAGAAACAAGCAAAGTCAATTGATTCAGCATTATCTTAAAAGTATCTGCAATAACTTTCTTTTTTTTTTTGTTGTTGTTGTTGGTGAGCAAAGAAAAGCAGTCTGAAAATTCAAATTCAGGACATTAATAAGAAGTAAAAAGTAGACGGGTAAATATGAACTTTCTTTAACCGATTTTATTCTTTTACTTATTAAAAGTAAACCTTAATTTACTGGTCAAAGCAATTTTCTTTTTTGATACAGAAACATTAAAGACTTGTTTATCTATAGTTATTTGCAATATCTCACAACATAGCACAAACATAGTTTAAATCTTTAAACTTAAATTTTTTATTATTTTTTTATTATTATATATTGTAATGTTGAAATGTTTTTTTTTTAATTGTTCTTCAGTTGTTAATGATAATGAGCAACCTATAGATATATGCATTTATAATGTTTTTTATTTTTATTTTATCTTGTTGCATATTAAAAGTTAATATATGTATTTTATTTTATTTCGCTATAAGGTTGCAAAAGAAAAAGATATTTTTATATATGTGATTTTTGGGTATACATTTTAAACATATATGTTAACATTACCGAATGCGTGAATGTGTAACTGCTTATCCAAACACATTAAAGAATAGGTTATATATGATTAGTTTAAAATGGTAAATTGAAAAGTATGGCATTACATTTGAATGGAAATGAAATAACACATACAAGTTTCACCTGAAATTTATTTTATGATATGATAAGTAAGAAAAGTCTTAAATAAGCATTTATAGAATATGTATTTTTTTTAATATTGATTTAAGTCAGCTTATTTTGAGATATCAAGAAAAGATGACAAACCTATATATTAAGTTTATTTGCTTATACTTATATAAATTTTGTATATTAATAAGCCATTTATTTAATTGTCGATTTAACTGTAAAGAAGGAAAGAAAGAGTAGTAGTGTTAATAAAATATAATTATATATCTTAATTGGTTTCCGAGTAATTATTAAGAATATTGTGTTTTTTTTTTTTTCTTAATTCTATCATTTTAAATCAGCATCATTGCTCGCAGTTATTAAGTATTACCATTCATATATATTGAGCAATCACTTGCAAATATTAAGCGTCCGCAAAATAATAGGTAAACTAGAATGTTGATATTTAAGTATTTAAGGATTATGCTTGAGAATAACCAAATTTTGATAATTATAGTTCAACATAGAAAGCTAAAATTGTGTTGTGTCCATGAATTTAGATCATCCTCATCAAAGATGGATATCATGTTATTAGTTAAAAATGTTTCAAATAATACTATATAAAAGTTATGATCGCCATCAATCATCATTAATAAATTATAATCATTAAATTTAATGTTTAGCATAATGAATATATTTTAGTAAATAGGGGTTTATATAAAATTGAATATTATGCAAAGAGATTCATGATGATCAATCATCACCATTAGTATTATTAAATCCCAGTATGAAATATGATAATTTTAATAGATGCCTATAAGTTTATAAAGATGAATTTATTGTTGTGAGTTTATTGATAAGCCATGGCTGGTATCATCATCACTATTATAATCATTATTATGATATCACTATTATTATCATTATTATGATATTATTATCATCATCATCATTATTACCTTTATTGTGATAAATAATCTAGTTAAATGGCCATCAATATCAATAATGGTCTTCACATGCTTGTTTGGAAGCCATTAATAGAATTATACATGTCTGTTCATCAATATACGCTAATGAGCTAGCAATGTCTATAAGAATCTTTGATCTATAGTATAAACTTTGGTAATATTGGGATCTTGTAATTTTATCAATATAGATAAAATGTAAGAATGTCATTTTGTTCAATAGTCATCCAAGTCATGTGTAATAAATATGTACTGAATGAGTTTGAACTCAAGTACACTATAAATCGATACTTATCTAGATTGAAAACAATCTAGTGGCGCTCATGGGAAAACACATGTACTTAGCTAAACTGAATAAAGAGTGATATCATCCCTTTCCAACTTCATAATATTAGTTTTATAAAATATATTTTTTATAAATTGTCATGAATAGCACCCGTGTGTGCATATGACCATGAATGGTCTTATATATTTGGAAAGAAGGATAGGAAGGATTCTTTGTTAGAAGAACCTAGTATTGGAGATAAGCATAAGGCACTCCAGGAATCTCACAGTGGGTACTTTTATTCAGTTGCTATATTTAATATTATTTTTATTAGATGACAATGGCCAGTATGTTTTATTGTTCAGATGACTGCCCCAATATATAAATAAATACCAAGAATCTTTAATGCTGATATTTTCAAGTGGCACAGTGATTCTATAATTTCTTTGTCTATGCTATGATGAATTAATATAGTTACATGGTACAGATTGGATAGGCATATATCTAATAATTAATAATTTCCCCTATCATAAATATTTATTATGGTTACAAATGTGACATATTTGAAATAGTTACAAATTATAGTTACAAATACATATCTTTTATATTAATTTAATAATTACAAATACATATTTATATTAATTGATAAATATTGTTACAAATGGCAATTGATAAAAAATTGGTACAATATATATTTATGTATATATTATATATATATATGTATATTTAAGTTTTAGATGGAATTAGATGGAATTTTAACACAGGCTTCCAAGCTCCTTCTGTCATCCATTCCATCTTATATATAACTGATACACTTTTTTTTCACATATGTGTGGTCATGTATATCGGTTATATAAGATTTAATGTGTGACTGAATGGAACATGAAAGACTGTATTCAAATTCCCTCTAATTACATCTAAAGCTTAAGTATAAGTATTATACTTGTATTCAAATATATATTTATCCCATGTTCTGCTTATCCTACTTCCAGAGTATTTAAGTGAACATATTAAGATTTAAAAGTGGTTTTAGTACAGTAGATCATTTCCAGGTATTGAGAGAAGTTATAGAAAGGACAAATGAATATGAATTGCCATTATGTTTTGGATTTGTAGATTATGAAAAGGCATTTGAATCTATAAACATTTCTCCAGTGATTAAAGCATTGGATCATTAAGGTATAGATCCAGGATATTGTCATATTTTAAAGAATATTTATAAAAATGTAACAGCAACATTTAGATTATATAATGATTTTGGGAAAGTGAACATTGAAAAAGGTGTAAGATAAGGTGACTCCATATCTCCAAAACTTTTTACAGCAGTGCTGCAAGGAGTATTTTGTGGATTAAAATGGGAAACTAAAGGAGTGAAAGTAAATGGAGATTATTTAAGACATTTAGATTCCACAGATGATGTAGTTGTTTTTGCAAATTATTCTTCAGACCTGCAGGAAATGTTACAGGAGTTATCAGATGAAAGTAGGAAAGTAGGACTAAAGATAAATGTTAAAATGACTAAAGTAATGTTTAATCGATTTGCTCAAAATATGAAAATAAAGATTGATTATGATGAAATAGAAGAAGTTAACAGTTACAAATACCTTGGTCAGGTTATTAATATGGATGGAAACATAATGGAGGAAATTAATCATAGAATTAAACTTGGTTGGAGTGCTTTTGGTAGAAATAATACTAAAAGGAAATATGCCTATGTGTTTAAAAAGGAAGGTTTTTAACAAATGTGTTTTACCAGTTCTTACTTATGGATCTGAGACTTGGACACTTAATAGAAGAGCAATACAGAGACTTCAGACCACTCAAAGAGATATGGAGAGATGTATGTTGGGAGTAACAAGAAGAGATCGAAAATGCAATGTATGGGTAAGAGAACAAACAGGTGTTACTGACCTCATTGAAAAAATTAAAAGATTGAAGTGGAGTTGGGCTGGACATATTGCTAGAAGAGATGATAATAGATGGACAATTGAAATTTTAAACTGGAGTCCAAGAGATTGTAAAAGACCCAGAAAGAGACCACATGTGAGATGGATGGATGAAATAAGAAAGTGTGCAGGGGTGATGTGGAGAAGAGAAGCTAAAGATCGGAGAAGATGGATTAAACTTGGATAGACCTTCATCCTGCAGGGGATTGATAATGGTTGATGATGATGATGATGATGACTAAGGTCATACATATGAGAAATCATATTGCCTTAAAGTTACCATGGGTATGACAGCAATATTGGTATTAACAAGAGCTTTGAGTATTACATCATTAGAATTTCAATAATATGAATGCTTAAAGAGTTAGAGAGTGGAGAGGATTGATGCCTGTCCATTAAACTTGGAATATTTACTATCTTAATATAAACCAAGCTCTGATTATATATGTATATGGGAAATGATGATCTGGACCATGTGATGAGTGCTAGATCAACACAAAATAAGTATATTGGAGATCATTCATCTTTCTCACATGCATGTGGTAATTTGTTTTGGTTATATAAGATGGAGTGTATGACTGAAGAAAGCTAGAAGGTGTGTGTTCAAATCCTCTCATATTAATATTGATTTAGCAGTTTCTGGAGATCTTAACAGAAAAGAACATTGGTATGAAGTAAGTTTTTTTATAAATATGTTTAGTGTAGTGGTTTTTTTAAATAAAAAATAAATAACGGTATCTTTGGAAGCATAAGTCTATTTTTCAACCATATTATTATGTACACAAGAATATTCAATATATTTTTCAATTGAAAATACATGTATGTATATTTTTTCCATCAAAAGCAAGCTCAAATAACTGGACAATAAAAAGCTATAAGAAAGTTATAAAACTTGCTCATCATCGGTAGAAATTATCGTTGCTATCTTGAAAATAAAATTTATTCTATGTCAATGGTTAAAAATACATAACTATGTTTAATAATCCCTTTGGGTCTTTAAGATCTATACAAGGAAACAACCTATTTTTTCTATTTACTATTAGTTAAATAAAAATATAATTAAATGAGATTTGGACTGAGGCTTCCAAACTCTCTTCAGTCATTATCTTATACAAATGATGCATACCACCGTATACATGTGAAAAAGATACATGACTTCCAATATATGCATTTCATGCTGAACCAGCACTCATCAGTTGGTGTGGATCATTAACTCCCACACACAAATATATAATCAGTGCTCGGTTTACATTAAATAGCAAATCTTCGAACTTTAATGGACAAGTTTCAATCTTCTCGATTCTACAACTCTTCAGCCATCCACTGATGATGGTATATTCAAAGCTCTTGTTTTGCCAATTTTTAGTGTCACACCATGTTGACCGCAAATCATTCTCAATGACTGAAGAAAGCTTGGAAATCTGAGTTCAAATCCTTTTTAATTACATCTAGCTTAAGAATATATACTTGTATTTAGACACTAAATAAAAATATGTAACAAATAAGAAAATCAATATAGTACTTACAAATTCTAAATGATTGACGAAATATTACGAAGTTCTTATACGCCATTTGGGAAGCTGATATTCATGTTCGCATCATTGCATTTGAAAATTCAAGTATATATGTTAACAAAGAAATATGCAATACTTTTTCAAATATTATTTATGTGCATATAAATAGAATTTCTTGTTAAGCACACACATTTTCTTTGAAATAAAAAGTTAAAGATGTATATTTTAAAGATGATTATATCTGTCAATACTTCAATTTACTGTAAACCATGTTTAAGGAAGGAAAGCTTATGAGTTTTAAATAAAGTAATTTCTAAATGTAAATATTATTTCTACAAGAGCGCTACCTTCTACGCCGTGTAATTACTGTCAAACAGACAAGGCCTGCTAATTATTGGAAATATAAGAAAACGCTAATTTATTGTAATACATTAAAGTTAATTTATTCCTTTTATCTAACTATTCAACTTCCGTTTTAATTTATAGGTTTTTTTTTTTTTAATATAATAATAAAGTTGTTCCATTAAATTTATTAACATTCTGAATAACTATTGTGAATTGAGACAAAAGCATTATTAATAAAGGCAAAAGTATGATACCGATAAAAGAAAGATAAATAAAACATAAGTGGGCGTTTAACGAAATATAATCTATAAGTAGATATTTCAAAAGATAAAGGTTGATCATAAAGAAACCGATTAGTAATATTTTATATATATTATTTTTTTTTTAAAAAAAATCAAATGGTTAATTGATTGAGAGGAAGCGAGGTAATATGATGAAATATCTTACGTATATGGATTATAAAAATTTTAAAAAATCAAATGTCGGGAGTTGGCAGGGAGGGGGAATTAATGTGACATTCGAGCAATGGCCGTCATTGTACTACTGGACAGTATTGACACGAATAAAAAGTTTAAAGACCAATTTTTTTGTAAAAAAAAAAAACAAAGAAATATGAAAAGTATCTCACTACAGCAAAACAGTATTGTGGAGTAGAACATCTACCTGCCATTTTTATAAATTGGGTTCAAATGTGGGTATAAAAAAAAAGTTGAAGATTTAGGAGTTTTCTCCCAGATAACCGATCTATAGCTAACTAATCTAATCGTTCATCTTAGATCGGTAAATAAGCATCGAGCTATTCTCCGTTAAATGGTAAAATATCTATGAAAAAAATCACTCAAATTCACAACTCATGACAAAAAGCAAGTCAGGTGACGGTTCCTTTATGAATGGCTGTTGGACAGGTCTCTGTCATGCAATGGATTATTTATTAAAAGAATTGCCTGCTTTATCTTCTTTTTTATCAAGTGCATTAAAGTATTGTATTCTTTCTGCCATTAAATGATTTATGTGATTTCTTGGAACAACTAATCATTCTTTATATATATATCGATTTTAGATGATTTAGCAGTATTATGTTTATACTTTTCTTAATATTTAGTTATGATATGATTACTTTCTAAAAAAATTACGATTTGGTTTTAAAATAAACTTTACTAGCATTATAACAAAGAACTCCATTATAAAATACATTAAGATTAAATCAACAATGCTTATATTTTTATTCTTTTTAAATATAGGGTATTTGAACGCAGATTTTCAAGCACCCTTCAACTATCCACACTATCTTATACCACTTATACACATGACCACACACATGTAGAAAAGATATATCATCACCAATAGACATATTTTGTGCTGAACCACCATTGGTTGGTCCAGATTATCGTCTCCCACATATATATATAATCAGTGCTTAGTTTATATTAAGATAGAAAATCTTCATACTTTAATGGACAAGTTTCAGTCTTTTTAATAAAATGGCTATGAATCATAAAAATTAAAAAAACAAATCTACAAAAGTACATTATGTAATTAGAGAGATTTGAATTCAGAATTTTTCAGCCTACTCATTCTCTATTATGTCTCAAACAACCGAAATACATAACTCCATATGTACGAAAAGAATACATGATCCCCAAGATATGTATTTCATGAAGTACCAGCACTCATCGGTTGCACCAGATCATAATATATAAGAAACATTCAGTGTAAATATATTGCATACTGTCTTATAACTACATTACATATTTTAAAAAACTTATGATACAAATCAGCAATATATATGCCAGCAGAGAAAAAAAAATAAACACTTATAAATCTTTAAGCATCACATGATCACCATCTCTTTAGGTGCTAGTATAAGTGATGGTGATCATGTGATGCTTAATGGGTTAACACCGATCCTACCTAATAGGAAAATGGTGGCTATGGTTGTTAAAGAGCCAAAGACACCAAAAGGTATGGGTGCTGAACTGAGTTCAGACCCATATGACTATATAAGCTATTGAGCTTAGATTGAAAATATTTTTGTGTTTTTAATTTCATTCTCATAGTTTTATAGTTAAGTAGAGATAAAAAGTGGTTGCTGGAGGGTTGCATTAGTTCCTAAGATCTAGGTGCAGTGCTCTCAGATCCAAAGCTCCTCTCTGATGAAGGCCATAAGCCAGAAACTAGTCTGGGGATATTGGATGAGTATGCATTAGATAGGGATTTTATGCACAAGCCTTCTGGCATCCATTGATTACTCTGGTTGGCACAGGGTGGCACAACTGTATAGAGAGTTTTGCCTTGTTTATAAACTTATAAATCTCATTAAAAAAGTCTACAAAATAGTAAAAAACAATATTTTTTATAAAAATAATAATAATAATACAAAACTTTTCAGTTTATTATCAGTGTCAGAGAAAAGCATTTAACAACTTGTCTGATAATTATGCTAATGTACACAAAAAAAACCAAACTTCATACTATTGCAAAAAAATGTTTAGAAATAGAAAAAATGATTTCATAGATATTGAATTAAAAATAAAATGGCATCGAAAGAGTATCAGCTAAAAATAGTAATCCTACTAAAAAGGAAAAACATCTGTTTAAGATTACTATTTGTAGAGATATTTTTAAAATGGTTTCTGGATAATTCAGAGAATTGATAAGACAATGATGTCACTATAAAACATTACAATGAATCAGAGATGTTCTAAAGTTTCCTCTTTTCTTCAGGAATAAAATGCAGTAAATTATCAAAATATGAAAAATTCTTTCTAATAAATAGAAGAAAATTAATAAAAAATGCTTCAACAATTATTTTAATTAGCTAGTCCAAATATTTGATCCAAATACCAATTTACAAATGTCTTATTCATATATTTATTAGCATATGTGAGTATAAGTGAAGTTATGGTTTATGTAAATTTAGAAGTGTTGCACTATATTACAAGAAATTTGTGATGCTGGATATGATATCAAAATTATAAACATTCATTCACTCTCCTGTACTCTGACAGATTTCTTTGTTCTCACTAGATTTAAGCTTTCAACTTTCACTTTAGTATTAAATAATTTTAATTTATCAGAATATAATAAATTTGACCTCATTTTATAGATATTTTTGTTTAGAAATGAAGTAAATTTTAAAAAAATAACTTTGATTTTTAAACTTATTTTAAAAATTAGATTTTAATCAAAACAAAGTGCTGTCATGTCATCAGATTGCAGGTGGAGCAGATTCAATTTCCAAAATAAATGAAATCTTCTTTGTTTGATGTTTGATTTAAAAATCTGAATAAATTATTTTTAATATCTAGTAAATCTATCAATTTATGTTTTAAAAATTTTAATTTATTTTGTAATTTTTAAAATATCACTAAATATTATAACAGACTGTTTAGTGACAACATTTCTAGGTAGTTGTATTTACTGTGATTGTATTCTCTATGTTAACATTATACAGAAGAATATTCTTTTATATTTAAAAATAAAACATTTCTGTAAAAAATAAATATGTAATAACATATATTTTTTATTTCTAACAATTATTACACAATTATGATACAAAAATAATCATAAACTTTTCAAAAAAATCAAGTTTTTAGACCATTGTAATATTTTCTCAAAGCAATCTCACAAAGTTCAAGATCACCAAATACGACTACTGATCAGCATGTGGTTTCAGAAACATTGAAATTCCCACTTAGTCAATTATCGTGATGTCTTTTAAATTTTTTTGAAATTAAAAAATTAGAAAAACTATATGTAAATTTTAAAGCTGTAAGAAAATGTTAACAAAGTTTCTCAGTAGAGGGTGAAAAACACAAATTAAATTCCTAGATTTCTCAGATGCAGGTCAATCACATGAAATAATGGGTCAGTTAAATATTCTTTGCAAAAAATAAAATAATCAAATGGTTTATTGCCCAATAATTCATAGAAAGTGAACACCAGAAATGACAGAGCTAAGAATAATCAATCAACTATCAGCTTTAGAGACTGCCATTTTACTTCTATACTAACTTTATAGATCAACATAAATAAATAATTTATTTTTCAGGAATTGATATAAAAATTCTCATAAAGTTTGTATACTGGAAATGACAGTATTGAACTATACTTTAGTAACCTTAAAAATAAAAACCAGTAATGAATTATATTATAGTACAATATCCACTATATTTTGTTCCATGCTCTTTCCCTTGAATAGTTCATGTTTTGTTAATAAGCTTTAATTAAAATAGAATACTCATGTTGAAATTGTCTGTTTTATATATTATCTCGTTTGACCTACTATGTCACATAGTAGTATCTTTTCTCCATTTCAAACCCTCCCAAGTATGCATATATTAATTAACTCAACTTGATTATAAATAGTGTATATAACAGGTATTTGCATGTATATACACATATTTTATATTAGCATATATTGTAATAATTATATGTGTATGCTTAAAGCATGTATATTAAAATAAATTTAAAATGTAGAATTAAAATAATTTGTGTAGACATTATTGCATGTGTGGAACCATATATATATATATATATATATATATATATGAAGGAAGCTATACTGCAATAGATTTAAAGGCATTACCATTCTTTTAAATCAATGTAGATTTGAAGTATTATAAGTTAAAAAAATTATTCATTTACTTGCCTTAGCATATAAATTTCAATTCCTGGTGAGTCTTCCACACATATATATTAAAATGTTTACAAAACTTGAAATCTGATTTTAAAAAAAAGTTGTAGGTTCTTAGAAAGATACCTGCAAGTAATTAATAAAACTCATATTGGAATTTTAAATTGTTAAAAAAAGAGAAGAAAAGATAATAAGTATGGTAAGAGAAAATATTTAAAATCTCTATCTGTAATGTTCTTAGCCCCAGACCAATTGGTTTCAAGCTTATGGATCAACTCAGTGAAGAGCTAGAATATTCAGACCCTAGATCTAAAATATTAACTCAAAACCAGCACTTATTTATTTAATATGTAATATTTAAGTAGAAACTCTGAAATTTTTGGACATCAAAATGTCTCTAACTCCAGGTATTTAACTTAAATAGCTATATGGGACTGAACTAAATTCAGATCTACCATATATTAATAGCTTTATCATTGCCAAGGTCTTAAAACTCAAAACCAATTGGTCTGGGGATAGGAACATTCCAAATAGAGATTTTAAATATTTTCTCTTATGACACTTTTCAATTAAGAGCTTTTTTAGCTATTGGTACTCTCTCTATATTACATAATTGTAAATACAAGCTTCTAAAAGCAATGTCATGCTATATATGATTTGCTTTATTGATTAATATATATATATATATATTTAATTAATTTTAATTTTTTTAACCAATGCCACTTTCATCTTAACTTCATCCTATTGCAGCCATTCACCAGAACAAAAATGCATATCATCCTATGTATTTTGCAAGCAGCATTTTTAAATGATCTAGAAATACCAAGTGCCTGAATCTTTATATCCATGTTGAGAACTTTTTCATATGCTTCAATCTATTTTATTAATGTATTGAAAATATATATTTACAAAATGAAAATAAGATGATCAGACTAATACAAAATAGGTCAGTAAACAGTGATTAAGATAACTACAGGAGTTCAAATTATGGCTACTGCATGTGAGTGTGCATGTGCTTCATCATGAGAGTACCAGGTCACCAAGAAAATTAATAAAAATATATGTAAATTAAAATGTTTCCATTTTTGAAGTACATTCTGAGTGTAAATATTTTTTTTATTTAAATATGAGTGGAATACTTTTTTACTTAAACTTTTTGAGACAATTACTTGAGCCTTGAATTCTGAGGTTCGAATTTGAAATATACTGCATACATATTATTATCATTGTACCAAACTGAACAGGCCAATGCCATGTTGTCACAATAATTAGTAAAACACACACACACACACACACATATATATATATATATATATATATATATATATATATATAAATGTTTAGATTTCTTAATCACTTTATTATTAGAAAAACAATATTTTTTATTTAAATATAAGTGGAATATTTTTTACTTGGACACATCATATTTGCTCAAGCTTCGGAATATACTACATATATATTCTACAATCGCACAAAAGTGAACAGGTTGATATTTTTTGCACTTTAATAAAAATGTTTACATTTCCCAATTAGTTTTATTTAAATATCTTAATTTATATAAAAAATAACACATTACTATTAATAGTTTATTTAAAAATAAAACTTATTTTAAACATACTGCATCATAATTACAATAATTGTTCATGATGAAATTATTTTTATCTATAACATTTTTTTTTTACAGTTTCTGTATTTTATTTGGTTTGGAGTTATTAAAACAAGCAAAACTCTCTATATAGTAATCCCATTCAATGCAAGCCAGATAATCAATGGATTCCAGAAGTCTTCTGCATAAAATCCCTATCTAGTGCCTACTCATCCAATATACCTTTGATCTGAGAGCACTGCATCTAGATATTAGATCATGTGATGTTTAGTTTAGAGGTGTGGCAGAACGACCAACTTTGGAATGTGAAATCATAGGATCAATTCCTTAGCTGTCTTATATAAAAATATTTTTAATAATAATATTTTTTTATTATGCCATAATATCTTTTTACACATTTTATTAAATAGCATTTCCTGTTTTGGATAACAATATTATCTTTTTTTTTTTAATGTTGTGTTATCTTTTTACATGTTTTACTAAACAACTGGATGTGGGCTTGAGTTTGTTATCTAGCTAAAAATTTGTTATTGATTTATAACCCATTCTATGATACAAATCTAGGGTTATCATAATGAGTAAAAACATAATTTAAAAAAAAAGATATTATAGTTGACAAAATATTTAATTCTTAATAAATTTCATAATATAAGAAAATCCCTACATGTTTACACTATTGATAAAATTTGATTTTTTTATAGTTTTATAACATAACTTATAAATAAAAAAAATAATGTGCAAGGAGTTTTAATGGTTTGTAAAAATTTATTGAATAAGTTATCTAAGCATGAAAATTTAAAATTTCTTCCCTTAAATAAATCCTGGCTAAATTCTTAAGTATTGCATTTCATAAAAAAGTATAGTATGTATAATATGACTTAGTTATTAACAAGCATCAAAAAAAAAATAATAATAAAGTAAATATTTTATTATTGAATTAGAACAAGAGAGGCTATTTTTGTTAATACAAAACTTAAATAAATTATTTGTGAGCTGTTCTGAATGGAAAGTAAGTAATAAATTTTGAAAATGTATTTTTATCGAATCGGAGTTAATGGCAGACATTTTTTCAAAGTTGATTTAGTTTTGTAATGCTAATAAAATATAAAAAGTATATTAATAAACAATGAGTATGAAAATTTAAAATATTGGACTATATATATAATAAATTATAGCTACTAACAGGGGGATAACATGCACACAAAAAATTAAATTATAGTGTAAATATTTTATTATTGAAGAAATATAACTTGTTAATGAGAAAACATAAATAAGTTTATGCATGAAAAATTTTTAATGGGTTTTCAAATAAAAAAGAACTATTACTAACATGCCAGTTAAAGTTGAACTAAATAACTGATAAAGAAGTCAAAGAGTCATATTAGTTTTTACAACTATAGTACTCTAAAAAAATAAGAGAATCATAACGTGGCTGTAAATATTTTTGCTAAATAAAATAGGTGCCTAAAAAATGTCAGTAGGGACCTCTGCAAAACGACAGTAGGAACCTCTGCAAATCTTGTGTTAAAGATTTGCAGAGGTCCCTACTGTCATTTTTTAGGTGCATGTTCTTAAGGTTTTAGCCTTAATAAATATTATGTTAAGTAACGATTATGTGCTTTATAAATATAATTAAACAGGTAAGTAAATTTAGAAATAAAATTATTTATATAATATCACTGTTGGCCCAAGTGGGGGAGATGGTGATATAATGTTTTCATGTATGGGTGTGATGGTGGGATGTTCTTTTAAATATGATTATTTAGATATTTAAAATAATTATCTTATTTACCACCAATTTTGTGTGATTGTCCGAAAAAGCAATATGAGAACTTTTGAAAGAAAAAATTAAAAAATTTCAAATTTACTACATAAATATGTTTGTTTTAATGTATTAAAACAGGCAAAAGTCACTATACATATTGCCACACACAGAAAACTAGAATAATCAATGGATGCCAGAAGGCTTTTGCACAAAATCCTTATCTAGTACCTACTCATCAAATATCCCCAGACTAGTTCTGGCTTGTGGCCTTCATCAGTGAGGAGCATTGGATCTGAGAGCACTGCACCTATATCTTAGGATCTAATGCAACCCTCCAGCAGCCACCTTAATGTTTTCAATCCAAGCCCATAAGCTTATATAGTCATATGGGTCATAGTTCTGTACTTAAGTGGAGATAAAAGGTGGCTGCTGGAGGGTTGCATTAGATCCTAAGATCTAGGTGCAGCACTCTCAGATCCAAGGCTCCTCACTGATGAAGGCCATAAGCCAGAAACTAGTCTGGGGATATTGGATGAGTAGGCACTAGATGGGGATTTTATGCACAAGCCTTTTGGCATCCATTGATTACTCTAGCTTGCTGTGTGTGGCAATACATATAGTGAGTTTTGCCTGTTTTAACAACAGTTATACACAAGCATAAGAAGTTGTGGTCATGTGATGTTTTAATGTATTATTTAATTATTGGTTTAAAAAATATTTCTGTAAACATTAATTTGTTTTATTTTAGCATATGTTTACATCTTCAACTTTATTTTATAGAAATAAAT
Source organism: Epiperipatus broadwayi (assembly GCA_028023455.1). Taxonomy (NCBI): domain Eukaryota; kingdom Metazoa; phylum Onychophora; class Udeonychophora; order Euonychophora; family Peripatidae; genus Epiperipatus; species Epiperipatus broadwayi. The sequence goes on from JAQFVV010006541.1 coordinate 265,252, forward strand.
GAGTAAAAGAACTAAGGTATTTTCCAAACACATGAAATAATTACAGTCATATTTTGACATTTTTATTGTGAATGCTGGGAAAATAACATATATAAAAAAAGATTTTAAAAAAAATAATGCTTTTATTTAAACAGTCACCTAAAAAGTAAAAAAAAAAAAAGTAATTCAGCTAAAAACGTGTCATTTCATAAAAATATTTGAGACCTTTTTTTTTATGTTTATCAAATGCTTTTATAAAATGACGTTTTTTTTTTTTCCAAAATAAACTTTACTTACACTATAAATCAAATATGGAGGGTTACACAGAAATAGTACAAATAGTTAGTCCAGATTTACATAGCATGGACGATTTGCATGTATAAGTTACAAGGAATTGAAACATATTACACTAAATAAATAATGGCTAACAAGATTAACCAAAATGGCATTACATTAAAATAACTTGTCAAGACTGTAGTGGCTCTTCAAATAAAGCCTACTAAGATTACATTTTCAAACTGATGTGAAGATTATGAGTAAAGCAAATCCAACATGATATGAAGTACAAGATAAATAAATTACAGATCATAAATGAATATAATATATATGGTTTATCTAGAGTTACAAAGGCTGGACAAACCCAGCTACAACATGAGCAACTTAAAGAATGAATGCATATTATACTAAATATATAAAGACTAACAAATTTAAAACAGATAACATTACAATATACATAACTTGTGAATATTATATTAGCTCACAATCCAAACCCACTGGGATATGAAGTACAATATAAACAATCAATGACAAAACTTGTGAGTCAAAATAATCGGAAAAACAAACATACCGTTGACCAAGTTCAGGTCATAATTAAGTGAGGTCCACCCAAAACAATTAAAGGGTAAGGATCTCAATTTTGTTTATATTAAGTATAAATCAAAAGATGTTGATAGTTACATTACTTTGTTATTTTTCTACTTTTTAGTCAGCTATCTACATAAAAGCATTAATAATAATAAAAAAAAAAAATTACATACTATTTTTTAATTATATTTATGTATTATTTTAAGAAAATGGTTAAACTGCAAAACCATAAAAATAAAAAATACACTCTCTAAAAAACTAATTGTAAACTTAAATATCATGTGATCATAAAAATATTTACGTATTGGTTTTAAGTAAGAGTTAAATCAATATTAAGAACATTTTATTCTACAAATGGAATGTTTCTATCAGATTTTTTTTAAATTTTAATTTAATTAATTAAATTAATGTTGAAAAATTTTTATTTTACAAATGTAATATTTCTTTGACTCAGTATGGGAAAGCATAATGATCGAGTTGTGTGAATGGGTTTTTTTTTTTCATTGTTAAAAAAATTCAAAAATGTGAACTTACAGTCAGAAATACAAACAGATATAAAAGCATTTAAAATATCTTTTAATGTACAAATTTTATTTTATAAAATGGGAGGAAGGTGTGCTAAAATTTACTTTGTACAAAGGTGTATCTTATTCATGTGGCAGTGCTGTTTAAAATCGACAGCCTGATTAACTAGAGGAATTAATGAAAACAAGGTAGAGGTATGAAATGATTGGTTAGCAGAAAATCAATCACGATTATATACATATGTGTGTGCATTAGGATTAATTCAATTTTATCTACAGATTTTATATCTGCTAATGATTTATTTGTACATGTATTATAAATATTGTTGGTGTAATTAATTTATAATTATTACTTTAGGATTGTAATAAATTATATTCAAACATGATTTCGCAAATCTAATTTATTTTAATTGTAGGAATAGACGTCAAAGATATATCACGAGCAAATACATTATCTTCTGATTTTCTGTGTTTAGTGTACAACTAATCAAATTATATTAATATTGATATAATTTATTTAATTTGTTTAGCTATAGATTGATTTTATGACAACTAACTATTATTAGTAATTATACACAAATATATGCGCACAAACAGGAAAATATACTCATAGAAACGATTTAAACTGTTATTTTTTTCTTTTTTTACATAATAAAAAATATCAAAGCACATATATATAATTGATATTTTGTCATATGTATAAAGTTAATTTATTAATCCTTAATAAATACTGTCAGACATTTAATATTTCGGAAGCGAAATTGTTTCAATCCACATTCTTTCTGATAATATGCACACTCAAATCAAATGGGTTTCTGGTTTTAAAATGTAAGCAAATCCAAAAACGGTGGTTAATAAAAAGAAAAAAAATTCAATGGGCTGAACTGAACTGTTCTGGCTGATATTATTACAACCCGCCCGTAAAAATCGACACAAAATATCTATTCTGCAAGAAGGTGAGAAAGGTTTATGGGCATTAACACTAAGAAACTTGATCTTTAATACACTTATTAATTTGATAACCAGAATTAAAAATTAATCTGATTAACTGCGGTGTTAGAAAATTATCATATTTAAACGTTTTGAATGTGTAACCAGAGTTAGCTCAAAAAACCGCTAGTTCGGTACATTGATTTCATGGAGAGAGGGGTATATGTTATAAAAAAAAAAAAAACCTTAGATATTTAAAAAATTATCTTATTTGTAAATATACATAAATTGTTTTACGATTAGTGTAAACCAAATCAAGATCCGTGTTGCATTACATGTATTTTACTTTGTTTACTCAAATATTCATTTAATAAAATTACTCAAAAGGAAACGTGGTTATGTTTAGTAAGTGACAAATGTTTTGTTTTATTTTTTGATTTTTGCTTGCACTACCCCCCACCGGTATGGCTTCATGCGTAGCATACAATGTGAAAGTACAACCATAATTTTGGATATGTACATCATAATCATTTTCAATAAGAATTTTTGCAACTTCTAAACACTTATAAAGGAGACCATTCTCCGAAATCTCCATAATTAATGTCACAAATATGATTAACAATAATTGTAAAGCGATATCATCATTCCTAAGAATGCTTTGATGTAGAACAGTAATATTCAATTCTGTTATTATTTTCATGTAATAAGAAACTTTAAACAGAGTTAGCAATTCTGAGTGTAGATGATTTCTTACAAACTATATAAGCCGATGATTTAGAAAATAATAGTTAGAACTTTGCCCTGAAAAATATTAATCAATAAAATTATGATTTGCATTGCTATAATATAAGGCATACTTAAGCCAAGACTCCTTTCTACATTTAACAGCTGTTAAGACTTAACTTACCTTCAAATAATGAATTTGTCCAAATTTAATCTTATTTTGATCAGATATAGGATTCATCACTACAGACTAAGAGTTATATGAAATGATAAAACATAGCCAATGATAAAAACAGGCCAGTAGATTATGATATTCAGGGAACCTGATTGATCCCTTAAAGAAGGGAAAGCATGACAAATAGGCAGTCCATTTGAGGGTAAGGAAGATAATCAAGTAACTATTACAGCTGAATAGTATTATGCAGAATATTGTTACAATAGTAAGGCAAGTTCACCTTGAACTGGAAGCTTCTGCATATAAATCTGAGATCAGACAAACTAGCACAGTACATCTGGGAGTGGCACCATATTTATACAAGAGGAAAGCTGTCATGATATAGTTGGAAGTGTTAGGCACACCCAGAACGCATAAAGGCTCTTGCTTCAATAGTTGTGCAACAACTATACACTATACCTAATCAGTGTATCAGGTAAACAGTATAACCTAGTCAGTATATCAGTTAAACAGTATAGTTTATGTAAATATATTAAAATATATGTTGTATATAAACTTAATCCATATTTAATCACACTTACCCAAGTCCATGATTTAGTTCCAGATTTTACAGTTTTCTTACAACAATAGATTCATGAATGTTTTTCCCATGGCTAGAAAAAAGTTTTAAAGTGACTAAAATTGCCTTATTGATTCACACCATCCATAAAATTGACTAATCTAGATCAATTGAATACTTTTCTTAATGCAAGCTAATCTGATTAAAAAGTTTGAATTAAAATTTGCAACATATGTAATGATTTGGGTGTTCCAATATATGTGATCTTATGTAAGCAGTCCTGATGTTTCCAACTGAGCTTGATTTAGACAAAGAATTATTGCTACTGTCAGCACTTTTCTAATCCAAATACACTAATAACAATGCAAATATATATTTTCAATCTCTGTACCCCAAGGGAGGGGTGAAATGGATTTTTTTCTACTAGCTAAGCTAGATAGCATTAGCTGAAAGTATGGAAATTACTTAAATGAAGTGCTAAAAATCATTTTATTTATGAAATGGTTAATTAAACAAAGGCAAAACTCTCCATACAGTAGTGCCACCCTGTGCCAAACAGAGTAATCAATGGATGCCAGAAGGCTTGTGCATAATATCCCTATCTAGTGCCTACTCATCCAATATCCACAGACTAGTTTCTGGCTTGTGGCCATCATCAGTGAGTAGCCTTGGATCTGAGAGCACTGCACCTAGGTCTTAGGATCTAATGCAACCCTCTAGCAGCCACCTTTTAACTCTACTTTACTACAAAACTATGAGAATGAAATTGAAAACATTGTTAATATCTTCAATCTAAGCTCAATAGCTTATATAGTCATATGAGTCTGAACTCAATTCAGCACCCATACATTTTGGTATAGTGGTAGCTATGGTTGTTTAAGAGCAAAAGACACCAAACTGTATGGGTGCTGAATTGAGTTCAGACTCATATGCCTATATAAGCTATTGAGCTTAGATTGAAGATATTAACAATGTTTTCAATTTCATTCTCATAGTTTTGTAGTAAAGTAGAGTTAAAAGGTGTCTGCTGGAGGGTTGCATTAGATCCTAAGATCTAGGTGCAGTGCTCTCAGATCCAAGGCTCCTCACTGATGATGGCCACAAGCCAGAAACTAGTCTGGGGATATTGGATGAGTAGGCACTAGATAGGGATTTTATGCACAAGCCTTCTGACATCCATTGATTACTCTGTTTGGCACAGGGTGGCACTACTGTATGGAGAGTTTTGCCTTTGTTTACAACAATTATGTGCTAGTATATAGATGGTGATCATGTGATGTTTAGTGGAATGGTTAATTGTAGCATCAGAATCAAATTGTTAATGGATCCAAATAATGCTTTTGAGTCTGCACTATCACACAGTACTCTGATGAATCCATAGTGATTTAGTCTGCCCCATTAAATAAAAAAATATTCCCAATATTAAAGCTGTAGATTGGAAAACTGAACAGTCTAAAACCTTTCTGATCAGAATAAACTAAGGATCTATATAATAATATTGAGACTTTATTATATGTGTAAATATCCCTATCAGTATACAGTGTATAGATGTTGTATGCATGCCGTTTACTTAGAAGTTGTTTGTTTAAAAAAAAGCAAGTCACTGGGAAAAGATTAGAAGAGTCCATTCTAAAGAACTCAAAAGGTATTATAAAAGGAAATAAAATAAATGTCTATATAAATAACATGAGTAGCATTGCTTCAGCCTTCTGAACCATAACCACATCAAAAATCCATGGCCCACAAGTAATACCTACATCTAGCAATAGTGTGATTAAAAATATCAAAGTCAATCAAATATTACTTTTAGATCAGTGAATCAAATATTACTCTTAGATCAAATAAGAGTTAAACTTATTATGCCTAATAAAAATAATTCACTGGTCTCTTGTTGTATTCACTAATAAGCACAACAATTTATTAGACTATAACAGTGTCAATAATTAGAATTTTATAGTAATAATAGTGATCCAGCTCACAAATAAAATAAAGTCTACCAAAATAAGATTGATAATAAATGAGGTTTGTATTCTAGAACAAACCTGTCATTTTGTAGATCTAGACAACATGGTCATGATGCTAAAATGCAGTAGTGACAATGAAGTTAAAAGGATTGCAGATAGTGATTGTTCAAGCAGTAAATGACAGCAATACAATACTCTCAGATACCAGTTAAGTTTGAACTATAGGTCACCAGACAGCAATGAAAAATCTATATTATTCAGAAACAACAGACCTGCTAATAAGACTACAAATTTGCTGAGGAACACAGCAGACCTGTTATCAAAAACACCACAACTACTGATGAACCTGCTCATAGTGAAACCAAAGCTGAGGAAGGAGAATGCAACAAAGACCTCCATCAATGCATCTCATTGACTATATTCACTAGGGCTAATTGCAGGCAAGGAGAAATAATATTGAATCTTAACTTACCTTTAAGAAGTGGACTTGCCAAGTTCAATCTTATCATGATTGGATTTTTTTTTGGTGGTTATATGAGTAGATAAAGTATAGCCCCTTGCAGAAACAGGATAATAGGGCATGATACTCAGAGAATTTTAGTACTCCAATTAAGAAATGGGGCCTGGCTCTAAAGAGGTAAACCCCTTGGAGATAAAAAAGATAAGAGCCATACAATTATCAGAACTGAAAGGCAGTACACCCATTGTCCACAAGTTGTTAAAACAGTGAGGGAAATTTGTTTAAATTAGAAGAAGCTAGATATGAGGGAAGCTGTCACAATACAACTGAAAGTATTACCATAACTACACACAAAGCAAGGTGATGTACTACAGCAGAATGTGATAATCACACCTAGAAAGACACATGAAGCCTGATGTCAATAGCTGCATGACAACTAGACACTATCTCTAGCAAATGTATCAGACAAAATATATAACAAACCTTTATGTAAAATATATTGTAAATATATGTTGTATACAAGCTAAATAATTATGTAATTGTACTTGTAAGGTCTGTGTTTATTCTGAATTTATACAAAAATACAACCAAGGCAAACAAAAAAATGGAACCTTGTTCAACCCTTAAAGAAACATTTCTTAATACTTTTTAAACCAAATGACTGGATATCAAGTAATGTAGTTCCATAAGGTACTTGAATTCTATAAGAAAACTTCTATTTATAAAAAAATCCAAAAATTATTCCTAAGTACTATGACCAACCACAATGCTGGTTAATAATACAAAGGCCATCCTAAATATTAAAGCAGTCAATCTTAGCTTAAGATTGAGCTTCATAGTTCCATCTACTAACCTGTGTTTAAACCCTATATCCCCTCACACTTCTTTTGTCATATATATTATGTATATATTTGAAATGCACTCCTAAGTTATAAAATTTTAACATTTCACTAACAATTTTTTAAAAATTATTATTAATTCTTTTTTATTAATTATAAGTTCTTTTTTTATTAAAGTACATAGGTGCGGCTCAAATATATATATAGGAGCAAAATACTAACAAAATATTGATTTTTTTTTGTAAATATTTTATTATACATCATTTTTAAACTTTTTCTTTTAAAGTACTTTTTTTTATTAAAATGTATATTTTATAAAATCCAAGATGGAAGATGCTACAGTTAATTGTCTAAAAAAAATTAAAGGGTTGGAAGCACTATTGTTTTAATCTGGGGAAAGTATTTTTAATTAAAGTTTTTACTTAAAATGGGATTAAGATTAAAGATTTTCTTTTGTTATAAACATTTTTCTCAAATCTATTTCTAATCTGGAAATAGATTTGAATTTATTTTTGGACATTATTTAACAGTTGCATCTTTCAAAAACAATGAACTAAGTAATTAAAGGCATTGCAGAAATACCTGGGCAAAGTATAAAATGGCCAGTTGTTAAATCACCAGGAGATGAGCTACTACTGAAAGAACTGCAGTGATACATAATCTACGCTGGTGTGAAAGTTAAAAAAATAATGATGTGGCAGTAAGTCCACCACCCTTCTCAGCCCTATTGGGTCATCATCTGCCACTGCCATTATATAGAATGAAGTAAAGGCCTGATGGAGAACTTTGGAATGCTAAATAGAAGCTTGCTGTCACATAAGAACTGCCATGTATGAGCTGCACTTTTTAATATGAACTCTTAAAATAGGGCAAGATAAATTATTTCAAAACGCCACCATTGAAACTAAATCTAGATTGCCTATCTAGTCTCAAACTCTATTACCAATTTATCCTTATGTATAATTTAATGTTATAACTTTTCTAACATGTAAATTGCTCTCAAATAATTTTTATAAATTAAATTCTCTCATACGCTCTAACTTTCTTTAATTTTGGTGCGGTCATTTATTTTATTACTTTATTACTTGATTTTATATGGGGGTTTTTATAATTAATGTGCCAATCTCAAGCAATCTGACAATTTGAATTTCTAAAATCTTTTCTTCTTTTTAAGTAAGCCTTCATGAATTACGTTTATTAACATTCCCTTAAAATATAATGTATTGTTAATTAATACACTGGTCAGATTGTTTTTACATCAACATTTTGTTTATGCTTTAATATAAAAAATATATATATTTGTTTAACTCTGGATTTTCTACCCAGGGTGAATCCAGAACCCAAGCTAATTAATGCTTTGAAACCTTGTTTATTTTACAAATGCTATTATTCAATTCTGAAAAGGTGACCGATTAGTTGTTTTCTATAACTGCTAGTTTTATTTTACATACTCTTAAAATATCAAATACGTACTTATATATTTCAGTTATCGTAAAATCAATGGGATTGATTTATTTTAAATATCATAAAAAGGAAGGGAGTAAATCTTAATGTTTCTTTTACTAAGTAAAATTTTAATGTATATTTTATTTAGGGAAATATCTCTCTCTATATATATATATTGTAACAGTCAAGTTTGTACATTCACGTAACAGAATTCAGAATCCAAGCAAAAGAGACCGAAGCTGACCAGACTAAGACTGTGACATCTCGAGTCCGACCACACTTCAACTTGTAAGCCAGGATTCCAAGACTCAAGACCCTATGAATGACCACCTTGAAATTACACGTAGTATACCCAACTCCACACGGCTGACATAGGTCACGGAGAAGCAATAAGACTCTGATAATTAAAAGAGAGGTTCTTAATTGACTAAAATATCACTAATTTTAATTTAATTTAATGCATAGTTTTCACATATATAGGCTATAAATAATAATTAGAATTGGATTGAATTAGATCAATAACGAAACAGAGAACAAAATACATTAAATTAATTCTATATTTATTTACAACTCATATCTATATATATCACTTATTTACAATAGCATTCAGCGTAGAATGTACAAACATTTGGTAATTCAAAATCACTTTACATAAGTAATCATTAAATTTCATAGATGAGTTTAACATGTGCCCATCTTAGGAATTGTTTACAATTGATACATAATTAATCACTACGTTATGCCTATAAATCTCGATAAGCCAAATCCTATTACATTTGTGGCTGGTATATAAATAATTATATTAAACTTTGATCATGAATTCATTTACTAAAATATACAATATAATTTAATAACGAGCGCATAAACCAGCTCAAGTAATGATCGATCGAACATGGCTTTCGAGAGAAAATTTCAGAATGCTGAAAGCATTAGGTTAAGGTGGGAGAGTTGGCTGCATAAGATTTTACCAATGCGCTATGGCACAGGTAAACAATAATAGGAAAAGTCGCTCTGCAGATGGATGAAATAACTTCAGGGTTCTTGCGACAAACGCCGGTACCCTGTAACCGATCGCAATGCTGCGTGAAAAGGAACATTTGTGTTCAGAAATGGCGGGGGACTTACATGCTAACCTGTCCTTGGCTCAGGCTTCACTACTGCTCTACCCTATAATAGAAGATGTGCTGGCAATGCCGTGGCTCCATCTTGAGATACGTATATTACTTATAGCAGCAAAAGGAGAATATTTTTATAAAATAATATATCACATCCGCCAAGCAAAGAATAGTATATTTCATACTATAAAATATGAGTTAATAGCATATTAGCTCTATCAAATTGGGACCAACTCTTGTGTAGCCTGGTAATAAATGTCTATGCTACAAAAGGGGATATTACTACATCTGTACTTTGACATGTTCGATCTATTAAGTTACTTATAGATAATAAATATTTAAGGAGGGAAAGTATATTTCTATGGACTTAAGAATTTAAATGTCAAATATACTTATATGATCAAGGCTAAATTTAATTCTAAATAAAACTATAAGATTAAGTGTTTAACTGGTTGATCAAAAGAGCCACATTTCGCATATTAAATCATTTAAATAATAAAAAATAGGATTTCGAAACAGCGTAGAAAGTTGATGCTATAAATAAATTACACGAAGATTTTCAAATAATATCTTCTTAAAATATACATGAAATTAAGTGCTCACTGTTTCGAAATATTGGCATATGAAATATAATAAGCATTTAAAATAAAATAAGCAAAGAAATATAGACACAACCGCAGTGATATAACTTTAAACTAAATAATTTACTTTGAAGTGAATGGAAAATATAAATAAGTCTGATTATTTAAACATTAACACATTAAATTTTGATAGTAATTGACGTATTTAAAATATTAAATGGATTTTAAGTTTTGATTACATTTAGCTTTATCATTATTTTAAAAAGAAAGTTAGCTAACTTAGATAGATATTATTACATTTAGAATTACACAGAATTACACAGAGCTCTGCGGTTTGAAAAATAAAATGGTACCGGTATTTTTATCTGGACTGCAAGTTCTTGCTGTAGGTTTGGTTTAGTTTGACTGGGTGGCATCATCTTTCCCATTATGTTAAGCTCGTCTCTTCTATCGGCATGATGGTAGTTTAGGAATTTCGACGAGAGAAACCCCGTTCTCCCATGGAGTAACAGCAACAAGATGCCCGCTTTTAGCCGGACATGTTAAACATTAACAATTGTGAAGACTGGCTGCAATTCTCACTAACAATATGGCTGTCTTTCCTTGTTAAAAATACAAAGTATTTATATCTTTTCCTTATCGGAATTTATCGCCTCAAGACTCACTAAACTCAGGAGTTTAATTAAATATTTTTCAATTTATAATCCAGATCTTAGATAATTTACGTTAGAAACATTCCATAAGCTATTATTATAATTAAGATTTTTCGTTGCAAACAATTGTCCAATTTAGATTTTAAAATAACTTACTCTTATCTAAGGAGATTTTAATTAGTAAATTTTCAACTAGTTTTACTTTTTACGAATTCCAGGTGTGGTCGTTAATGACACTTGTTTACAATCAAAAATCTTTTAATTACTTGACCAGCTTTTATTTTTAATCTTACATATAATAGAAACTCTTTCTATTTAAAAACAACTTTTTAACATTTTTTTAAAACGAAAACATTTTTAACATATTTATTAAAATAATTTACAAAACATTTTGATATAGCTTTTAAATATATTTTCGAGAAACTTTTCCCTGAAATATATTTAAAACAAGAAATCTTTTAACAATTTTTAAAGACATTTAATATTATTTTTAGATACTGGCTTTTACATATTTTAAATCATGTCTTTCTTCTATATAGCACAGATTATATATCCACATACGAAATTACAATATTAAACAACAAAATTAATAATTTACACTTAACTTAAATAATATAACGAATATTTTTAGAAATATTAAATAAATTTAGTACGCTATAATTTTACTAATCCTATCTAATTATAGCGTTGGTTCGCACGCAAATATATAATACTGTTTATACAGACATGAGCGAATTTTAGATTTATTAATATTTAAATAGGTTTGAACTTAGAACAGATGAGAGTGTCATTAGGTTTGATGGTGAAACGATAGGGGCTTGGAAAGTTATCGTTTCAATATATATATATTCTAGTGGCATAGCAAATTAATTATATAAACTGTGGCATTCAAACAAGGGTCATTTATTTTTAAAGCAGTAAATCTTAGTCAATGTTGTTAGTGACATTTATCCATACTGCGTTACTGACATTTGGTCTTATCTTCATGTTTATATATATATATATATATATATGTGCTTCTTAATCTGGAGGCTGTGACAAGTTTGAACCCATAGAATTCTTTTCAAACCTTGTCCTGAGGATAGTTAATCTTTCCAGGATCATTTATTTCATATAAAAAGGCCTCTGGTGGTGATGCCCTAAGTCTGGCACATCCTATGCCTATCCATTTTCTTCGTATCTAGGCTTGCCCGTCAGCAATGCTCCATGGCATGCCTATCCACTTCGTTCTCATCCAGTAGCATGACTGTTTTCTCTTAGTTATTTTTGGCTATTATGTCAGTACCACCCAAACTTCATATTATTATTATTTCTTTTGCTTATGACGTAATTTTAGTGCTGTAATAATATTAAAATTGTGCTCTGCTCAAAATATATATAAATGCCAACTATTACTAGTTTTATAAATTAAATTTATTTCAATCTTATACAATCCCACCATCATATCTTATTTATATATTTAAGAGTATCTATATGCCTTGGGGAAAATAAAGCGTTCTTCTTATCAGCGCTAATTAAAAGAACTTTCATCAAGTATTTTGTCATATAATCAAATATGTTTTCAAATGTATTTTATGTATTTTCACAACCGTAATGGTGTAAAAAGGGTTTATATTATATCTGTAATGAATCTTGAAATGCTCCCCTAAATAATGTTAGTCATCACATTTCAGAACTGTAATCCAAAGCGTTAATAGCAATATTATGTAATTCTTTCTAATAATCAATTGGCATCTTAATATTGGACCCACCAAAGATGTGTGTTTATGTATAGTATATATTATTTAATTAACAAAAGAGCATATGAGAAATAATAGCATGAATGACAATACATAATTATCTATCGTTTGGTAGACCGCTTGTTCATTCACACACATGCTAATGTACTTAATTTATAAATGTATGTAAATAATTTCTCATTATATTAAACAATATTTTATTGTCCAACTTGTCTGAGTAGTTCGAATTCCTCTTTTCTCCACTTCCAAAAGTACAGCCATGCTTATATATACTTTAGTTTAGTCATAGTTAATAAATGTCTCATTGTCTTCTCCACTTTGCTAGTGGGCTGGGTTAAAATTAATTCTCATGTGCCATCATTGTTATGTTATCCATTAGGTGTTTGATCTGGGGCTTAGAAAGTGGGTTCGAATTCAGGCTGGTCTCTGACCTAAATCTCAGTCCTGATTGGGTTTGAAGTACATTTTGTGAGTTCCAGCTCATGTTAGATGGATAAACATGTTTTGACCGGTACAGTATCTGATATTTAAATCAATAATGGCATAAAGATCATTTTGATAACAGTATAACTGCTTCTTCAGTTCCATTTCAAATATTTGGATAAACATTTTCTGAAAGAAGTAGTTTAATATTTTTAATAATTGACTCAACTTGTTTCTTGATATGTAGGAATAGTTTAGAAGTCAATAAATTGTAGTATGAATTTGGTTTTTTTTTGCCATTAAGATTGGTACCTTCTTTTGCCAAGAAGCCAATTACATCTTTGTGAAAGATATGTCTTGTATTAAGCTAATTTTTTTTTATTTGGCTTTTTGCATTCCGTTATTATATTTATTTTGCAAAAAATTTGGTCATGGAAAGAAAATGTTTTGTTTTTTTTTTTTTTTTGTAACAAATTATGATCCAAAAATTTTATTTTGATTTATCAAAATATCAAATTGAACCATCTGGCTAGTGTGGTTTTAATTACGTCATAAGATAACTTTACAGTCGAGATGTTCTTGTCAATATGATCATCATGAAAACAAAGAGATAATTTATAATTTTCAGTGTTCACATAATAAAATCAATAAATTATAAGAATTATTTTCAAGCTCAAAAATTTGAGATAAATTTTTAAAAGTCATTCACTTTAAAAAAAACAACTTAAAATTTAATTGCTGTATTCAATGCAGATTGACAAACATATAATTATGGTTGCACCATATAGAAATTAACGTTGACATATCTTAGAATAAAGAGATCACCAAAGCAATCGAACATTTTATAACTTCAACAATCTGTAGAATAACTATGTAAGACACAATAATGGCTACATATAATATTAGTAACTATATGTATTTGTTTACTAATTTAGCTCTAAGGCATACATAAATTTAAACATCCTAGTGCAAAACGTCTGGTTCTCTTTTTAAACTGCCTAAAGAACCATTGAATCAATGCATGTTATATGTGATGGCAAGTTTAGCTATTCACAGTGACAATTTTTAAATATTAGTCTTTCTGAATAATGACTTAGTCATGAAATGGAAACATATGTTTTATATCTTAATCAACAAGGGAATAGTATGGTAACATCAAATATTGTTTAAAATTGGACAAAACTGTCAAGTATTTGTGGCTGAGTGGTTAGCACAGCTGCTTTGCAAGCAGTTGTCCCAGGTTCACTTCCTGGCCGATGCTTTGACATATGAAAAAAAAAAACTGTTAGTGAAATATTTGAAATATATCAGACTGTATATAATACAGAAGCCATGAATTGCCAAAATATTTTCAGTGCTTTGTAATATTTCATAAAGACAATGAAAGCATTGGAGATTATGTACTAAGATACAATACATGTAGTCAAATTTCATAACAAAATTTGTAATCCATACTTGTTAGTACTTATAATTTTTTTGTCAAATAAATTGTTACACTGCAGGTAATTTGGAAAAGGGAACCAGTTACCTCTCCACTGATACATATTGGGTAGACAATGTAGGCTTATTCAGAGTTTCAGATCCTGTTTTCACTTTCACCAGTAATAAACTGGATATGAACCCAACTTCTCGACTGTTTGTTTTTCCATTTTGGGTCAAGTAACCTCTTTATTGTTTCAGTGGGGTTTTTTTGCTAAACAATTTTTATAGATTCTCATTCACTGGAATAATTTTAATCTCTCAAGTTCAGCCAGTTCACTCTTCTAATAATTAGTTTTCTTCTTATTATCAATATTTGAAATAAGGCACTCTTCGTATACCTGGAGATTATTAATAAATCCGTTCATTAAAATGTTAGATCTGATTTCAATCTGATATATAAAATATTTCACAGTTTTCCAATTTATCATTTGTCATTACATATTTCTTTAACTCCATGAATAAATTATAATTATATATAAGACGTATTGAACTAAAATAGATTGTTAGTTTAAGCTAATTTGCACTCAAAGTTTGTTTGGGCATTATTTTCTTTTCTTTATTTGAAAGCACAGTAATGACTCATTCACACAAGTCTTATTTAAACTTACAGAAACAATTAAAAAAGTATTTATTTCAGTTACTTTTTTGGCCTTTTTTTTTCAGTTGCGTTCAATGTATACAGATATTGTTAATAATTGCCATCGTAAGGTATTTCAAAATTCAGAACAATCGATTGATATTTGAGCAATCTTTTTCATGTGATTTTTTTTAAAACAGTGTGTTTATTAAAAAGCTCTCAATGTTTATGCTTTATTTCTTCCTAACACAGGAATTATCTTATTGAAAAATAAATAAATGGATGATTTTATTCCTAGAGAATTTGTAACAAGTGCTATGCTTAAATTAGAATTGATCTGAGGATTGGTCCGAGGCCCTTACCAAACAGCCTGGTATTCTATCAATGTATTAAATTCTCTAGGGCTACTTAAGTTAAGAATTATATAATCAAATCATACTTTTTTTTAAAAAAAGTAGTTAAACTCATAATATACATTTACACAAGAGCTTAACATAATTGTATAATGTGCTAAATCCAAAATCTAAAATGTGATTGACAGATGTCCTTTTAAATAAAACAATAATAAATCTAAAAAAGGGAATCACTGAGTAGGCACTGAGGGCCATTTGTTGATAATCGGGGGAGCCAATTGTACCACTATTGAAAATATTGTACCAGTATTAAAATAGAAAGTAATAAATGCATCAAGTAGAGGAAGGTATTGTTTTTTGTGTGTTTACAAACAAAATAATAATAAAAAAATGTATGTTGTGTAAACAAAATTAAATAAAGATAAAATATGTGTTGATAGACAGCTAAAATATTTTAAGATTTAATTAAAAAAATAAACAAGAAGGACAAAAATACAAAATAGGTGTGGAAATACAATTTAAAATAGGCTAAACTCTCTATACATATTGTCACTCAATGCAAACTAGAGTAATCAATGGATACCAGAAGGTGTGTGCATAAAATCCCCATCTAGTGCTCATTCATCCAATATCCCCAGACTAGTTTCTGGCTTGTGGCCTTCCTCACTGACAAAGACCACAAGCCAGAAACTAGTCTGGGGATATTGGATGAGTAGGCACTAGATGGGGATTTTATGCACAAGCCTTCTTCCATCCATTGGTTATTTAATAAAGATCAACTTTTATCTGCAAATTCCATTTCAAATCAATACTTAATTTAA
Source organism: Epiperipatus broadwayi (assembly GCA_028023455.1). Taxonomy (NCBI): domain Eukaryota; kingdom Metazoa; phylum Onychophora; class Udeonychophora; order Euonychophora; family Peripatidae; genus Epiperipatus; species Epiperipatus broadwayi. Next base: position 281,459 of record JAQFVV010006541.1, read on the forward strand.
GTACACAAATACAGATAGTGATGTTATTTATTTACTGCAGATACCATATTAACACCAGTATTCAATTCAACTGCTTTTCACATGGGCAATTTTATACCAAATATTAAAAAAAATTGAATTGAAATACATTACACAGGGAAAACTTAGTAATGAAGAAACTTACTTAAATAACATCATGTTTGGATAATAAAAAATTATGAATGTCATATCCTTAAATTTTCTTATTTTTATAAATATTAATTACTTTTTTAAAAACTGAGTGAAGAAAGTTAATTACTTTAGACTTCATTGGAGTCTCTTGATTAGATATATTAGAGGATATATTATGCTTCAAATGAAGGAACTTATGTTATAAGCAATTTGATATAAATAATCACTAACTAAAAGATAATGTTACATTTGAACGTAGGCCTTTGATGCCATTCCCTTTAGATAAATACTTCAATGACTAATCGTTTATTCATATGTTTCAATCAAGAATGAGTAATGCAATGGCAATCCTAAGTATATTTAAAATAAAATAATTAAAAAAAGATAATACACATGGAAATTAGAAGAATGAAGTTGAACTGATGATATTATGTGAGTATGTTTAATAATTTAAAAAAAAAATTTTTTTTTAGTTGAAGTTTAATGTTTATATCAGGGAGTGGGAAGGAAATGTTATAATAATCTTTAACCCAATTAATGATTACTACTAATAATTAATTTATGTTACTAAAGTGGATGATGGCAAGGATGTTAGTGCAGGAAGTTTGACTCTTGCAGTTTTAACTATGATATGCTGTTGATAAATACTGTACAAATAAACACATTAAAGAGAAATTGGAATCTGGTATGCTGGTTCAATATAAAATGCATTTTAGGACCATTTATCTTTTCTGATATATCATATGCTATAGACGTTTTAGGTATATATAAAAAAATAATATATTCTCTTATCATTTTTACTATTTATAAAAAGAATGATGTACAAAGTTATTTGCATACTAACATTATTGCTGCAATTTTCGGTACATATATGGATAAACGTGATCTCTCTTTCATCTTATTTCTCTAATGTGTTTTAAAAACGGGTTTCTTCCATTTTTTGTTTATTATTATTATTGGTTAAAACGGTATCATTATATATATGAACGTATTTAAAACTGCTGTTATGTATTAAAAACATAAGATGTGCTACTATCCTTGAGTTTTGATATTTGGGCAAAGTTTTGGAGTCAATGTGCTAATCCTTTTGGGTTTAATAATTATAGCGTTTGCGAAAGCTTTATTTCTTATATTAATACTTGGTGGCGTTAAAACCCTTGCGTCAATATGAGTAACATACTAACATTTCAGTAATAGGCGGTTTTCCTAAATTTATGACGTAGCTCTCAATAACTAGTATATTAAAATTAATTACGCAAAGATGAAGGCAAACTAATGATCAAGTTATTTATACTTACTCATTTAACGATTTTTAGAAAATATTAAAATGATTAGCAATTCAAGCTATAGTAAGTCCCTAAATTATATATATAAATTGAATATATGCGTGAGTGTGTTGAAAAATAGATAAATACAAATTTACTCTAAATTTGTTTTTTGTATGACATTTTTATCATTCCAATAATAAATAATGTACCAAGTTTTTCGCGTTTTTATAATTACTGTTAAATTTTGAAAACTTGCCAGTAATAGATAAACCGAATGTTTTAAACAATTTCCTAAACAAACAGTTATCCATTACTGTTTCTGCGAATTAATGTGTTAAGTAATAATAATACGAAACAAAAAAAAAACACTGTTAACCTATTTAATGAGTGTTTATATATATATCAAGCAGGTATAATGTAACTTTTATTTATCTTAATGATATACAGGGCGAATAAAAGATTATATTGTGAGCGTTAAATATCGAGATAAAACTAACTAAATATGTTATGAGAGTGGAGAACAACGACAAATTAACACCACTGATGATATTGAGATACGTATGATAAGTAAATGATATATAATTCTGATTGGAACATACTACATTAAAATAAAAATCGAAACTACATTTTGCACATAAATATAGAGAGATATAAATTTCTAAATATAAAGAGATATATGCCGGGATTAACAAAAAAAAAAAATAGATCACTGACATTATGTAAAAAATAAGAGACGGGGATTGAATTAGACGTATTAGAAGAAGTGATAATAGGTGGTCAGTCGAAGTCTTGAACTGGATTTCTAAAGATTGTGAAAGACCTAAAAAAAGGCCACTTGTGAGATAGATGAATGGAATAAATTGTTGGAGCATTGTGGAGAAGTTGTGGATCAAAGAAATTGAATTAAATTTGGAAATATCATCATCATTCTTTGAAATGGTAGTAGTTACCAATTTATGATGATGATGCTAACAAATTACTTTAAAAAGCTATATATTTTACAGGAAAAACAAAAATAGGCTATTAAAACCAGGAAAGTAGATGCACTTTTACTACAGGCATTCTCCATTACATCATTTGCAAGTAATGCTATGTGTGGTTTGGTGTCAGATTCTGAAGTATATCATCCTCTGATTGATTTCAGTTTTAGCTTATTTAACCTTGAACATTTTGTAAACTCCTGTATGGTAAAAGAATTTGATTATTTATTAGGTAATGATCAAACAGCTTTGTTACTCAGGAGTTCATACAAACGTTTAAGCACTAGATGTGACAGAACTGGTCCACAATTTATGGCTCTTAAACATCAGAATCTTTTGCTCTACTATTGTTTTTAAAAGTATCATCCCTAAGGTCAGTCATCCAGGTGTATACCTAGTGTTTAGTGGGATCCCGCATTAAGATGTTTAATCAACAATGCAATGTATATCTTACGTATTAATAAAATCAACTGAGAGACTGACATTTGATGCAATTTCTTATATATAAAGCCAAAGCTTACTTTTGAAATGATGTTCACCAAATTTTCAAATGTCTCACCATTTGAATGTTTTTAAAAAAATAAATGGTATATATATTCCTTTCTTGTATTGAAAATTAGAGATTTTTATTTACTTATTCACTTTTTTTATTTACTGGGGTCACACTCCACATTTGAACTCAGAGCTGTAAAAATCCAAAGGGTGGGGCTGGCTCTAAACTATGCAAGTGTTATCATTAATAGTTTGTCAAAAATGTTTATGATTATTTGAAGTTCAGAAGTAAAAAAGATAAATAGTCAAATATAAAAATGAATTTTGTACACATTTATGGTTATTTTAAGTTTAGAAAGAAAGAGGTGAATGGCGATTAAAATCTAAAAGTAAATTTTGTATGTCTTTTCAAACCAGTTTTTTTTTAATTTAGTATATGGATTTTTTTTAAACAGACAACCATTAAAAATATTGTGAAACAATCTGTGAGATATGTTCTCCTGTATCTTTATTAAATACCTTAATTCTATAGATATTTATAATTATTATCTATGTGATTTTTGTTTTAAGTGTGTGCACAGCTTCTTAGGATAGAGTAGGTAGGTAGTCTTAATCTTTATATTCCATGTATTCCTTTGCCAGTCAGATGAAAGTCATGAATCTCTTCTTGAGTATAGCAGTGTATAGTTTTCTGACACTCAACATTGACAGCTATAACTCGTACTATACTTCTGGTTTATACTCACAGAATGGCACAGCTATACTTCAAAAGATCAAAGACACCAGCCAAGAGATTTTCTGTCTGTTATCTAGTCTAGATTGCCAAATAGTAGGCCAACTATCACACAATAATTTGTATACATCTTGATCACATATGATTTACCTATTGATCTACAGCTATTGTAATTTGAAGATATAGATAAGTGATTTCTGATATATGCATTAAGTGTTATGAGATATGAAATATGTTCTAATATAATTTATTGCAAACCTTCATAAATAAAGAAATGCTAGATTTCAGTTAGTGTTTACCATAAACTTTCTATAGATCCATAGGATGTCTGAATATCTAAAATCCCTTGTATCAGAAGAGATTGAACTCAGATCTTATGAATCTGATGATGATACTTATATTACCTTGTTGTTCTGATATCTATTAGAGAAGTATGCAAAAGAAAAATAGGACATCAATGTTAGAAAACTGTTTATAAAGCAGTCTCAAATAATGCTGGCCAGTTTTTTTAAAGAGGTTCTTGAATTTATCTTACATTTAGCATTGATAGATGAAGACTTATCCTATAGTCTCTAAAGAGCCTGGTATATGTATTTCAGACTATTGTTATAAAAAATTACATTTACATTTCAAGGTGATTTTCATTTAATGAAAAAAATAGCACTCTGACTTTGTGAGAGTAATTTTTGGAATAGTGTTTCTTATAAATAATATTGTTGAATAGTTCTACCTTAATTTCTTACTTTCTAACAATTAGTGTGAGGTTCAAAATTATTTTTGGTTACGGGTTTTATTAGATTGGAAGTAAAAAAAATATTATAAAAGATTCTGTCCATCTTGAAGTTTAGAAATCTGATATATATGATTGGTTATTTTATTTGCAATAATGAGTACTTCTACAACCACCAAGCATATGTAAAATTTATCAGGACTTTCAACTGGATCTTAAGTGTTTTTATGGTTTCCATTCATCATTCTTCTCTGTTATCATCAAAATATTTTAGGAATTTGTCAGAAATTTCTATAACAGGCAAAACTCACTATATATATATATATATATATATATATATATATATATATATATATTGCCACACACAGCAAGATAGAGTAATCAATGGATGCCAGAAGGCTTGTGCATAAAATCCCCATCTAGTGCCTACTCATCCAATATCCTCAGACTAGTTTCTGGCTCATGGCCTTCGTCAGTGAGGAGCCTTGGATCTGAGAGCACTGCATCTTCTGGCATCCATTGATTACTCTAGCTTGCTGTGTGTGGTAATATATATATAGTGAGTTTTGCCTGTTTTAACAACAATTATACACAAGCATAAGAGGTGGAGGTCATGTGATGTTTATTAGCAATTTCTATAACCATTGATAAATAGATGTTGACTGTAAAGAATGCTTCTGTTTAGTTTCAAATTTTAATACTCTTAAGAAATAAACTTTTTAATAGTCCTGGCTAAGAATTTTTTTTTAATTTATCATATAAAATAGATCAAATGTTAATAAATGTTTTATTCAAGATGTCCAGTATATTTACCCAAGTTTAAATTCTATTGCTGAATGGTGGTTCCAATTCAACTATGGGAATATAGAATTTCAAGAGGGATAAGTTTTGCTTATGATGATTTTAAGAAAATATAATCTAATATTAGAAGATCAGTAAGTATTAATGCATATTTGCTGAAACAAAACATATATCATGAGGTTTTATGCCTCATGCATGATTAAAATATTTTTCTTTGTTTTGAATCACAAAGTGTTTTCATGGGGTTTGAACTAATTCATTCTAAAAAATATATATTTCCTGAATTTTCAACTGAATGTTTCCAAAAGCTACTATATAATTTAAACTTTTTAAAACTACAGAAAGGTTAGAAGAATTGTAAGAGAAAAACAATGTTATTTTATATGGCACGTATATGTAATAATCTATGAGATTAGGGATTGCTATAATAAAAGTTATTGCTTTTGGTAAAACTCGAATGCAAAGAGCCATATAATTTTAATATGTGTTTTGTCAATAACTAAGGTAAATGTGGGGAATTTAAAAAGATATACATTATTAGAGTAATGATGTTATTTTTAAAGTGCAATTAAATTGTGCTTCTCAGTTAATCTGAATTAGAAATTGATATTTGTATTCAATGTTATGTCAAAATAATTTTATGTTTTCTTAATGAAAAAAAGGTTACTTTGTAGAAAATGTATGTAATACATGTTACTTGATGTATTCTGTAGTTTTTACAACTGTGTAAGACAATTGTTTTTAGATACTTATGAGTGCATATTACTTTTACATGAAAGAAGATTGTAAGAATGTGAAGACTACTCATCTAATATTAAATGGGTCAGCTAGAAGAAAAGATGATGAAACAATTTAAAAATTGGATAAGTATTTTATTACATAGGTTTACATATTGAAAGTACAAATGGAATGAAATTCATTATAAATAAAAATAAAATAATATTGTGGAGATTTATGATATATCAGACAGAGTGTCTAGATTAATTATTCAATTTAATGGAAGATTTGAAATACAGATAATTCAGATTAATACCTCAACAAGTTCTCATTGTTATGAAGAAATAGAGTATTTTCATATGGATGTACAAAAACTGTAAATCAGACCAAATAACATTTTAAAATTGTTATGGGAGACTTTAGTGCTAGAATTGGTAAACAATTGAAAGTGATTTAGCAAATTACTTTCTTTGCATAAAATGTTTCATAAAAAATGATTATGGTTTATTAATGGCAGAACAAATATTTTTTTTCCTTGAAAAATATACCCTCTAATTAAGAAATGTTTAACGTGAATATCATGTAATAGCATTATGGACATATAGGAATTTTATATATAAGATTTTTGTAATTACATTTATATAAATAAATATTTTTAGGGGATATCATAATTATATTCACTCAATGATTACTTTATTATTGACACTGCATTAGTATTTATTAATACATTCAATTTATATCAAAATTTAATTTTTTATTAATGAATCTTTTATTTAGAAATTATATCAATTGGTTGTAAAAAATTACCATGTTGGAGCACATATCGTACCAGCACCCATTATTTATGCCATTCAAACTGATAACCTGAGATTTAAAAACACCCTAAGGTTTTGAAAAATAAGATAAGTTTGATTGCATAATTAGTCATATAGATAAGAGACAAATGGAGTAATTCAATGTTATTAATTTTTATAAAAAAATCTACCACTATTTCATTCGCAGCTTGATTCAGGATTTATTAAAATAATATCCCCAAAAGACTCTTATTGTTGTTTTTTATAATTCAAATATAAATATATATATTACATTGTCCTAAGCACTATAAATACTTTCTATTTCCAAGGGTATGTTACTATTATTATTTTTGGATGTTTGGACTTAATGTAATAATGTATATTTGGAAGTGAAAGAAGAATTAGTTTATATGATTTTGCGATTTGAAAATGGCAGTGGTGATATAAGAGCAAATACATAAATGTGTACATAAATTTTTACAAAGATCTTAGTTTATAATTAAAATATTTGCATTTAGTTATATCAATGATTAAAATATTGACATATGAATTATTAAATGTGTTTACATTGTACCGTTGTTTATTTATTTAAAAAAAACTGTAAAGCACATTTTTGTATGTAATTTTTTTTTTCTGAAACTTTAATATTTGAAGATAGACAATTGTTGTAACAATAGGAATAATGTCAGTAGAGTGTGAAAGACTAAACTAGATACTATAGTAACCAGGATTGATGATTATTGACCATCGACCTTAGGATAAAGAAACAAAACTTTACTGTTGTTTAATATATTTTTTTAACGTAATCACAATTCTCTATTTGGTTTGATTTCATTATAAATGGCAGAGTAACCAAGAAGCTGCGATCTAGCGATTTAGTTCCCTCGGTCTTATCCTATCTAATAATTACCATCCATAGGAAGACAGTCAAATTATTAACAAGTATGTATTTGAATGGAAATCAACCTGAAAAATGAATGACTATTCTTATACAGCAAGTCTATATAAGTATTACCTAAGCATTCAAAGTTGGTATGTCACCTTCAATTGATTCACTACGACCTAATCAGGTTAAAAGAACACTTTGAGAAAATCAATTACAAATGGTTTATGAATTCACACATTTGTCATTTAAAATCATCATACATATTAATTCAATATATACCAGAATGAATAAAGATGTGTAAAATAATTGTCAATTTTTAGGGAAAAAAAGATATTATATGCTAATTAATTTGACCTTTTTTTTTGTATATGATTATTTTTAAATTTTACCCATTTATATATGTACATCAACTTTAAATTTTGATCAATCAATATAAATAACAACATGCTAGATAAACAAGGCAAAAGTCTCCATACAGTAGTGCCACCCTGTGCCAACCAGAGTTATCAATGGATGCCAGAAGGCTTGTGCATAAAATCCCTATTAATGCCTACTCATCCAATATTCCCAGACTAGTTTGATCATATGATGCTTAATGGTTTAACATGCTAGATATCATTTAGTATTAAAATTTTCTTCTTAATTTTAATTCATATACAATATACATGTATGATATATAAGAAATTGATTTTAAATTTTAATTCATCAATATGAATAGTAATATGCTAGATATCATTTATTATTAAAAAATTTCTGTTGTTCTTTAATTCATATGCATTATATATGTATGTTATATAAGTAAATTGGTTTTAAATTTCAATTCATCAACATAAATAATAATATGGTAGATATAATTTGATGTTAAAACTCTTTGCTGTTGTTTTAATTTATATGCATGCTATATAGCATACATTGAATGCTTGAAATTAAATTTATTGTCATTTATTCTCATAAGAACCATTTATAAATATACTTATAATGCATTGCAAGGCAAAACTCTCCATACAGTAGTGCCACCCTTTGCCAACCAGAGTAATCAATGGATTCCAGAAGTCTTGTGCATAAAATCCCTATCTAGTCTAGGGATTTTATGCACAAGCCTTCTGACATCCATTGATTACTCTGGTTGGCACAGGGTGGCACTACTGTATGGAGAGTTTTGCCGTGTTTAATATTTAATATTAGTATTTAATATTCTCCTTCAGAAAATAATTGATAACTTCATCATAAGTTTAAAGGATAGATCTGTATGTAGACATTTTATATTTGTGTTATATGTGCATATTTCTTCATATGTGAGATTAGAAGTTGTTCTTACATTTCTTTTCACAGAAGTTTAGTATATTAAGAATTGTGTCATCTAGTGATAAGAATTGTGTAATCCAGTGATTAACATTATTGAATCCTCAGAATTAGTGATGATATAGCAGATATTAAGTCTTTTGGGCCATAATAGAATCCCTATTGTAGATAATAAATCTAAGAAGTCAGTATTTGCAGTTTAAAAGAGAAGTATAGTTTTAATAGAAAATTGGTTATATAAATATTCAGTGCAGTACAAAGAGAATGTTGATGATTTTAGTCAAAGTTAAAGTGATCTGACCTTAAAGAATGTATCTATGATTCTGAACTGTTATTTAAAAAAAACCTATTATCATCTTCATTACTTTTCTGTTGTTGCATCTTTATTTATGTTAAATGGTAGATGTTTCTTATTCAGATGCAAACGTCAATCCATCCTTATTGTTAGCAAACATTATAAATGTAAATATTATTGAAGTAAAATGAAAACTTAGAAAAGAAACAAATATTGTATGCTGTTTGATTATAACTAGTACCATTTGGGAAAAAAACCATAATCAAAGTAAAGTATATACCATTAGTTTTATATAAAACGACTTTATGATTTATTTGAAATTTATTTATTTATTATATTTTTCTCTTTTCAGTACATAGGTCATAATACAATGCTCAAGACTGAGAATTACTTATATGATAATTTTTTTTGTTTTGTAAATATTCGTTATTTGCATAAACTACAATAATTAGTATATTGTTTTGCAAATATTCCTCCATATGCAAATATAGGTTGGATATAATAAAATTCCCTTGGCTTCCAATTTATATTTTGGTAAGTAATCAAGCCTCACTAGCTATGTAAAACTCTGTGAGTAAGTCAATTAATGTCTCTTATCATTGCTCTTTGGTATGTATGCATACTTTGTATACAGTTCATTGGATAGGTAATATTACAATTGTCAATCCATGATTGGGCCATGTTTTACTCATGATTAAAATTTATCTTCTCATGTATAGATACACATAACAATTGCTTCCCAAATCTATGGGATTGTTAAATAAGAGTTTAACATCATAATCCAATCCATTACAATTGATATCCAATGATTGCACTATTTTATTTTCCATTGCACATTTGCAATACATTACAACATATATATATATATATATATATATATGAAAAACAAAACAATATATATATATATATATATATATCAAACAGTAAATGTTTCAAAATATATATATTGTAACGGTAAGAACTCATATGCCTTGTTAACATGTTGCAAAATTCCACCACCATTTTCGAAGAGCAGTACAACAGGTGGGTTCAGGGCCTGAGATACCATATTCGTACATAGTCATTTTATTCACAACAAAACCCACGTGACAATGTGTCTACCCTAACAATAGCAATATCTTTCTAGGCCTGGTGGTCAGGTAAACAAGAGACTCTAATTAATTATTTACTATTATGGACTACTGCTATATACTTAATACTAGTTGATAATAAAATGAGACATTAATTTTATTATTAAATTAAGCAGAACATGCAAACATAGAAATAGATATATATATAAATATTTAATGATGATTAATTAATATACATGTAAATATATTATGCTACCAGGGTATCATATTTAATCACATCCCATGCCTCACGTATAAGTTGTGAGCATTGTGAGATTACACCACGAGATCATAATGAGGAGTGCATTTATCAACCCAGCTATCATTCCTTACTTTTTTAATATTAATATACTCTAGTAAATTATAAAAAGATTAGCAGATGTGGAGGAGTGGAATTAGATTGAGCATAGACATTCATAATCATTATTAAAATGACCTGCTATAGTTTGAATGCTGCCGAGCTATAAGAGAGTCGGCTTTTTAAGAGAATAACTGCTGAGAAATGTTGGAGGTGAGTGGGGTGGCCAAACATCAGGTCAGAGCCCTTAGGAATGGTCATGAGTGCAGTATCAGTATGAGGTCATAGCCTTTCCATCCCTGACCACGTGACAAGGTTAGCTGCTATTGGAATTATTTTGTATGCCCTTTGATTAGGGGAACTAAACATTTATAGTACCTCTATTTCATTTCTGCGGTTTAAATTGAAGGCATCGATAAACTAGCACAGTTCACACATATAATGCGAACACATTTATCTACTCTATGCTTTGATAATATAAATATAAAATCCACTTCCAATTCCCACATGACTAAGCAATCGATTTGCCATTTACTAACCCCCTCCTCTTTTTTCATAAAACAACACTGCTTTATTTTAAGACTTAACAAACTAACTTTAAAATGAATGATCGCCAAGTAGCTAATACACTATATTAATAATTATAAGATCTCGTCTTCATAATACATATTGAATTTAAATTTTATAATTTCTGAGTTGAGTGTTTATTTGAAAGATACTGGTTTTTATTTAAAATTAATGTCGTGCAAAAGAGGAGCAACTCTTCTGCGTATATATGGGAAGAAAACAGCAGCTTGGAAATCACGTGAGCATGAAATATAATATTTAACTAATACAATATAAATTTTAGATACCCAAGTAGAATAATAAGAGATCGATTGTTTTACGAGGTTCATTACAATATAAGATTATTTACAGATAGTTACAAATTAAGGTACATTATGAAATATAGAGTTAACTTTAGAGTTCAAACATAGTCTTTAATATTGGATCTCATGTTACCTTTGATTCATCAAAGTGTGCACACTTGTTTGGAGAGTCCGAGGTTCCTGGTTTAACAACAGTCACATTTAGGAAAATATTGATATATAGGCAGCAGCATCAGTTTAGGTTTATCTCATTTTATGGGAAGCTCCATATTGCATAGCCACCAGACTGGAGAAGTGCAGCAGTCACCCCTACTCCTTGCACATTGTTAGATTTAAATTTGGATCGGGAGAAGAAACAAGTAACAGCATACTTTTTCAGTTTAATAGCTCTGACCTTTTTTAATAACCAGTTGTTGCTTTTATTCTCTCTTTCTTTATCTTTAGGATCCATCAAACAACTGCGTCATCCATCCAAGCTGTCTCTCTGGTCTGTGCTATATATCCCTTTAGGTCACGGATGCATTAGTGGTACAGGTTGAAATTTTCAATCTGACCACTTTTTAAAATTTACCTTTTTACATGATGTAATTTAGAAAAGCTTTTGACAAACCCTTTTTTCTATAATTGTAAGTTTAAAATACTTTTTCAGCTCTGTCATCTTTTCCCCCTCCCACTATGATTTGCACTCTAATTAGCAGGGGAATTTCTATTTTTAAAATGTTTTATGTTTACAAATTAAAAAAACTTTTTAGATTTATAATTTAAGTATTACCTGAACTTGACCTAAATAATAACAAATATGTTTACATTTAAAATATAATTATTAGTTTATTTTATAAATTAAAATATTACTTAAATGATCACAATAAGATTAATATGATTATTTAATTTTACACAAAATTATGCACGGCAATTTAATAATACTCTGCAGTTCGTTATTTTTAATATAAAGACTATATCGGAGTATATGTGCATATATGACATTTTTAAATAATTGTACATATATTGCATATTATTAAGCACCAAATCCAATATTCAAGGTCAGAATCTATGTAAACTTATAATGATGGGTGGGAGGTAGAATGATGACAGAACTATGGTGAAACTAAGATTTGAATACAAATCTTACAGTTTCAATATATATATATAATTAATGAAACAAAACACAAATTGTGTAACTTGCTTTTAAGCTTGTATTAAAATGTTAACTAGAGGGAGCTTACCACTAGCTCCAATCAAGCTTTAATTTATAAGTGCCAAAAGAGAAAGAATTCAAAATCTCTATCATAATGTTCCTATCTCCAGACCAATTGGTTTCGAGCTTATGGCTTACCTCAGTCAGAAGCCAGGACTCCAGATACTAGATCTTAAATACCAACTCAAAAATCAGCACCTATCTAATATGTTACTATCAATTTGAAAACCTGAATTTTTCAGACATGTAAATGTTTTCAAATCCAGCCTCACAAACCAGATAGCTATATGGGTCTGAACTCAGTTCAGTTTCACAATATATTAACTGCCTCAGTAATATAACATCATAAAAACCTTCAAAGATACACTTATAATATTTAATAAAACAAGACACAAATTGTGTAACTTGCTTTTAAGCTTGTATTATAATGTTCACTAGAGGGAACTTACCACTAAATCCAATCAAACTTTAATTTATAAGTGCCTAAAGAAAAGGAATTCAAAATCTATATCATAATGTCCTTATCTCCAGACCAATTGGTTTTGATCTTATGACTCACCTCAGTGGAGAGCTAGGACTCCAGACACTAGATCTAAAATACCAACTCAAATGTCAGCACTTATCTAATACATTACTATCAATTTGAAAACCTGAATTTTTCAGATGTGTAAATATCTTCAAATTCAGCCTCACAAATCAGATAGCTATATTTCATGTTTTTAAATTGGATATGAACATATTAGATAAGTGCTGCCTATTGAGTTAGTATTTTAGATTTAGGGTCTGGAGTCCTAGCTCTTCACTGAGGTGTTCCATAAGCTTAAAACCAATTGGTCTGGAAATAGGAACATTACGATAGAGATTTTGAAATTCTTTCCCTTTTGGCACTTATAAATTAAAGCTTGATTGGAGCTAGTGGTAAGCTCCCTCTAATGAACATTTTAATACAAGCTTAAAAGCAAGTTACACAATTTTTATAAGTGTACTATTAAAGGCTTTTGTGATGTTATATTGCTTTGGCTATTAATATATGGTGAAACTGAACTGAGTTCAGACCCATAGAGCTATCTTGTTTATAAGATGGGATTTGAATACATTTATGTGTCTGAAAAATTCAGGTCTTCAAATAGATAGTAAGGTATCAGATAAGTGCTGACTTTTGAGTTGGTATTTTAGATCTAGTGTGTGGAGTCCTAGCTCTCCATTGAGGTGAACCATAGCTCAAAAACAATTGGTCTGGAGATAGAGATATTATGATAGAGATTTTGAATTCTTTTTCTTTCAGCACTTATAAATTAAAGCTTGATTGGAACTAGTGGTTAGCTCTCTCTAGAGAACATATATATATATTGTACCAGCACATTATGGACCTGTACCTATCTTTAGAACTAATATATTTCCTTCTCATGTATGTCTTACTTAAAGTTAATAAATTTTGTTAAATTTGTATAATTAAAAGCTATATAAAATTTCTTTTTTTTTTTTTGTTAAATGTTTATTTTATGTTATGTTTCTGCTCTGTAAATTTAAAATATGTAATCACTTTTGATGTGACTATCTTAGGATTATCTTATTTTTTTGGAAGAAAATATTTTTTATCTATAGAAATTAGTTTTAAATTGCAATGAGAAGATAATCTTATTTAAAAATAAAAAAAGAGCAGAAATGTAATGGATTTTTCTTATCTTTTTTTTTTTTTGAGATGTGATTGAATCTTAGGTTGGATAGACATAAAAGCTTCATTTTATTTTATTTTTTTTGCCTGGCTTGTTCAGGAGATTAGATCAGCAACAGAAGTTGTAATTTTGTAACCATCAAAGCTGGTCATTACTTTAATCATATTAGTAGCAAGTTAAATTTAAATCACTAGTGAATATTGACTGTAATAAAAAAAAGTATTTTAATATTTCCAGTGAATAAAAGCACTTGTAACATATTATAAAAAGATGGAAAATATCCGTTGTTTTGCAATAACTGCAGTGATGAAGGGCTAGATTTATATTTAAGTATCAGCTGGGGCCCACTCTTATCTGTGGTAAATGTTTCCTGGAATGAAAACATTTAAAAAGTCTGCTAGCAAAAAGAAAATCCAGCTTTTTAAATAAATGCTTCTTTATCCAATGCAGTGACGCCAGCTGGGTCTAAAAGCAAATTTTCACATTTATATAGTGATATTTTTTTTATTTGAAATCAAATTGTCTAGTGAAGTAAAAGGTTAATTTAACGAGGTCTAAGAATTAAAAGCAATTCAACGGATCCAATGAAAATCAACAAGGTGCAGATAATCTATAGGAGAATAGTTTAAGACACTTCTACAAAAGAAAAGTAAACATACATTTGGAGATGCGATCTTCTTTATTTTTTATTTCATAAAATATATTTTTTTAATTAGGTTTGGTTAGATTTAAAATATTTTTTTAAAATTATTTATATCATTTTTTGTACTATTAAATTTTATACTCATAAATAATATGTTACAAAAACAATGCCTAATCCTAGTTGAAATCCTTTTCAATGGGTTGCAACAATTCAGATTCTTCTTTATTTAAAGGGGGAGTGTGGCTGAGACAATGTAATTATGGGGTCTTTCAAATATTTTATGAATAGTATGTTAAAACATTTTTTTTTTTGCAGAAGTATATTGTGAATATAAATGTTTGTATATATATATATAATTTTTTTAAATGTCAGTTAATGCATTATTCATTATCTCATATCAAAGGAAATACCTATTTGGTATTTGTGAGTTTTTCTATAAACCAAGATGGCAGCTCATATTTTTGATAAATGTACAGTTTTTGATATCTATAATATACCAAAGATGTATTGGAGTGATTGACTAGACTGGTTTCGATTGTGGCTGTTAGGGTAGGATGGTTTTTATACAAAGAAATAAGATATAATCTACCACAGGTGTGTTTTTTTTTCATATGTCATAGCATTGACTGGGATGCAAACCCACACCCATCTGCAACCAACTGCTTGCTTGCAAGGCAGGTGTGATGACTTCTCGGCTAACAATGCTTCAAACAAAATTAATAAATTGATTGTTAAATTAAAAAAAAATAAGTTCTGATAAATTTCATTAAGAAGCTGTATTTCATTTTTTTTTATTGTAGCATAGGAAGCGATAAGATACTCTTAACATTGCTGTACTTTGGTTCAATTCAGTGAGTTTCTTTTTATCAGCAGTTTATTTGGTAAATTGTCATAATGATAAAAAAATTGGCATCTTCCTGTCACAGAATGTGCTCCAGCCCTTCTGAAAAGTGTGCATTAATCATCAGGATATGATTGCATACCACTGATAAGAATGAAGTGTAACTATTGTATTTATATGTTTTTATTTCATTTTTCTGTTAATAAGTTCATCCAAAATAAAAAATAAACTGCAAATATTGCAATTAATTTGGCCACAATGATTTTTTTTTTAAAATAACAATGATAAAAAATAAAATGTAAATATTTTAAATATGATATTTTCTAACAGGCATTTTTTGGGGATTTTGAAACTGTAGATTTATCAAAACTATGGTTGCCATCTTGATTTACTGGAAAACTCACAAGTATCACCAATTCATTTATTTGGAGGCTATAACTCTATTTATAATAATTGTTTCATTTTTGTTACTGTTGGTTGCTGATTTCCATTCTTCTTTATCTTATATGGTATTAAAAATTTATCTAGTTATGCTTAGTATAAATTGGATATGTGTTATTTTTAACTATACGTAAACAAACAGCTGTGGGATATCAGCTAGCATTATGAGTAATAATGGATATGGACAGAATTAAATATTATGTTTGATTGTGGAGCTGTAATTTTTGTTATAATTGGTGCTCATTAATGAATAAACCCATCATAACATCACCCATTGACCATGAACTGAAGAGTTGGTGTTGAGAGTTATATTTGGCCATTAATTCACAGTGTATTTCTGATTCCATTACCATATATCTAATTACAGATGATGTGAGAAAAATAATACAGCCTTTTAAAATGATTGTAATAAATGGTGAGATAATGCAATAAACAGATCTAAATTTTTATATTTGTTTCAGAAAAAGAAATTTCGAATTTTGAAGAAAATGTTTGTGTGCAAGTTTTATGTAAATATTAGTCGTTGGTTGAATCACTATCCTCCTACAAAAGTAGACTACAATTAACTAAATGATAAGTTTTATTTTGTCACAAAAATGAAAGCAAAAAAAAAACCATGAAAATGATGTAATACCTTTAAAAAACAAATCTGAAAATAATAACATTAGTAAACAATGCTAGAAAAACAATATTTTCAATAACTGTGATCAACATAATTTAGTAATGATAACAAAGGGCTGTTACAAATACAAAACAAAAAAAAACATGAAATAAATGTTTGAGAACATGAAATTTATGTGTAAACAAATGATTACTGAAGAACAAATATTTTCAATAAAAGTTATTAATGCAACATTCTGAAAAATATTAACAAATCCACTTACATATCACACCATTTACAACTTCCTTAAACACTTTATCAATACTGTTCATTTATATCAAAACTAACAGTTTTGACTGTCCTGCAGTCATCATCAGAGCTCTTTTTTGTTAACCTATAAGTGTGTTATGTTTACATTGAGATTTTATCTTCTTGTAATAAAAATCTGTTATTATAAAGAGCTGAAAATTTTGTAAAAGTATTCAAATGGAAGCCAATCTCCAATAATGCACTATTTGTTAAATATTATAAATCTTCATGCACTCGCCTGCTAGTAAAAGTTTAAAAAACTTAAGTGAATCACTTAAGTTTAAAGTGTATTTGTATATATACCAACTCTGCATGCTAAAATCAGGACTTGAGTCTATTGTATGCGTGATGTTATAATAAAATATTGAATTGTACAAATATGTTCTAAACTTAAGTGATTCTCTTAAGTTTTTTAAACTCTTACTGGCAGGCAAGTGCACATAGATTTATAATATTTAAAAAATAGTGCATTATTGGAGGTTGATTTTCATTTGAATAATTTCAAAAAATTTTCAGTGCTTTATAATAATAGATTTACATTTATAAGTCATATAAGTCTAATCATAGATGAGACATTATTTTTCTCCTGTGATAGGTTAATTAAATGTGAGCAATTCAATATTTGATTATATCACCAGGCACACAATAGACACAAGGCCTGATTAAACATGGTCAGTGAGAGTTGGTGTATATACAAATACACTCTAAACTTAAGTGATTCACTTAAGTGTTGTAAACTTACTGGTGGGCAAGTGAGCAGAGATTTATAATATTTAAAAAATAGTGCATTATTAGAGTTTAACTTCCATTTGAATAACTTCTTGTAATAAATAAATAAATCTCTTATATAAAATCCCTATTTTGTCTGTTGTCTGAATGATTATTTGTCTACAATGGTGTTTAATTATTTGTTTTAAAAAATTACAAAAATAATGAATTTTATAGCATCAATAAAAAAACTTAATAAATAACTATATTTAAGTAAACTGTAATTTATATTATGAGAATTTTATGCAATGGAAGTAATTTTTATTATGAAGCATATTTTCTGTGAAGAAAGTAATTCTGCCATTAATAGAAAATGCTTTGAAAAATATTGTCCATGTGCTTTTAACTATTGTATAAAACTGAATAAATGTAATATTTAAATCATGAAGAAAAATGTAATTATAATACATAAATTCATGTTTGAAATGTAATATTTAGTGAGGGAAACAAATAGATGCTATAGTCCCAGATTTACATCTAGTTTTACTTTAGCATATAAATGAGATTGTATAGTTTGATATCATGTAGTTTACACTAAAGCTGCCATTAATAGTTGCAAATGGTGGCCTTCAGGCTGGCTATATTTCTCAAATTTATTTTTCTAATATTAATTTTTTTTGCTTAATTTACATTAAATCTTTAACTGAAACACACAGGCTTACACTATCTCATAACACTGATACCCTTCAACACATATATGTTGAAAAGATAAATAATCACCAATATATGTATTTCATGCTAAACTAGCAATCATCAGTTGGTCTAGATTACCATCTCTATACATATATAAGTGCTCGGATATATATATATATATATATATATATTAAGATAGTCAATTCTCATACTTTAATGGACAGTCTTCAATATCGTCCACACTCCAACTCTTCAACCATCCATCCTATTGAAAATCTAATGATGGAATTCTCAAAGTCCACCATTAAAGTATGAGGATTGGCTATCTTAATATATATCTGAGCACTTATATCATATATGTGTAGAGATGGTAATCTGGACCAACTGATGATTGCTGGTTTAGCATGAAATATGTATATTGGTGATTATTTATCTTTTCAATATGTATGTGTTCAAGTGTATCAGTGTCATGAGATAGTGTGGAGAATGGTGGGTCGTGTGAAAGTCTGTGCTCATATATCCTATATATTACATATATAGACACAGGTATATATTAAGCCTGTGTTTCAGTTATTACATAATAGAGATGTCTGCCCACCCCTTGTATATGTATTAAATTGAGTATGTCCTGTACATGAGAGATCAGAGTGATTTTAGGTCAACATGGGTGTGACAGAAATCTCAGCCTCAGAGTGGTCTTTGAGCATTCCATCAGATTTTCAATTGGATAGATGGTTGAAGAGTTGGAGTGTGGAGTAGATTGAAGCCTGTCCATTAAAGTATGAAGATTGGCTATCTTAATATATATCTGAGCACTTATAGCATATATGTGTAGAGATGGTAATCTGGACCAATTCATGATTGCTGGTTTAACATGAAATACGTATATTGGTGATTATTTATCTTTTCAACATATATGTGTTCAAGTGTATCAGTGTTATGAGATAGTGTGGAGAGTGGTGATCGTGTGAAAGTTTGTGCTCATATACCCTATATATTAAATCTTTAAAAAAATGATTAAAGCAATCAATTAAAAAGACAGATGTACATAGGCTGGATACATCCAGTAATTAAATAAATTGTAATAGTATTTTAGTGGAATAAATTAGTTGTAATTTCATGTTATGTCAAATTGAAATTTACTCTAGTAAAAATACTTTCCTATTGTTTTGTATTGTTTTAGTAGTTAAAAGTTGGTTTTTAATCTTTTGCAAAACCTTTTCATTATTTGAATGTATGTGTGTTTACATAAATTTATTTTAAATATATAGATATAACGGAAAATTTTATTTCATTAGTACATTTCTTTTTATCTGTGCAATTAATAGTTAAAATTTCAGGTGCCTTTGTTTTTTGAATTTATATGTTTTTAAAAAAAGAGACATAATGAAAAATAATTTTTATTTCATTTAAAAAAAAAAAAAAGCTTATTTCTTCTTAGAGGAATACCTGAATGATTAAATGGTAAATTAGTTCCGGCCAGCATTGCTAATTTGATTTCTAATATAATGTTTTAGTTCATACACATAACTGGAAATGTATATTTTCCAATGATTGTTTGTTTCATAAAGAATATTTCTAGGTTTGTTTTCTAATTAAATTATATTATTTTCATATTTTCAAACATATTATTTTTAGGATTTTTGCCTCCCTCTCCCTCTCTTTCATTAAAACTAATTGTGTCATGCTGGCTAATAAAATTTCTCACATGGAATGTTTGTGATCATATTTAATAAAAATATTTGTTTTTCAATTATTGTTTGTTCACTAAAGTCACTTTTTTTTTCAAGAAATTTATATTGTTTTTGATGAAAAATATTAAACTTATCAATTAATTTATTCTCATCTACTTTGATACGTAGATGATTGCTTCTTAAAAAAGCAGTATAGACATGTAATTAGCGTCAGATGTTAAATATTATATTAGATCGTATATTATATATTTTATTGACTGTAAATTTTATATTGTAGATAACATTGATACTTTTCTCAAGAATGAAATATGTCAAATGAGAAATTAAACCACTAAACATCACATGATCACCATATTTTATGCTAGCACATAACTGTTGCATTAGATCCTAAGATCTAGGTGCAGTGCTCTCAGATCCAAGGCTCCTCACTGATGAAGGCCACAAGCCAGAAACTAGTCTGGGGATATTGGATGAGTAGGAATTAGATGGTGATTTTATGCACAAGCTTTCTGGCATCCATTGATTACTCTGGTTGGCATAGGATGGCTCTGCTCTATGGAGAGTTTTGCCTGTTCAAATGAGGCATCACATTTTTTAGCTATCAATATCTGCATTAGATTGTATTTCAAGCATGAGTAATTACTACACACTAATTGATAGCATTTTGGAATAAAGGAAATGATGAGGAACTCTTTGATATACCATTCTTGCAAAAAATTTTGATAACATCAAGTTGGTCTTTTATTAGCTTTTGATATAATTTAAAATTTCTAAACTTATTTTATATTCGGTTTTTGAAGAAAAATAATAATAACATTACTTTGAGATTTTTAATGGATGTAGACCAATTTCAGTAGTCTTCTATCCCATAACCCTCATTCAAATTCCAATAAAACTATCATTTGAGCCTCAAAGGTCAATATTTATAATTGATCAAATGATTTGTTGCACATTGAAAGCAATAAAACTGAAGTCCGTTAAACCATAAAGAACATAACATTCAAATAAAAGATTTAAATGACTTTTAACCAGCTTTGTATTTATGGAAGACATTAACTTAGTTTTACTCAAATATTAACTCCTCATGGAACTTACAGTGTCAGTGAGGCTTGTAAAAGCAATTACTTTTATTTCATTAGTCCAGATCTACCTATTGTATGTCTGAGTAATTAGTCGATAGCAGGTGTTAGTATATTTCCTTTATACTATCAAATTAATTAATAAAAACTCAAAAACATTCTCATGTTTTAAACATGGACAATGTAATTATATAAGAGTGACATGAGGCTAGTATATGTCAAGGCATTTCCACTTTCACAAGATTGCACCTATTTTATATTAAATTTATGCAGTGTGATTTTAAAAAGTTGTGTATCAGAAAAGGGTAAATTATAATTTTTAATCTGTGCACCCATCTTTCAGATTATCTGATTAATAAATAGATATCAAATGATTTCTGAATAAGTCAAGTCTAGAACTCCAATCTTTTAGAACATGGAGATGTATTCTATTGGTTTCAGTCTTTAATTCTCTATGCAAAATTATCATCACAAATAGAAGCTCATCTGTGGCCCATTATGTTCTCTGATCATTATGCTCTGGAGATTAAAATAATCCCAAGAAACATCTTACAACCTATAATTGAGATGCCAAGAACTATTTGCATGCTTACAAAGTTTAATTCCATTATTAAACTGATCTCTGAAGCTTATTTCAATTTTCATAGAACAAACATTTTAACACTCCCTGCAGTAGATGCATGGAAGACTTTTACTGAGACACTAACAAAGTTAATAAATTCTTGTACTGCTATATCTAAAGGTCCAGTTATTCTTCTCAATGATCTGGACACCATAGCATGTGATCTCAAAAATATTTCATATGAAGCACAAAATATTCCTAACATTTTAAATTTAAAATCAAAATACAAGGCTAATCAAAAGGCCATTGCTGAGTACTTATCAATTAAAAGGGCCAGACAATATCTTCATCACCAACATTGCTGGACTAGGGGGTACCTGAGATGGGCCCTTGGCTCTAGCAGATCAAAGGCACCTAGCTCCATTGAGATACAAGGAAACTGCTATACAGGTTCTTCCATGCTTCTCAGAATTTGGGATTATTATGCAAAAAAATTCCAACTACTTGGCATTTTATTTGTCAGGAAATGTTTTGTTTATGAACATTCTGATCAACACAAAATTACTGAAGCAAGAATCCTTTCAAAGATTTCATCATTCCCAGACAGAACTCACCCTGGATTACATGGAATACCAAAATTTTTATTACTTCATTTATGCACCTTTTCAATCCCCATTATTAAAAAAATGGTAGACTTCTTGGCTAGTGGCTGCTGAGAAATTAATGGGCTTTGCCCAATAGGCATGGTCCCACTTGTTAAAAAACCTAATCTTCGGACTATCTCTATGGTGCCATTGCTTATTAAAACCATTGAAGGCCTTATTAGAGAGGATATACAAACAAACATTATTGGAAAATTATCAACCTATCAGTTTGCAAAGAAAGGGAGCTCTACTGCTGATGCTGTCAGTCGATTTCAACTCCTAGTCAATCATGTTCGCAGGAAAAGGATGACACGGCCAGTTGCAGTTCAACTTGACTTTGCCAGAGCTTTTGATTGTGTCAGGATTGATGTGCTACTTGGTGTACTTGAGCAACTCCAAGTGCCTCTGGCATATCTTCAGATGATTGAGAACCTTCTTCTTAACAGAGAAGTGTTTCTCTCACTTGATGGAAGAGTTGCTCCTGGCTTTCGGCCTTGTGTTTCCGTCCCTCAGGGATCGCCACTAAGTGCACTACTCTTCACAGTCTATGTGAACCCATTCCTGTTGAGCATTCAGTCTTTCCTTCCAGGGATTTATATTCCTTTATTGAGAGAGAACATACGCCATATTTCCTATATGGATGATGTGGTTGTGTTTCTTTCATCTCAGGATGAGTTCTCTAGATTTGAGGAACTCCTAGACCAGTTTGCATGTGAATTTGGCCTGGCAATTAATGGATCAAAGTCAGCAATGTGGTCCATCCTGACAGGGAAGCAAATATCTGGTAGACTAAAAGCTCCCCCACAGAAATTTCTTGGTTTTATTATTGCTTCTTCTCCAGTAGCAATGAGAAAAGAACTTTTCAATTTTAAAGATTGAAAAGACTGTTATTTCACTGTCTAAAATTTATCTTTCTCTGTTTGGAAAGGTTGCACTCCTTAATTCTGTGATTTTACTGAAAATTATTTATTATCTAGCTGGTTTTTCACCAACAATTTGCTTCATCCACATGGTTAAATCTCTATGCAGAAAGCTGTGCTGGGGAGGGAAGATACCAGCAATAAGTCTTAATATCTTGTAAAAACCAGGATCTCTTAATGGTTTAGGACTGCACTCGATTAAAATTTTTCTGATACAGAGGACTTACAATGTCCTTGTTAAAATTTTGAGAGACAATGCAAATATAGAAAGTCCCATACCTTTTGAAAAAATAATCCCCACTGATTGCCCACCCCCTCATACAAGAAATATCTGGATGCAACAACAATTAACTATTGTCTTTAACAGAATCAAAAGCTCTAGCTCCATGTTTGATGAAAAAATATCATACTGGAGTTCTTATCAATTAGTTCACTCTGGTAAATCTAGGACAGAGAATCTTCTCCCAGTTGCAATCCCTCGTCTCGTAAGGCTAACTAAGTTCCTGAAATTGGAGCCAAAGTTTGTTGATTTTTTGGTTAAGGTCAATCTTGGAGCCTTACCTACTGGGATGTTTCTTTGTAATCAGAGGGGACACAACATTGATACAATATGTTCTCTTTGTAGAAGATTTGATGAGTCCATTGAACACATACTCTATCAATGTGAATGGTGGACTCGGTTACATAATATTGCCCTACAGAGAATTACAGGATACAATTCTTCAAATGTCTACCTTAATGATGCATTCAAAAATGGAAATTTTGGCTCCATCCGCCTGACCACTTTTATAAATTTTATTATATGGAAGATTAGATGTAAGGTATTATTTGATAGTGTGTTGGCTGGTCCTATTGAAGACATGTTCTTAAAGTTATTATATAAAGCTAAAGAAAGTGATCTAAGAACATGCCTGCCTAGCCTTGCTGAGCAAACATAAAGTCAATTACATATTTAGCAATAGCCATGTATATTATTTATTCATGACACTCAAACTTTACACGCCATGGGATTTATATGCCAAATTAGATCACCTCTGATAAGTAACGTAACTTAAAAATTTTACTTTTAATCTTGTAATCTTCATCTAATTTAATAACTAGTTAGTCTTTAATGTGTCAGTTATGATCGTAAACATGAACTCTATATTACAATGTATATTTTACTTTTTATGCAAATAAAGATTATTTGAAAAAAAAAAAATTATGTTGTACAATTGCAGTTTTATATTTATGAATTTATAATTTAATATGCATTTTTGTTATTAGATGCCAGGTATAATTATAAGATAGAAACAACTCTAAAATGCAAATTCTAATTGACCAGTTTGGTGGAATTTTTTTATATTGGAGTACAAACATTAATCATATGATTTATGCCTTAATATAATTATATTTAATTCTTCCACTGTCTATTTTTAAGTAGCTTTTATAAAGGATAAATTGATGAACATTCATGCTTGTTATTTTCAGTGAATAAACTTATATTCATCATAAATAATTTGTATATTTCAAGATTTGTAGAAGTCACTACTGTCACATTTTAGGTGCATAGTCTTAAGGTTATAGCTTAATATATATTATTTACATAATGAGTATGCACTTTACAAATTATTAAAAATTTAAATAAACATAAAAGGGTAACAAACTGAAATGATAACCAGAGCAAAGGATTTTGTTTTAAGACTGCAGCAAAATAAATATTTCTTGCATGAATAAAATTTAACAAACAATCAAGCCTAAATTAATACTGCAGTGAAATAATTAATTAAAATAATTTTTAAAATTTAAAAAGTCAATTTATAATTGAAAAAAAAAAAGCATTTATAATTCTGAAAATATCTATTTCAGTTAGAACTTTCTGTTTTGCTTTAAAACTTAATGCTTGACTTATTTCCTAACAAAAAGTTAAATATAGTCCTTTTCGAAATGTTTTACACATTAATCAAAAACAAATAATAATAACTGAAACACAGGCTTATTATATACCTGTATCTATATATGTAATATATAGGATATATGAGCACAGACATTCACATGACCCCCACTCTCCACTCTATCACATAACACTGATACACTTAAACACATATATGCTGAAAAGATAAATAATCACCAATATACGTATTTCATGCTATACCAGCAATCATCAATTGGTCCAGATTATCATCTCCCATACATATATACTATAAGTGCTCAGACATATATTAAGATAGACAATCCTCAGACTTTAATGGACAGATTTCAATCTATTCCACACTCCAACTCTTCAATCTTCCATCCAATTGAAACTCTGATGATGGAATGCTCAAACGCCACCCTGAGGCTGAGATTCTTGTCACACTCATGTTGACCTAAGGTCGATCTGAAACCCCACATGTACAGAACATAATCCATTTAATACATATGCAAAGATGGGCAGACATCTCTACAATGTAATAACTGAAACACAGGCTTATTATATACCTGTGTCTATATATATGTAATATATAGGGTATATGAGCACAGACTTTCACATGACCCACCACTCTATCTAATAACACTAATACACTTAAACATATACTGTATATGTTGAAAAGATAAATAATCACCAATATCCATATTTCATGCTAAACTAGCAATCATCAGTTGGTCCAGATTATCATCTCCACACATATATACTATAAGTGCTCAGATATATATTAAGATAGCTAATCCTCATATTTTAATGGTGGTCTTTGAGCATTCCATCATCAGATTTTCAATTGGATAGATGGTTGAAGAGTTGGAGTGTGGAGTAGATTGAAGCCTGTCCATTAAAGTATGAGGATTGGCTATCTTAATATATATCTGAGCACTTATAACATATATGTGTAGAGATGATAATCTGGACCAACTGATGATTGCTGGTTTAGCATTAAATATGTATATTGGTGATTATTTATCTTTTCAACATATATGTGTTCAAGTGTAACAGTGTTATGAGATAGAGTGAAGAGTGGTGGGTCGTTTGAAAGTCTGTGCTCATATACCCTATATAAAAACAAATAAGTTATTTGAGAAAAATAAAATAAACAAATTATAGTTTAAACTGATGATTTTTAACTTTTAGATTTTAAACAATAGCTAGATTACCAAGCATAGTAATTACATTTTGTCTAATGAGAAACCTCCTTTATTTGAAATCTGTTTTCTATTTGCTTCATATCTCAATAACTTAACGTTATCTTTGAATACTACAGATTTATATTTATATATTTTGAAATTATTATCAATGAAAATAGATTTTGGTTTATGAATTTGCCATTAAGAGTATGAAAAACGTTAACTGAATATTACAGAATAATAAAACAATATTTTATAAAAGAAAGGAGTTAATAAATCTTTATAATATAATTAACATTTAAACCAATATCATATGACACTAGCTTATGTAATGCTTTTCAGGAGTGAATTCTATTTTTATTATCATTTGACATCTAAAAAATATTCAAGCTTACAATAAGTAGTGGGTATAGAATAAAAATATATTAGTTGACATTAATTAGATAATTATAAGGAATACTAAACATCACATGATCATTAACTCATACTAGCACATAATTGTTATTAAACAAGGCAAAACTCTCCATACAGTAGTCCACCCTGTGCCAACCAGAGTAATCAATGGATGCCAGAAGGCTTGTGCATAAAATCCCTATCTAGTACCTACTCATCCAATATCCCCAGACTAGTTTCTGGCTTGTGGCCTTCGTCAGTGAGGAGCCTTGGATCTGAGAGCGCTGCAAATTATTGTGTTTTCAATTTCATTCTCATAGTTCTATAGCTAAACAGAGTTAAAAGTGGATGCTGCAGGGTTGCATTAGATCCTAAGATCTAGGTGCAGTGCTCTCAGAGCCAAAGCTCCTCACTGATGAAGGCCACAAGCCAGAACTAGTCTGGGGATATTGGATGAGTAGCTACTAGATAGGGATTTTATGCACAAGCCTTCTGGAATCCATTGATTACTCTGGTTGGCACAGGATGGCACTACTGTATGAAGAGTTTTGCCTTGTTTATAAGGAATACTATTATTACTAATTATATACAAATCTCCAGTATTGAGTAGCTTTGAAAGAAAGACCTATGGTTAAAGTTAATGCTGTTTTTTTTTTTACTGTGAAATCTTAATAATATGAAGGTAATATCTACCTGAAGAAATTTGATTTTTCGTAATAATGTTCATCTCCTTGATTTCTTTTTAATTATTTTTTTAAGTTGGTGTATTACTATTTATTTGTCCCATTCAGATTAACTTGGGATCAATACTACCAGGGATAATAATAATGTGTCTATTTACCATAAACAATTGGGGGTGTATAGCTTTGCTTTTTATGTACCAGCATCCTGAAAAAAAAAATCCTCCATCTACTTAATAATAATAATAATAATAATAAACATTTAGATATTACTTAGCAGCAGGTGTATCCCAACACCTTAGCAACGAAGACAGATATCCTAAATTCTACACCTCCAAGTCTTTATTATATATATTTCTTAAAGTCAGATCTTTGTGGGCGTATTTTAAAACATTAAATTTGTAACAATTACCCATTTAATAAGTAACTATTCTACAATAAACATGTCTAGAATAACACGTGATTTATTTACTATTAACTGATCAGTGTATTAGAAAAATATAAATAAAACTTTGACTTTTTGGAAAAACTATTAACACAGATGGTGAAAGTATTACACATCGAAAATAATATAATAAACGGAAGCCCGTATTAACTGTTATCATTGTCATTTTATTAAATCAATCAATTATCTTCAGATATGTCATCGTACTTGTCTTGTTTATAAGATTTGAAGTAGCAGTGGAAATGTTTCTATTTTTGTCCGCTAGAGAGAGTTGGATAATGATGTATTGTGAAATGGTTTTTTTGATTTAATTGAAAAAAACGTTGCTAGAAATTAACATCGCTTCTAATTATTATATATTGCAAAGATTTATTTAAGTTTTTTTTTTTTTTTTGTCGCTGCTACGAGGAAGTTTTAGTTGAATAAATTACAGCTTTGATTTGTTAAAAGTAAAAAAATAAGACAGCTAGTTTGGGAAAGTGTTTAGAAGAACAAATGATGTAGTTTAGAATGAAAATATAAATAATGAGCTGTCAAAAAAAATTTCAACGTATATTAAATGACTGTATTAGGAAAAAATATTTCTAAAAGAATATTTTGCTCCGAATAGAGACAGATGTTTAAACTTAGCGTAAATCGAGAGGAAGCGAATTGAACATCTACACGTTTAATGAAAAATTGTGTATACTTAAATATTATAGTCTACAAACTGCATCTTGAGGTATGGATATTAAATTTCATGGAGAAAAATTTGAATTTACTGAAAAATAGATGTGAAGGATAGTTTGATAAATAGGTAAATGGATAATTATATAATTTGATAAAGAAAAAGAAAGCAAATTATGTTGATAGGCAAATGTATAACTAGAGAGATAAAATATTTAAATAGCAAATAGTTATAGTAAGAAATTGAATAGAGAAATACATAGAAATCAAGTAGGCAGATTTTTAAATCTTTCAACTTTCTTGGAATGAAGGTGGTGCAGTTATTTTTTTTGTACAGAGTATGCGGAAAAAAAAAACAATCTAGCCAAATTTGGTAATGAGAACTCACAAAAATTATATTTGTTTTTGTGTGTATGTAAATGTGATATTAAATTAGTAGTAACTGGAAGAATTTACTACCAATAAAAAAAAAATCAAAGATATTGACAATTAATAATTCTGGAAATAAATTTTTAAAAACGAAGAGAAAAATGCTAAAAGTACAGCATAAAAGAAATGGAGCATTATATCTATTTAGAGGTAAAAAATAAATTATCAAATTGCTTATTAAACAAAGCAAAACTCTACATACAGTAGTGTCATCTTGTGCCAACAAGAGCAATTAATGGATGCCAGCTTTGCCTTCTGGCATCCATTGATTGCTTTTGTTGGCACAAGATGGCACTACTGTATGGAGAGTTTTGCTTTGTTTATTAACAATTATGTGCTAGTATGAGATAGTGATCATGTGAAATTGATTATTAGTTGGAAATTAATAGGAAGCATAGACATTGGAAGTAATGCAATAGAGCTGTAATCCCGAGATATTGATTTTCAGAGTCTGCACATAACATAGCTCAAAAATGATCAAATGTTTTGGTTTTTTTTTTTTTTTAGAAAAAAGGAAGTTCAAACCCTATAAATGATGGCATTGGGCTATGATCTATGGATCTTGGGTTTCAGAGTTTGCTGTTTTACAGCTGCATCAAATCATGCAGATTACATGGACATTTAAATTACTAGTAAAATGAAATGCATATTCAGATGGATAACAGATTTGATAATAATAAAAATGATGGGTGAGTGAAATCTTAAGGAAATGAATTTCTGTATAACATTGTTTAAAGAGGTATCATTCTCCTCTCTTTTTCAGGTACTGCTGGTCTGACCAGTGATAGTATTACTAAAATGAAGCTTTAGGTTTATGAATATGGAATTTAAGGTGATGCTCTTTGCCATGAAGCTATTCTGCCAAAAGCAATGTCAGTAGAAATTTTGTATATTTATAAGATGGTCTTTCCAGTTTCTCCTTTTTTCCTAAGAGCAAGATTAATTAATGACTTCCAAAAATTATGTATTATCCCACTAGACTGACTTATGGGATTATCAGCATTGCCATGACAGATTATTTCAATTTTCTTCTTTGTATTTTCCCCTTCTATTCATTATTTTTGTATTTTCCTAACCAAACATAAATTCACTGATACAATCATGTGCTGCTATTTTAGATATATCTTCAGGGAGAGGAGGTTCTAATCATCAGTTTGTGCTCTTTCAGTTGGTTTTCAATGGACCAAATAGTTTCATCAATATACATCCCTTTCACATTTACATGGTATTTCATAGAAGACCTTTTTGTTTTTCATTATTTGAAGTTTTAAGTTTTGTAGATGTTAGAATTCATTATAGTGTGATACAGCTTTGGAAAACTGTTTTAATATTATATTGATTGCAGATTTGCTTTATTTTGTTTGATATTCCAGCTTTGTATGGATACACTGTAGTATCTTTTTTCATTAGATATTTTTTGTTGACTGTTTAAAGTTTTTTTAATGATAGTTGATGGATAATAATTCTTTATGAGAGTTTGTTCTGTGTAGATCTTTTCATTTTTCAAATCATAGGTTTCTAAACTAACTTCTTCTGCTCTGTACCATAATGGTAATATAATACCATGATTTGGGTTTTCTAAAAACTGTAGATTTGATTTTTCTATGATGGAATAAGAAGCCAATTTATATTTTTGTTATGATTCTAGTATGATTTTAATTGAAGGGATACATTGCTCATGTGTATCCAGAATTCTGTAATAGTGTTTCATCGATGTGGCAATACAGCATATGTATATGAAACCAAAGTTTATGTGAATATGAAGTAATATTTATGGCTGAGTTTTTCCATATAAATTTTGCTAATCAGGGGATGACAGTCATGATCCCACAAATACCCCTAAATTTTGTTGGAAAATTCTGTGTTGTATTGAAAGTATGTTGTTATGCAAAATATTAATACTTCTATTATCCTATCAATAATTGTACTGTTTTATAAGCTATTATTATCTTCTTGGAATAGACAGTGCTTCATTATATGGTACATTTCTGAATAAACTTCATATCAGGGACCCTAAGCATTTTGAAGAATTAATCAATAACATGAAAATGATAAAAAGTGACATATTAATAAGCTTCATTTGGAAAGTTTATTTACAATTCTATCATGTGATGAAGTATTGGCCACTGTAAAGAAAAGATTAAATGATGATGACTATTTTGTTTTATTGTATAATCAAACTATTAACATTCTATATAGCAACTATATACTGTTAATTCTTTCAATAAAATCAAGAGATGACTATGGGCTCACAACTGTCACCTCAATGTGAGACAACATCATAAATACTAATCTAGCTTCAACTATTGTTTGTCTCACTATATTAATGATAGATTAAAACTAATAGATTTGCATCTTTATTTATCACATGCAATGTCAGAAATCTCTGTCTAGAATTCAACTTTAATGCCTTATTTCCAATTATATTTGTCATAATCTTGTTTGACATTTTTCATACGATAATGGTATGGAAAATTTACAGGTTAAAACTAGGATAATAGAAATCATCATCAACCCCAATTCAATACAGAATTTAAATATACCAATAATATGAATAAATATAAAACAGACAAAACTCTCCTTACAGTAGTGCCACTCAGTGCCAGCCAGAGTAATTGATGGATGCCAGAATGCTTGTGCATAAAATCCCTCTCTAGTGCTTACTCATCCAATATAAACTAGTTTCTGGCTTGTGGCCTTCATCAGTGAAGATCTTTGGATCTGAGAGTATTTCACCTAGATCTTGGCATCTAATGCAACCCCCTAGGAGCCACCTTTTATCTCTACTTAACTACAAAACTATGAGAATAAAATTGAAAACACAATATTTTCAATCCAAGCCCATTAGCTTATATAGTCATATAGATCTGGACTCAGTTCAGTACCCATACATTTTGGTGTCTTTGGTTCTTTAATAACCATAGCCACCACTATCCTACTAGGCAGGATTAACACCAATATAATCCCCACAGATTTCAATCACAGATTAAAGCAATGGTTAGTTATGTAAAGAGAATTAACATAATATTTTCTGGGTGTTTCTTCAATCTGGCAAATAAACATTACTGACATATGATGAAATGAAATGCTTAATTAAGGCTTTTTAGCATAAAACAGAAAAAACAATACCTTAAATGATAAACATAGTTTCTTGAATTTAATAACATAAATTGATTAGAAATCAAGTTGTGTTGACAATGAAAATTTAATCAAAATATGTGAAAAACTGGCTTGTATATCTAAATGGTGTCATATTGTGACCAATTCATGTAAGCTTAAAAATTGTCATCTTCATAAATATACATTAAATGGAAGATGTATGAAGATATAATTTGGGCTTGTCCTCCCTCCCATCTTTTTAAAATGACTTTCAAGCAAGTCAAAGTTCTATTGATAATTACTTTTGTCTTAAATCATGGTGATATTATAAATATATTTTAATAATGTAAGTAAAAACTGAAGGTTAATAAAAAGGCAATAGATACATTATAGAATTACAGAAGTTGGCTTGCTGTGTGAGCTAAAAGATTTTTTTTCAATTATGATTCCAAGTCAGCATAAAGAGCCACTATCTATACACAAAATTATCATATTAATGGGTTCTGGATTAGGTTACACCATTAAAACAAATTACACAAAGACAAGGTAACCAATTATAGTGATCAAATTAGTTTTGAACCTAAATCAAGCTAGAAGCATAAAGCCAAAAAAAATTCAACTAGCACAAAAGAATCATGCATTAGATGTGATTAGTACAATTATCACGTATAACATTTCTACATTTATTGCTATCATCATTATGGGCATATTGAAAAAGTTTGTCTCACCAAATAAAGACAATAATGGATTAAGTTAAGAAAACAAAACTGAAATTAAAGTAAAGAAAAATAGAAAATGTTAGATAGAAAAGAAATTATAAGAACTATAAGTCATTTTACAAGTCTCCAATTTAATACTGATTACAATGGTATTAGATTCTTATTGAAGCTTCAGATATTTTTAAGAATAGCTGATCTCACAACAGTAAATAAATGTCAGTTACATCAATACAACGAATAAAAAACTGACAGAAGAATTAAATACTTATATTGGGCAAATCATAAGTAAGTGTGTTTTAATATGTTCTATCTTATTTTTATAATCTCAAATAGAGAGTTTGGAAACTTATTGGACTGTGACCAGTTCAAATTCTTGGGCTGCACTGTACATTTAAAAAATCAGGTTGTCAAAAGAAACATTAAAAAGAAAATCCCAAATATTTTTTTTAAATTAACACGAATTTCATCGGAATCATCAATACAGTTAGGATTAAATGAAACAGATGAACTAAGATTTAAAATATATATTGAACTTGCGAATAATTAAGCATTGTTATAGGAGAACGAGAACCTATTTACTTTGTAATGCTTATTTCAAAGAGACTAACGAAATATTTTTTGTTTTCATTGAGAAAATATGATAAAAATTGGATACATTTGAAGAACTATGTATAATAAGACGGATTGTCAGTCTTTTATAAATAAATAAAAAAAAGGTTACTGTAAAAAGATAAAATGCATCACACCACAGATCAAATGAATAGAATTATAAACCGCCCTCTTTTACAGGTGAACTTATTTGGAGAATGGGAAATGTTTGCATGATTGGCAAAATTCATATTTAATATATTATCATTATCTTTTTGCTCCGTTTGTATGTTTATGCCAGCTGCTCCTAATTAGGTGACATCGACATTTTGTAGTGTAAAATGTAAATTACTTTTTTTTACTTTAATTATTACTATTATTAAATTTAAATATCGTTTGTTTAAAACTCTTTAAAAGTTTCATTTAATTAAGAATAATGATTTTTAAAACGCTTGGAAGGAAATACAGATAATGACGATTTTAATTAATCAACAATAATAAACTAAAGCAAATATATTTTTTTGAGCGATTAAAAAATATGTCATCACTTATTTTTAATTTTGCTAATTGTTTTTAAAAAGAATAGTTATTTTATACAGTATTTATTTTTGCCATTTCTGTCATTAGACATTTTTCTATATTTAAGTATTAAAAAAAATCAAAAATTCTTTTTTTTCAATGCTTTTATATATATATTTTTTAAAGTGTTTTGTTAAAAAGCATAATAAAAAGAAAATGTTGTTTTTTTCCATGTGTCATAGCATCGGCCGGGAAGCGAACCCGCTAACCGCGGACAACTGCTTGTAAGGTGGCTGTGCTGACTCTCGACCACCGACGCTTGAAGTTTTTTGCTCTGAAGTTTATAAGAAATTCTAGAATCAGAAGCGACAAAACTGAGCAGTTATCCACAGATCTTAAGTTCTGTGTCATTGAATCAAATTAAGTAAGACACAAAATATGATTTAATCAAATACGTTTTTTTTACATCATTTTAATTAAGTCAGACTAATTTGTTTAGTATTTTAAAAGCAAAAAACAAAAGACAATGATAAAAACGAACTTTTATATGTGAATGCATATATAATTATAAAGGACTTGAACTCAGACTTTCAAACTTCCCTCAGTTATTCAATCCGTCTTATACAACTGATACATTTGAAAAAAAAAGATCTCCAATATACATATTTCATGCTGAACCAGCACTCATTAGTTGGTCCAGACCACCATCTCCACACACATATATACACTTTATATTAAGATAGCAAATCTTCAAACTGTAACGGACAAGCTTCAATCTTCTCCACTCTCCAACTTTTTAGTTATCCATATCACTAAAAATCCGAGAATGAAATACTCAAACCCCTTTCGATGTCAATATTATTGTCATACCCATGTTGACCTAGTCAATCCGACCCCTCACCCATAGGGCATTAATATGTCCCATTAATTATACAGAAAAGGGATGGGCAGAATACAGGCTGAATATGTAATATTTAAAAACATTTATATTGTCTATACTAAACTTAATATAATTATAAGCGACTTGGAATTTAGACTTTCAAACTCCTCACAGCTGTCCAATCCATTTTATACGACTAATACATATGAAAAAGATAAAGATTGCCAATATATGTATTTCATGCTAAACCAGCACTCATCAGTTGGTCTAGCAACAACAATTGCAATCGAGTATGACACAAAAAGGGAGTTATAAATATAAAATAATTATTATAACAGATTAAAGTTTAATTTTGCAATGATTATATGAGCTAATACACAAAACACAAATGAGACAAGCGTTGGTGGTCGAGAGGTCAGCACAGCTGCCTTACAAGCAGTTGTCCCGGGTTAGCGGGTTCACTTCCCGGCCAATGCTATGACACATGAAAAAACACAAATGAGTGCATATATGTCACATGTTTGTTAATTATTCTATTTATATAATGTATATGTGCATATATTATTGTCTTTACATTTCTACAGCAAATTTTCTTTCTTAAAAACTTTACACACCATATCTAATTGTAATTTATTCTCAGCCACATCACCCCAAAAGAAAGCAATCCATATTGGACTTTTTTATGAAGATAATCTTTATAAGATAAACAGAGCTTGCCTTTCTGGGTAATTCATGCTCAATTTTAAAATCATTATAATACAAAAATTTCTATTGTCTAAACAAAATCATAATTTTTATTTTCAATTATTTAACTGTTTTATAAAATGTTGTCCTGATATAAATTTAAGCATAGTCTGCATTATAAAGTGATTGTAGAGTTTTAAAAAAATATTTCAATATATACAAACTATAATTAGTATATAAGGGATATAATAAAAAATAGAACCCAGACTTTCACAAGACCCTCAACTCTCCATGCCATCTCATATTGCTGAACCATCTGATCACACTCATGGTGAAAAGATAAATAATTACCAATGTAGGCATTTGGTGCTAAACCAGAACTCATCAGTTGGTCCAGATTACTATCTCCACACATATATACAATCAGTGCTCAGCTTTATATTAAGATAGCCAATCTTCATACTTTAATGGACAGGCTTCAAACTACTCCAACCCACAACTCTTCAGCCAACCATTTCATTGAAAATCTGATGACAGAATGTTCAAAGCCCATGATAGTGCCAAGGTTTTTGTCCTACCCATGTTGAGGTTAGTCATTCTGACCCCTCATGTACTGGAGAATAATCCATTTACATATATATGCGAGGGATAGGCAGACCGTTTAACGCATTATGTTTCAATATGTAATTTAATACACTGTGCAGGCTTACACATGCCTGCACATATATGTGAAGGTGGGTGTAAGCCTGTACAGTGTATCAAGCATTGGTGGTCAAGAGGTCAATGATGGCTGCTTTACAAGTTGTTGTCCCGGGTTAGTGAGTTCGCATCCCGGCTGATGCTATGACACATGAGAAAAAAAAAATAGTTTCTTTAAATGTTTAGCAGAGTTTTGTGTTACAATTAGCAAGAAAAAATTTATTGTATTAATCTGAAAAATCTACAAATCCAAAAAGTGCTAATAAATATTTCACATTAATTGTGTAGCATAGTATTAAATGCAGAAAATATTTCCATCACATACTTTAGAATTAGAATTGGATAAAATATTCAATATATTATAATGGTATGCATTGGTACAAAGTGAATGGTAAAGAGAGATTTCAGCATACCCCATGAATTATGACTTCCAAATTGTAATAATAGAAAATAAAGGTACCAATATTTCAAATTGAAACTCTACAAAACTAAAATGAGAGAGTAAGTAAATTAGTTCAGTAAATCCTAAATACCTAGATAGTCATTGCAGAAAATGGCCTTTTACTTACATAATAAATAAATAGAGAACAGAAAGCTTTATCAATTATATATTCAAATTTACTAACAGCTAGTATAATAATGGATTAGCTTTTCAAATAACACCTTGCAATTACATAAACCACACACATAACATAAACAAAAGAGCATATTCAACTTTGCGACCTCTCTCAACACTTAAATAACCTACTCTCAGGTTTAATATAACAAGTGAGACTTGATTACTTGCCAAAATATAAAATAGAAACCAAGGGAATATTTTACAGCATCTAATTTACATTTGCAAACGATTAATTATAAATAATTTATTAATATTTCTAAAATTTTTAATGTTAAATAATGTAGTAACTTGTTAATATTTATAGAAGTAATCATTAGCATTTTAAATGTTCTCAGGCTAAAAAGAAACTACTAAATTAACAACATCAAGTATCGCATAATGACCCCAAGTACTGATAATTGATAAAAATAATAATTAAATAAATCACAAAAACACTTTAAGTAAAACAAATGCTATATTTTTTATTATGATTTATATTTACTCTTTTCTTAAAAAATTACAATAATAATAATCAAACGACAGTCCATAATATTTATTTCTTTTATAATTTTTCACTTGACTTCAATATCATTCATATTCACAACATTCATTCATAATATCTATTGAATGACATTTGTATCTGAGTGAGAATCATTTCCTCTTTAACAAAAAGAAAATGCAGTAATAATAATAATAAAATGAAAATTGTGTTATAGCATTTGGACTGTTGACCTAGGCAGAATGGATCATCCAGGATATTATATGTAGACAAAAACTATGATTTAAGCTCATGTAAATCCAGAAAGAACTCTTAACAAAAATAACAACGTAAATGTTACAATTTGTAATGAACTTGTAGCAGTCAATTTACTATGTAACCACTAATGTTGTATTCTTTTGAGACAATAAAGGCCTTTTGAAACATCATCATCATCATCATAATCATCATCATCATCACCATCATAATAATAATAATAATAATAATAATAATATGTTTCAAAAGGCCTTTATTGTCTCAAATGAATACAACATTAATAATAATAATAATAAGTCCACTAGAGGGAGCCTAGGACTCCAGTTCACGCTGTTACAGGCTCCCTGTTTTAGTTACCTAAGTTATGGTTTAGAGAAATTATTTTTTAAAACCATTCCAATTAGAAAGTGTAACCTCTTAGATTCTTTTTTATATAAGAATTATGTCACCAACTTATTAAAAGTAAGCACGATTAAAATTTTTCTTTCCAACAATTTTAAAAGTAAAATGAAAGCCATGTTAGATTATAGAGAATTCTATGGGGAAAAAAGTAATTTCAAATAAAAACTTGGATTTAACTCAATTTTGCTGACTGAGTGAGAGTGTCTGGTTGTGGGGAGAGTCCCTGAGAAACTAAATTCTAAGTTTTTATGTGGTTTGATCTGGGAGGAGGGCCCTGTGGGGATCGTTTCTCAGATTGGATGTCTAATTCATGCATTAGCAATAATAACATTATTCATTATAGTTCTAGTGATTGTGTTGTAAACCAGAGAATCAACTAACAAAATTAAAAATTTTTGTTCAACTGCAAATGATTTTAACTATACTAGAACATTTAATTTCAGGTGTTTCTCTAATGTTTCATCCATATTGTCTATATTGAGTCTCTTGCATTGTTTTTCATAATGGTTTTCTACTTGCAATTGGAGCTTCAGAAATTATTGCTAATTTTTGCATTTGATTACTAACAATAATCAAGCACCTCATGGATTAAGGATTCCAGTATTCACTAGTGACCAGAGTGATGAATCATGATGGACAAAATTCAATATACTATTTAAATTTATACATTTCCTTATCTTCCACTGAAGGACTCTTTTATAATCCACTTAGGGAGGCCAGAGACCATGACAAGTAAAATCATTCCTATTGGATTAGTGTTAGTCTGACAAAATCATTAGTTCACCTCGTACTAGGACACTAAGAAAAACGCTTGTCTTAATCACCAGTTGACTCAGTCCATGATACCTTGATTGCCCATAAACTTTGTAACCATATATATTACCACATTTTTTTTTATATTAATTAGAAAAATTAATTCTAATTCCTATTAAATGTACACACTATGATCTGAATAAGCAAGTCAACATTTTGGAATCACTGTGCATCCAGATGCATAAAACTAATGTTATCTCATTCAAATTGTCTCATTGTTGTTTTTGTAGACTTATTCACTCAACCTTGTCATTGGGGCATGAATAAAATTCTAGGGGGTTTTGAAACAATAACATGTAACTTATGTAACTCTTTGAGTTTTAATAAAGGTTACCTTTGAAACATAATAATAATAATAACAACAACAACAACAATAATAATAATAATAATAATAATAATAATAATAATAATAATAATAATAATAATAATAATAATAATAATAATATGCGGTCCTGCTCCTACTCGGAAAAGAACACGCTGACTAAAGCTCTCAATTAAGTTTAAAAGTTTTTAACCTACAAAGCGATTTTTTTTATTTTAAAAACATTTAAATAAAAAAGAATAGCATTTCCAAACAGCTGAGTTTTTTTCATGCCAAAAAAAGTAAGTAAAATTATATTTTTGATAGAAATATAACTTTTACAGAAAATAGAACGCCATGGCGTCTTTAGAAAAAAATATTGAATCAGACAGTGAAAAAAAAAGCAAATCCAACAATATTAAATTAACCTATGCCAACGCTGCGAAATTAAACAATAAACAGCACGTTATAGAAAAAAAAACAGACTAGCCGCTTTAGAAAAGTAAACTCAACAGATATTGATGATTTAAATCTAGTAAATAGCGATATTACAGAACCCCCCCCCTACCAACCTATGGAACGAAGAAGAATTACAGTTAATTAATACTAACTTTAACAACACTATTCCTAAAAAACTTTTTAATACATTCAAAAAATTCTTTTCAATAAAATCAATAGTTCTAGCGGTTACAGACAAAAACCTAACGCTCTATAAATTTCCGAGAGAATTATTATATGATGAGTTAACAAAAAAAAATTTGTGGGATAGTATCGCAAATATTGGAGAACATCCCAACAATAGATACATAGCTATAGAATTTTATGATGAACAACAAAAAACAAGATTTCAAACTCTGGTTAAAACACTTCAAAACTACGCCCTAATAATAGTAGATCCAAGTTTACAAAATTATATCACAGGTATTATCAAAAACACGTATTTCGGGTACAGCATACAAGACTTTAATAATCTAATTCAACCTTATGGCAAAGCAATATATATAAAGCAAATTTTTCTAAACGATACACCTATACCGATTGGTAGCAATAGCTTTAATTTTAAAGTAAAATTAAACGATAATATTGACCCAGAAAACATACCCACTCAAATAATAGATCAAGACGCAGTATTAACTCTTTATATAAGGGGACTAAGACCACAATGTTTTGCATGCAAGGATTGAGGACACTTAGCAATCAACTGTAATGCAAAACAGGCCAACAAAAATAATAATAATGAAATTCAACTTGAAGAAACAAAAACATCAAACCAACTAGATAAAACTACAAATAAACTTGAAATAACTAATAAAAATGATACTAATGAAAATTATAATAGCACCGATATGCTTTTAGACATATCAATTAAAAAAAATAAAAGCAAAAATCAAATACCAGATAAACAAGTGACAACAAATAATATGTGTATAAATAATGAAAAAATAGCCCTAAGAAAACTTGCAATTAGAAATAATACATCTCAAGAAATAATGGAAGATCTCAGCACAAATTCATCACTAAGTACACCAACTAATCAAGAGCAGAAAAGAAGACCACCCGGAAGACCACCAAAAAAAAAAAAAAAGGTTCAAAAAAGTCAAAACAGAACACTATGACAATTCTAGTTACTCACAGTTTAGATGACACAAGCAGCACATCAGATGAGGATTTAGAACTAAATTATCAAGATGCCCAAATAACTAACACACAACCACGAACAATACTTAAACATAATGAAATTAAAAATTGCAGCAATTAATGTAAGAGGCCTGAACTCAACTACAAAAATTCATAAACTTAAACAATGGATCAGAAATACACAACCACACATACTTGGATTACTGGAAACAAAAATCTACACTGGATCAAAAACAGAACCAGCTAAATATCTAAGTAAAGAAGGATTTTGTGCCTGCTCAAGAGATTCGCTATCTCCCTCAGCAGGTACTGCTATCCTAATTACCCCAAAATGTTTTTTCACTACATTTAAAATAATATATATTGATTCTAATATGCTTATTACAACTTTTCAACATAAAATTATAATTATTAATATAATATTTATCTACATGCCAATACAACACAACAGAATCAATACCATACTAGCAAACATCAATTCCATGCTAGCAAACACAGCAAATCCAACAATACTAATAGGTGATTTTAACACAACATACAAAGAATTCACAGAACGATGGATTCATAAAATATCCATACCACTCATGAATGCACAAGGATTCCTACCAGAAAATGCAATTTCCTTTCACAATGGCCGATTCTCTTCACTAATTGATTTATGTTTCTACTCACCAATGCTTCACCATCTAGTAACAATAAAACTTACGCCATCAGCTTTCTCAGATCACTCAGCACAGACAATAACAATTAACTTCAATGATATCCAACCATCAACCCTTCCATTCACAAGAACAATTAGAGTTCTATTACCAGTAAACACACCTGAATTTGTTTTTTCTGGAAACCTACATCATGATAAACAAGCTTAAAAATATAAAACTCAATCCTATACAACAATATATAGCATTTATAAACATTATTTCATTTAATATCAATCATATAGTAATGAAGCAACCACCACCATCAAAAGTACTGGCACTAGCAGATGAAATTCACAAATGATTAACCATGATTAACCCTTCAAAGCAAACACAAAAATACATATTCAAACTTACACATGCATACAATAATGCATGTGACACCCTTAAAAGCTACCTCAAAATTAAAAAAAGCAAACTATATCTTACAAAACCACACACTTGGACAAGGGAATACATTAGATGGGCACTTGGAAGGCCACAAACTATCAAGGTGCCAATGGCAATACACACAAATCAAGGAACATTTGCAGGTCACAATATGATTTTGCCCATATACCAATATTTCAAGCAAAAACTTCAAACAAGACAACTTCAAACATTTAAACCAGATTTATTTGGCCCAACAGAAACAAAAACACCTTTTACCACAAATGTCTTTATAGAAAAAATAGACAGTATCCCCAATTCATGCCACCCAGGTAGCCACGGAATTCCAGCTTTTGTCTTAAAACACATGAGTCAATTCACTGCAAAATATTTATGCAATTCAGCAAACTATTTAAC
This sequence comes from Epiperipatus broadwayi, assembly GCA_028023455.1. NCBI lineage: Eukaryota > Metazoa > Onychophora > Udeonychophora > Euonychophora > Peripatidae > Epiperipatus > Epiperipatus broadwayi. The sequence goes on from JAQFVV010006541.1 coordinate 323,758, forward strand.
ACAAAAAATACAGTACATGGAAGGAGTGTACCCAATTGCAATTGTTCCTTTCAACAAAACAAAACACATTACTCCCTCACTAACTAATATACGACCTATATCCATGGGGCCATTACCGATTAAAATCATAGAAAAAATCATAAAGCAAGAAATTGAGCCACACATAACAATGCTTATTTCAAAATACCAATTTGCAAAAAAAAATTCATCAATAATACAAGCAGCTCTATTCTTTAAAACAATCCTAGCATCAATAAGAAAACAAAAAAAAAAATATGGCCCCATAGCTGTACAATTAGATATTGAGGCAGCATTTGATTCAATAGATATACCTATACTTCTAGAAATGCTCAATAACACTGATATACCCAAAACTCATCTATATCTAATAGCAAACTTACTTCTAAATCGTGAAATCCATATAACCATCAATGGAAGAAACTCCCCATCATTTACTCCTACACAATCAATATCTCAAGGATCACCTCTCAGCTCATTACTATTCATACTATGCATTAACCCTCTCATTCAAAAAATAGAACAATCTTTTACTGGAATACAGATACCAGGCACTACAGAACATATACCATGCTTAGCATATATGGATGATGTTACTGTTTTCCTATCATCAAAAAAACAACTCGCCCAGCTACAAAATATTCTTGAAGACTATACTAAGCAATATAAATTGAAATTCAATCCCACAAAAACATCAGCATGGTCACTATTTACGGGAAAGCTGTGCACAAACCCATACCAATCAAAACCAACTTCTTTTCTTGGTTTTCTTTTCCATATGGGACTTACAGGAATGAGATGCCACATACAAAATAAACTAAAGGAGGAGGCCAAACAAATAGTAAACTCATTATCAAAAACATATTTATCCATATATTCCAAAGTACAGCTGATAAATCAGCTCATCATAACAAAAATAGTTTATTATTTACCGATTATATCTTTCTCAAAAGTTTTTAAATCAAAAATAAAAACCATCTGCAATCAACTACTATGGTCCAAAAAACAGTAGCAATTTCAACAAGAAGGCTCAATCAACCACTCATTAAAAATGGACTAGGTTTACACAATATTAACATATTTCACATCCAAAAACAAAGGAATCTCATAATTACCACTTTACAGCAATTCACAAAACTAAAACACCTTGTGCAAATCATCCCAACTGATCGTCCACCTCCAACTCAATCATACATATCAACAATTATTTATGAATTTAAAACTACGGCAAACATACCTGAACAATATACACACAAATATTCATATTGGAATATCTATGATCTCACAAATGAAATAAATAACATTAATGATGTAGCACCAATGTTAGGGATAAACAACAAAAGATTACTAAAAAAATTTAAAAAATGGGCTCTGGAACCAAAATTTTTTGACTTTATTTTGAAATTAAATCTTGTTGCCATGCCCACAACCTATTTTCTGCATCACAAGAGAATGTACTTCAAAATAGATCCTTTTTGCAGACTGTGCCATCGATCAGAAGAAACCTTACAACACATGCTATACCAATGTAAAGCACTCGAACACATAAGAAAAATAATTTTTGACACCTACAGAAAACCTAACACATCAATTGAAAATACAATTGCTGCATACAAAACAAAATCAATACCAAACATTAGAGCAGCTACTTTTATTCTATATGCTTTTTGGTGTACAAGGTGCACTTTTATAATAGGAAATAACACCAGGCGGCATCCAGCTACCTTTCGCAACAAATTAACACAAATAAGGAATTGAGATAAAATCATAACAAACCCCCACTTATATGCTGCAACATGGTCACTACTAAAAGAACAATCAATGCTATAACACACACTAAGTATCTGACAAAAAATACTAGAGAAAAACTTTTTCAATAGCTTCTCAGATTTTTAATTATATGCATACAAGATATAAACAGCAAAAAGATCAAAAAAGCAACTTATACATCAACTATTATGATTTTTTTAAGGACTCATTCAAGTCACAAAAGTTCAAACAACTCAAGAAGCCATAAATTGAACTATATCATTCAAATATTCATTTTTTATGTAACAGAATAAATCAATGTATATACCAAAATTATGTAAACCATTTTTAATGTAACCTTTTATAGAATCAATAAAATGCCTTTTTGAAAGATAATAATAATAATAATAATAATAATAATAATAATAATAATAATAATAATAATAATAATAATAATAATAATAATAATAATAATAATAATAATAATAATAATAATAATAATAATAATAATAATAATAATAATAATAATAATAATAATAATAATAATAATAATAATAATAATAATAATAATAATAATAATAATAAATTCTATTAAAATAGTATGATTCAAAATCATAGATACGTTCTTCGCGGTAGAATCACATTATTTTTTCAGTAAAAAAGTATTAACATATTTCTCATACTGCGCTAAATATGGGTACACCTTTTTTAAAAAACATACTTCTCCTTTAAAATGTAAATCCAAGCTTCTTAGGTTAATCTTTTACGTCTTTAATTATGGCCAAATTCTGAGAATTTAATAAGAGTCTATCACTAAACTATACTACTCCTAATAACTATTTGTATATACTAAGCTTCAATGAACAACAAAAAAAGAAACTCCTAGTCTGACATATAAAGAAATACATACATATAAAAAATATTGATATAATGGTATACTATTCAAAAGTATCTTATGATGAAGCTATAAATTATTCACTGAAAGAAAAATAAATAAACTTTAATTATAATAATAACTATACATTATATAGATATAAATGATTCCCATGAAAACAAATGATAATAAATTTAACACACTTTCATTGTGTGCTAGGTATATATATAAATCAACACACCAAAAATAATTAATGATACCTAATGCCTTATTATTTATCTTGATAAATCAAAAGCTAAAATCAATTGTATACACTTAAATTCTTAAAAAAATGATCAGATCAATTACCATTTAATATTTTTTATTATATATGCCTTCTTTGGAAAATCGATAGTTATCTAACATACCATTATTTATCCTTATGTGAACTGAATCAATATGTCAAATGACCTGTAATGGTAAATGTGTAAAATTAAAACCATTCAAAGTCGATTTTCTTGAATTGTCTTTTATCCAAGTGAAGCCAAGACAAATCAATGGAAGACAACATCATTATCCATCATTATATATATATATATATATATATATATATATATATATATATATATATATATATATATATGTCTAATATTGTACGAATTAATGGTTGCTAGAGAAATTGCAACACAAAATTATGTGATGAAATTACCTACTAAAATTACATGGTAAAATTCCACTCTTATTTTCTAGCACTTGGTTACTTAGATATTGACTCCATGTCTACTGAATTACTGTTTCACATCATGACGTTTACATTTTAACAAACAAGTCATTATTGGTCTCGATATATATGAAAGATTTCTTCGATTAAGCTTCTATTCTCCAATAAAAAGTAGCATCTAATTTATTTTAACACTATCTGGGTTTGATATGTATTAAAGCAAACTTCAAGTATATACACTTTTATATGCCTGTTTGTGTATAGAATAATGATATATAACTAAATTATCCTCTCAATTTGTGTTTTTCATGGGTTCAGTTTCAATGTTTTGGACATTTAAGGGTTGGTTTGATTTGTTATAAGTTACCCTTATTATATATATTGTAAGGATGGCTTACAACCCTGTTGTACCATATTATGTTAGCCCATACTACAAATTAGAGCCATGGAACATATTTGCTTAACCAATAAATTGCTAAGTAATTTATTGTATTTTTTAAATGCACATATATATACAATAAGTATTTTTTTTAAAAAAAAAAAAAAGTTAAAACACTAAATCCCACAACAACTTAATTTTTTTTTTTATTGTGATAAAAGGGGGATATAAAAATCGTTAAACAATTGAGTTAATCAGTCTAAAGAAAAGTCAGTCAAACATATATGCATGTTGACACCAAAGTTAAAGATTTGTGTTGTATATCATTAATTAGACTAAAACAATAACTAAGATGCTTAGATAAGACACAGAAAGTAGTGACCTAATTTAAAAGCAATCATTTAGCAACCAACTGCAGAAATGAAATTAAGACTTCAATAAATGATTGTTTTAATTACAAATAGTGTAAATCATAAAACTTAATTTGAAAGAAAGCCTTGCCAATGAATCATTTTTGGTAAATTATAGAAATTTCTCTAAAATAGAACCACTATGTAGTTTATGTAAAATAGTGGCTGAAACTATTTGACATATTTTTACTGTTTGCCCATTTTTGAGTCCTGTGAGACAAAATATTATAACCAGAGAGTAACATGAAAATTCTAAGAATACAGGATCCTATAACAAGTGTTGTTTTTGCTGGGATAAGAATGAGACTGTTCCTGCTTTATGCTGTGTGGTTAACTAGAAATTATTTTGTTTTTAAGCAAGAAAGTAAGGAACTGTGGGAGATATGTAAAAAATTTATTCAAAGGATTATGTTTAGGGATTGCTTCTTAATGTTGGCAAAGCTCTTTGGAGACACTTGGAGGCAACTTAGGCCACTGGATGAAGAGCCTATCCTCAGGCATGCTAATTAAATACTAATTCAAAGTTAAAGAATAAATGGGCCAGTTAGATGGAGAATAACAAAGGATTGCTGCCAATCAAAATATGGAATGCATAATGATCACCGGCTAAGTCACTAAATGAAGAACCAGTTGTTCTGATATAAAACTAGTTACATAATAATTACAGACTAAGTTTGAACCATGAGCTTTTTGCTCTGATCATGAATTAATTTGTCATAATAATTATAACTAATGTACCAAACGGATATATTTTCTAATTTGAAAAATTATTTACTGATGATTGTTGTAATAAATGTAACAAATCTAAACAAATGTATACCAAAAAAAATTATACTGTAATTATATGCATATTTTCCTTAATAAAACATACTGTAAATAAAGTCTGCATAACAATAGGAAATCACATCATATATAAAAAAATGAGCTAATCTCATTTTCAAACTGAATGTTATATAAAAGCAATTCGTATCTTCATCCTTTGTCTTTCAAAGTAATACTCTTGCTAAATAAAAGCCAACTTCCTTGTACTTAAAATTTAAATACTAGAAAGATGGGCATATGTATTCTGAATGTCATTGATTTTTAAATAATATTCATGCTAATAGGAGCAGAATTAACAGTCAATAAATAATCATGTCAATTTGAAGAAATAAGTAGATTTTTTTTTAAGAAGCAAGAAAAGTAAATCATTGCTCTGTATATACATACTCGTTATTAAATTATAAATTGGAACTTGATAAAATACATATATTCCAGCTAAAGAGAAAAAAACCATAGGGTGATCAAATGCCATCACTGGAGCCATGGAAGCATAGTGACTTCATCTGTTTATTGCCACAAAGCCTGAAGAACATCCATTGTGTTTTATAAGTTGCCTACTCATAGCTGAAGAGAAATCATCTAAAGAGAATCTCTACACTATTGTTCCAAGTGTGAAAATGCCACTCTTTGAGGGAACAATGTTCTATCTTTATCCAGGGAAGCCTATTTTGAAAATAATGGACTAATAATGTGAAGAACATTTCCAGTAGATTCATCAGACTTTAACTAATATGATTGATTGAAAATTTTTATTTTTTTATTTTTTATTATTGTTAATTTTTTTTACCTTTATTTTCATTTCCTCATTTGGGAGCAGAAATGTTTAAAGTTCTGAAAAATGATTTTAAGAGTATAAAAAAAAGGGGGGGGGTGATTAGGTTAATTAAATATCCTATTATGTTATGGAATAAAATCTAGATCAACTTAGCCTTCCATCAACTTGACAGTAACATTTTAATGTGGGATAGAACAAAAAGTAAGATTTTGGTTAGATCCTATATTAATTAGACACACTAGATACAGAACAGAGTTCATGTTAATTAGTTATCTTTAATTAATATTTGTTATGTATTTCTTTTCACTTTTCTGTACAGCTGATTAACAATCTTGTGTGAAAGCTTCTTTTCTGTCAAAGTTAGAGATATCCATAAATAAAAAGGGGGGCTTCTAAGCAGATGTATCACCTTCAGCATGAACTGGATTACGAAGATCACTTAAATGAGACTATAAATAGGAATGATTCAGCCAGTTACACTCGCAGTTGTATAAATATTATTTTATAGGTATATTTTTGTAAATAATTTGATGCCTAGAGAATGAATTTCTACCATGGGTTTGGGAAAAAGATTTTCATTAGTTTAATTCATAATATGATCAAAGCATATCTTTGACATGCTTAATTATATAATTTAGAATTGTTGAACCATTGTGTAGTTGTTTTTTTATTTTTTGTTATTAATAAATGTTAAAGAATTTGTTATCTTATCTGGTCGCTTGCCCATCATTATTATTTCACTTATCATCATTATTCTTATTATTAAAATCACAGATATATTGATTCATGCCAATTGATGTGATAATCTATATATATATATATATATATATATATATATATATATATATATATATATATATATATATATATATATATATATGTAAACACCCACCTTATTCTATGTGCAATGATACAGGAGTATATTAAAATGAATTTAGATAATCAACCATCATCTATAGAGAGATATAATAGTTGCTAATTAGGGTAATTTCATTCCCTGTTAAAAAAGTCAAAAGCAATTCCTCTGTGAGTTTGAATACTGTGGTATAATAGTGCAAGAAAGGGCTGAGAACTGGATGAACTAATCCGAATTGTGTCTAAGTTAATAAAATTATACAGAGCTAGTTTATTAAAAAGTAGATACAATCATAGGTAATGTATTTCATTTCATAACCATTTGCATCTTATCCAAAGACCCAAAATCTTACCATAGTAAGATGTGCTTCCTCTTTTTCTCCTGAGCAATCCTCAGCCCATTACAATATATATATATATATATATATATATATATATATATATATATATATATATATATATAATTAAATGCACATATTAAGGTTCTAGGTATGAAGAATCAGATTGATTTATGGTCAGCATGGGTATGACAAGAATATTAGCAACAACAAGGGCTTTGAATATTTCATCTTTAGGTTTTCAATGATATGGATGACTGAAGAATTGGAAAATGGAGAAAATTGAAGCCTATCTATTAATGTTTGAAAGATTTGTTATTTTGATATAAACTGAGCAGTGATTGTATATATTTGTGGAAGATGGGGTTTGGACCAACTGACCATTGCTGGTTCAGCATAAAATAAGTTTATTGGAGCTCATTGATCTTTTTAACATATATGAGGTCATGTGTGTCAGTTGTATAAGATGGTTTGAATAGCTTCAGAGAGTTTGAAAGTCTGAGTGAAATTCTCTATAGTTACATTCAGTTTAATATAGACGATACACATGTATTTAAATATTACATATTCAGCCTGTATTCTGCCTATTTCTTTTTATAATTAAATGGACATATTAAGGTCCTATGTGTGAACAGTCAGATTGATTTAAAGACAACATGGGTATGACAATAACATTAGCATCGACAAAGGCTTTGAGCAGTTCCTCTTCAGATTTTCAATGATATGGATGGCTGAAGAGTTAGAAAATGGAGAAGATTGAAACTTGTTAATTAAAGTTTAAAGATTTGCTATCTTAATATAAAGTGAGCAGTGATTGTATATGTGTGTGGGATATGGTGATCTGGATTAACTGATGAGTGCTGGTTCAGCACAAAATATGTATATTGGAGATCATCGATCTTTTTCACATATTTGTGATGGCTTTTTTATGTTTGAATTCTTTAATTTAAAAAAGAAATTGTTTAATTCACAAGCATCAAAAACTTAGAAAACATTAACTGAGGCAGAGTTTCTTTTTGTTTGTATTTTAATCAGAAAAATTAGAAAGGAAATTAAGTGAATTATATATATATATATATATATATATATATATATATATATATATATATATATATATATATATATATATTCATGTGTCAAAGCATCGGCCGGGAAGTGATCCCACAAACCCAGGACAACTGCTTATAAGACAGCTGTGCTGACCACTTGGCTGCCAAAGCTTGACAATGATTTATATATTTGTTGTACAAATACATATATTATACAAATTTAATTCCTTATTGTTCAGTTGTCATCGTGTATGGACATTTATATGTTTGGAATAAAGAATTGTATATATTAATTTCAATGTTGTTATATTAAAAATGAACATTTTTATGGGTAAAAAATATTTAGTTCAGATTCACAGATATTTATATTTGCACATTACACTAACATTTCAACTAGACATTACAAGATATATTCTAGAGAATGAAAAATCATGCCATGCTTACTCATTATGCATGCATTTTATAAATAACATATTTTTTAAAGGGCTATATATATATATCAAATGTAGAATCTCCATGCCATTAACACCAGTCTTATGCAATACCATATAACATGAAAGAATGTGTGCTGATAGCATATAATTTTTCAGCTCATCCAAACATGAGACTTGTGTAATATTCCATTGAGATGAGGAAGTTTGATTAATTATAAAGTAAGAAAATTCCCACGAAAATGTGATAAACCTAGAATTCTGCTGCTTCTGTTGAATAAATCTTCTCCTAAATGTAACTGCCATTGAACCAGGAAACTCAGACTCTCCAAACAGTGTGCACACTTAAATGAACTAAAGGTAACATGATACCCAAGAATAAAAATTGTTTTGGAACTCTAATTGAACTCTATATTTTTAATATATTAATTTCATTTTCAATTTCTACTATTATGTAATTCTAAACTTAAATCTAGACAATTTTCTGTAATAATACTATTTTATAATAAACCTCGTAAACTAATCTATCTATCATTATTCTACTTGGGTATCCAAATTTTTATTGTATTCTTTAAGATTATATTTCATGCCCATGTGATTTCCGAGCTGACGTCTTTTTTTATCTAATTTGTGGAAGGACTACCCTCTTCTGCGACTTAATATCATAACAGTAAATCATATCAGTTAATATATCTCAGCTTGGGAATTATATAATATTGTTAATATGTTTTATAAAGATGAGATCTATATTATTAGTTAGTGTATTTGTTAATGGGCTATCATTCATGTTAGGTTAGTTAAATCTTAAATAAAGCCATAATGTTAAGAAGAAAGGGTTTTTTTTTATGATAGTAAATTAAATACTAGTCGTGTGGAGATTGGGAAGAGATTTATATTATCTTGCCAAGCATAGAATAAATAAATGTGTTTGCATTAGAGTTGTGAACTGCGCTAGTTATTGATACATGAATTTTATATCGCAGAAATGTAAAAGAGGTACTGTAAACATTTTGTTCTCGCACTTAAGGAGCATACAAAATTATAATAGCACAGGACCTTGTCACATGGTTGGGAATGGAAAGGCTATGACCTCATACCAACACCGTGCTCATGACCACTCCTAAGGGCTCCGACCCGATGTTTGTCTGACCCTCTTCCTATTCCAATAGTAATTACCTTGTCATGCAGTCGGGGATGGAAAGGCTATGACCTCATACTGACACCATGCTCATGACGTACCTATGGGGCTCCAATCTGATGTTTGATCATCCCACCAGCCTTCAACATTTCTTCTGTGATTATTTTTTTAGAAAGCCGATTCTCTTATAGCTCAGCAGTATCCATGCTACCGCAGGTCGCTTTAATAATAATTATAAAGTTTATGCTGGGTCTAGCTCCACTCCTCTACATCTATTAATCTTTAGTAAATTATTAGAATAGATATTAATATTATAAAGTAAATAGGATGATAGCTTTGTGAATGAATGCACTCCTCATTAAGGTATCGTAGCGTGTCTCGTCACATTCGCTACTTAAACATGAGGCATAGGATGTAATTTATATTGATATCCAGGTAGCATAATATATTTACCTATGTAAATTAACCGCAATTAAATATTTAAATTATCTATATCCATGTCTGTGTCTGCTTAATTTAAATAATAATTAGTATCCCTCATATCAATGAATAGCAAAATATAGCAGTAGTCCGTAAGGTGAAACCATTAGTTAGAGTCTTTTGTCTACCTGACCACCTGGCCTAGAAAATAGTGCTATTGTTAGGGTAGATGCGTTGTCATGTGGTTTTTGTTGTGAATAAAACTACTAGGTTCGAATACGGTATCACAGGCTCTGAACCCACCTGTTATGCCGCCATTCGAACATGGTGGTGGAATTTTGCAACATGTTAACAAGGCATACGAAATCTTACCATTACAGTATATTAGCATAGCTTCTTTTATTTTCCTTTTGTTGTTATTTTTTTCAATTTGCAATATTTTTACATTATTATAATTGAAGTTAAAACCATAAATACATGACTTATTACAGTCATACTAAACGGATGCTGAAATATACAAAGTAAATAATAATGCTTCAGCATCCATTTTTTACAACCATAATAAGTCACATATTTATGGTTTTAACTTCAATTATAATATTGTAAAAATATTGCAAATTGAAAAAAATAATAACAAAAGGAAAATAAAAGAGGCTATGCTAATATACAAGTACAAACAATACTTAATTAACAGACAGGCAGCAAATGTTAAGATCACAAAATTGTGGGGAGGTTAGCCTTTCAAAGTTTTAGTTGACAAAGCTCTTAAGTGGATAAAAATTTTAAAGTTATACTTTACATATATTTAATTACTGTATTTATAAATATTCAATTATAAGTTTACATATATTTATTTGAATATATACCAACATCGAATTATAATAATATATATATATTAACAATAATTATTAACTATTTTTCTCTCACTTGTTGCAGTTTATTGATTTGCTTCTATTTCAGTGGGATCTTAAATAGTAGTATTATTTTTGTATTTACACTTTTTTGTATCTGTTATCAAACAATCTGAAAATTTTATTTCTAAATTTTTTATTCCAAAATTTCTAAGGTTTAGACCTCTTACATGTAAGTTATATTCAAAACTATTATATATATATATATGTTAAAACGAAGATTTGCACGGGTTAAATATATAAAATACATATTTTGCGGGTTCATCCGTGTTAAAAACTTTTAATATCAATATACTGACGTTTCGACTTGGTCACACAAGCCATCCACAGAGTTATAAAAAGGTAGAAAGACGGTTGTAGAGGCGCTACAATCACTGGTTTGAATAAAACATTAAAAATCCCACCAATAGCAAAAATGTTAAATTTAAGAATGTTTTTTAAAGAAATCTTTCCAAATAGGAGGAAGTTTGCACGTATCATCTCGCTTATTGATACAATCTGGCCTTTTAAGTATCTCAATGGCTTCTCTGATTTTGCATTGGTAGAGATTATCACATCTGGATATGATCCTGGTACTAGAAAAATCTATTTTATGACCTGAATCTATAGTATGGAGTGAGAGTGCTGATGATGATGAGTGTTGTTTAACTGCATTAGCATGCTCATCTCTCCTAACACTGATGTGACGATTACTCATACCTATGTAAGAAGCTTTACAATTTTTACATGAGATTTGATAGACACCATGAGATTCAAGAGGGATTGAATCCTTAGGCTTGGTTATTATATTGCTGATTCAAACCAGTGATTGTAGCTCCTCTACAACCATCTTTCTACCTTTTTATAACTCTGTGGATGGCTTATGTGACCAAGTCGAAACGTCAGTATATTGATATTAAAAGTTTTTAACACGGATGAACCCGCAAAATATGTATTTTATATATATATATATAATATTTGATTGAATACAAGTATAATTTATATACTTGGAATTTTGTTTGAAACCATAAGGGATATGAAACAGACTTTTAAGCTTCTTTCAGCTATAGACTCTATTTCATACAATCTATCCACATTACCACAAACATATGAAAAAGATAAACATATATCCATATTTTTTTTGCTATTAGAATCACCCATATTTAATATGCTTATAGATACAAAATAAGAATATAAATGATAAAAATGAAAATGTTAGATGTTACACACAGAAAAAGATATTTATAGGATATGACATTAGATGTATTAGAGAAGTTATAAAAAAATTTAAAGAAATTCAATTTATGTCAATAATAAGAATATTATTTTTCTTTTACCATATAGTTACTCTACCTAATGTATGCCTTGGTAATTAATAGATGGCAGATGGTAGTGCTTAATAAATCCCTACCCAATGCTAACTTAACCAATATCCCCAGATCAGTTTCTAGCTTATAGTTTTCATTAGCAAAGAGATTTTAATTTGGAAGCAGTGCACATAAATATTTTTAACCCTGTGCACCTCCCCTTGGCAGCCAGTTTTTTAGTTCTTTGTTTTACTATGAAGCTAGCAGCTTAAAGCTCAACCTAAAATACCATAATATGTAGGTACAAAAGGGCATTTGTGCAGTGCCTCCATATACAAAGCACCTGACTGAGAAAATCATAAATTAGAAATAAACCTGAAGGTATATAATAAAGATAAATAGTACTGGATAAGGTTTGATTAAGTCTTACCATCTGGAATCCATTGATTACTAAAGTTTATGCTAATGACTTAAGCATAGTGAGAAATAAAATTTGGTATTGAAACGCAGTACGTAAGCCGAGATCATATGACGTCTTATTGGTTTTAATAATAATTAAATTGATTTTAATACCATATAATGTAAAACATAGGAATAAAGGGATAAAATATATTTGTTCAAGTAAATAATGCCCAGATATCATCTTTGCTTAAAGATCATGAATGCAAGTACATCAGAGGAATTATGTTACATCATTTATATTTTGTGCGGAAAGAAAAAATTAACAAATTTGATTTGATGATAATATAATACATCACTCTTAATAAAAACAGACACATCTTTTTTTTTTAGTATTCTGCTTTATTCCTACCTAGCATGCTTTCAATATAACATGAATATCATATTCACGGCTTATTGAGAGCATCCATAGAAAAGGTAATTTTTAAAAAATATTTAGCTGAATATTTGAAACTCTACATTTTCTGTGTGAAACTGCCCAGCACAATTTCGATATAAAAGGCAATAATAATAAAGCTAAATATTTTTAAAAACTATCTTTTCTGTGGATATGTTCATTTAAGAGTTGTGTATTATGTTATCATCTAAGCAAATTTTTTAAGCTTCTTTTATTTTGTTTCTTTCTGCACAAAATATAAATAATAGAACATATATCTACAAATGAAAATTTCATGATCACAAACCCATGTATTTATTGTCTGTGTTTATGTAGAACAATTAATATTCGTAAATAGAAATAGAAGTATAAATAGTATTCCATTTTTACTGCTGACAAAACAGAATTATAGATAATTGTAATCCATGATGGTCGATTGGTCAGCACAGCTGCCTTACAAGCAGTTGTCCCAAGTTTGCGGGTTCGCTTCCTGGCCGATGCTTTGACACGTGGAAAAAAAAAACAACACACAAACAAAAAAAAACAACATTTCATCTATACGTAAATTGGTATAAATAGCAGAATAAATGTAAATACATTTCGTTTATCTATTTCTTTATTGTTAACTTATAGGCACTGCTAATTGTTTAAGAAATAATAAAACAAACACAAGCAAACAACCATCTTTGTACCTATTTTTCATTCATATATATTATAACTAAAGTTAAAAAAATATTTGTGCATATAGTTAGATGGATGCATAATGTTTATATTTCTTTATTGCCTGGAAAGATTAATAACTTTTTGAAATGACTTGTCAGTAACGTCGCATGTTATAAAATATATATGCACATGTATACAAATATTAAATCACCTCACATGGGTAAAAAATCCAGCACCGCCCTCTGCAAACTAATACGAACCTAATGTATGTATTTATATATTAGTTTACAGAGGGCTGTGCTGGATTTTTTAACCACGTGAGGTGATTTAATATTTATATATTTATTTCAGTATAGCATTATGCACTGGGATTAATTTTTATGTACATGTGGCAATTATAATTGTTTGTATGTATAATAATTTCTCGTGACTAGACAACAGGAAACTATGACACGTAATAAAATTTGTTTACTGATGATGGTAATTTGGCATGGTTTGCAATCCCTGACTTAGAAATATATTATAAACTTAGTGAGCGTTTTACATATTATATAGAAGACATTTTAACATCACAATTTTCTACAACTTCAATTTCATTATCGGTTATTGTATCTTCAGTAGAAATTTGGCAACATTTAAAATACTTATAAAACTGTCTACGAAAATTTTTAAATGATAAGAAGTATATAATGAAAGTTACAGAATAATTAATATTTTCTATTATATCTGTATAAGAAATCAAAGTGTAATATAATGTGGGGTCTTTTTTGGTTAGATAATCATCTATCATAAATGCACAGGCAGATGGGAAAATGCACACGACATATAAAAGCACCAAAGCTGTCATCATTACAGTCAATCTTTTGTCATTTTTAGTTGCCATTTGAACTAATCTATTATTTCCACTTTCAAATGTACTCATGTATAATTTCACCCTTTTACGCAAATGAACTAACGTTAAAATGTTTAAAATCACCATAGCAAATACTGGTATTATCCTAACTGACATTTCTCTAATCCATTTGTAAGCTTTCATGTGAGAAGATTTAGTGAGCTGAACGTCTCTTAAGCAATTCCAGTTTTGTTTTCGCATGAAATATAATTTATACAAAGGGCTTATTTCAGCAGGAGTAAATACCGCAAATGCCACAATCCACAAAAATACTACAATGCATATCGCCACTTTTTTTGTATTATTTATTTTAGTTTTTAATAAAAGTGGAAACCGAATGGCAATAAATCTTTCTATTGTTAAAGTCAAAGTTATGAGGTTACTTGCACAATAAAATGAATTTAGTAATGGTATTAAAAGAATCCTCCTATACATTTCAGTAACACATTGTTTACTCTCAGGAACTATTTCGATATGACATTTTAATAAATATTGAGGAATAAGCGCTGCCGAGGCCATCCAATCACTTATGGCAAGAGCTTTCAAATATACTGTTGCTGAAGGTTTAAGTGCTAAGGAAGAAAAGATCATATAATTAAATATATTTCCAATAATACCACAAATAACTTGCAATCCAATTATTGCTTGACTAACTGGATGACATTCAATACTGTAAACAATTTGGCTTTTTAAATCTCTGATGTAGCTTCCATTATAATAAAAAAATGATAAAGGTGGAACTGTAGAATTTGATGCCAAAAGATAAAAATTTGTTGAATTTTCAAATCTTTCTCCGGCTGCATTCATCTAAAAAAAAAAATAGAAACTATTAGAATATATATATATAAATTCTTCAAGCATGTATGAATAATATATCGTTATCTGTAACAGCAACCACTCACAAATCAATAGGCCATTTCAACTCTAAGTGAAAAACAAATAATAATAAAAAACAAAGACTACGTCAAACAACAACAACAACAGTAATAATAATAATAATAATAATAATAATAATAATAATAATAATAATAATAATAATAATAATAATAATAATAATAATAATAATAATAATAATAATAATAATAATAATAATAATAATAATAATAATAATAATAATAATAATAATAATAATAATAATTCAATATCTATTTATTGTATGCATTTCAACATTTACAAGTTAACATAAATATATAATAATAATAAAAAATAATAATCAAATACAAATTATATACATAAGATTATATATACTTATATGTTCTTAATTATAAGTTTAGTTCTTTTCTAACATTCATAATAAACTAATCACAAAACCTTAAAACAATCTATACCCTTTTGAATCACAATGTGATCATTATGCATAATAATTCTTTTGAATAACTTACAATCATCAGCATAAATAATAATTTTTTTATGTTTTGATCAACATCACACATAAAACATTAAAAAGTAAAAATGCTAATTTTTTACTCTGAGGAGCCCTACCATATTATTAAAAAGATGAGAATTGGTTTTATCCATATTCACATAAGATTTACCACCACTCAAACAATTGCTAAACCACTCAACTAAATGAAAACTAACTCCCAACATTTTAAGTTTATATAAAAAACTAATATATAGGGTATATGAGCACAGACTTTCACATGACCCATCACTCTCCACACTATCTCATAACACTGATAGACTTGAATACATATATGTTAAAAAGATAAATAATCACCAATATACGTATTTCATGTTAAACCAGCAATCATCAGTTAGTCCAGATTACCATCTCCATACATATATGTTATAAATGCTCAGATATATATTAAGATAGCCAATCCTCATATTTTAATGAACAGGCTTCAATCTGCTCCACACTCCAACTCTTTAACCATCCATCTGATTGAAAATCTGATGGAATGCTCAAATGCTGAGTCATATCAAAATATACAACATCTAATTATTTCAGATCAGATAAATTAGTTTTAACAGATTTACCAGGTAGAAAACCATGATGATAATTAGGTAACATCTTAATCATATCTACAATTATATTACTATAAATACACCTTTCATAAACCCTAGCAAAAATGCAGAATTGCAATAGTCCTATAATTAACAGGTTCAGATCTACCCCCTTCTTATAAATTGGTATAATCTTAGCTATCTTAAATATGTCAAGAATAATAGAATTCTCAATTGATAAATTAATAATGTAATGTAATGGTACTACCAGACATTCAGCACAACCCTTAATAATAAAATAAGGAATATTATCACATCCCATAGAAGATTTTGTTTTAAGTTTAGAAATTGCATTAAACACCTCAGGAATTTCAATTTTCTAATATCTATATTCCAAGAACTTTCTTTATTAAATTTAATATCAGCCATATCATTATCAGAAATATTTAAGTACATAATTGTAAAATGATTAACTAGATCATTCATAGAAGGTCAAATTATATTATATCTATGACTCTTATTTCCAGTAATGTTAAGATCTGTAACATAATTCCAAAACATTTATGGATTATGCCTAAAATTTTCTTCAACCCCATTTTAATTATTATAAGTTTAAGCATGTAAATCATTAAATTTCTTATACAATTCTCTATCATTAATTAACTTATATAATAATAGATGTAGCAGTAGTAGTAGTACTAGTAGTAGTAGTAGTGATGGTAGTAGTAGTAGTAGTAATAGTAGTAGTAGTAGTAGTAGTAGTAGTAGTACTAGTAGTAGTAGTAGTAGTAATAGTAGTAGTAGTAGTAGTAGTAGTAGTAGTAGTAGTAGTAGTAGTAGTAGTAGTAGTAGTAGTAGTACACTAAGTACAAGATTTGTGATAAACATGCAAACTAATCTGTGAATTACAAATACATATAAAATATGTTGTACCATTATTCTCATTATTTGATATTTAAGATATTGTCTTTTAAGAATATTGCAGGATCAAATATCCAGTGCTAAGTAACATGTTCAAATGTTTATAAAGTAATAAGAATAGACACCATATATATTGTAATAGTTAGCTTCCAATATGACTTATAAAATAAGTAGTCTTTAAAAAGCAAAAGAAGAACAATACAGATTTATGTTTTTATTAATTATATATAGTTGCCATTATAAATCTAATTTTTAGAAATAAAAAACTGCTGTGTCTATTTTAGGTTTCATTTGTAATTTTTTTTTTTATATATTTCAAACGATTTAAGTTTAGCAAGTTATTAAGATTAAATTTTTTTAACCACATTTAAGTAAAAAGTTATTTTAAATAAATTAAAATAATAGATTTAATATAGACAATTATTATAGTTTTAGTGTTTGTAGAAGAATGTTTGCACAAGAATGTGTATTTAAAAAGAATATAAGGGAGATGCAAGATTTAAAATTTAATAAATTTATGTAAAAAATTATTTAAATTATTTTTTTATTATTATTGCTAATTTACAACTTCCTTTGGTAAACTTTGTTTTTTTTTTTTTGTCAAAAAGTATCAGTAAGGAAACCTGCTGAAAATCAGGTGGAAAATGAACTTTGAATTTAAGACTTTAGAGTTGAAAACACAGTAAAGACATTATTTCCATTAATAATAATTTTGTTATGAATTATGTCAACTTTAATATAAGAAAAAATATATCAGACTTAATGAGGGAAAGTTTACCTGGGGAAAATTTCATTCCTTGGAAGTAATTAATTATTAAAAATAGGTAGATTATTTTTTGTTTTTGTTAAATGCTTTTCTTTTTAGGCAATAATTGATGGTGTAGACAGCTCCAGACTATTACTGTATATTGGTAAATATATTTTATATTGTAGAAATGTTTATTTAAAAAATGTTTTTTTTTCCTTTCTTATGCTTTTTTTTACTAAGTATGACTGATGTTAAAGACAGTATATCAGATGGGTCTAGCCCTCGTAACTTGAAGATTGTGAAAATATTTCAGGATATGATGAACAAATTTGAGGGTCTCAAAATAAAAAGGGCAGAAAAATTAGATTAAGTTAAAGCTGACAGGACTCAGGTCTTAAGTGCTAAATTGGACAAATAAGGCATGAGCTAAAGCTAAAATTGACAGCCAAGCATTAAGTACTAAGTTGAATACAAAAATGATTCTTAATTCAAAAAATTTAAAGACTTGTTTTATAGCTGAATTAAATGTAGAAAATTGATATCAAATGTGAGGAAGTTAAAATTGAAATCTAACCAAAATGAACTTTTTAATCTTCACTTCATTTTTTATCAACAAGTATCACTTGGGAAATCTACTAAAAATCAGATGGAAAATGAACTTCGAATTTAGAACTTTAGAATACAAAAAATATAAGACGTTATTTCCATTAATCATAATTTTATTATGAATAGTTGTAATGGATTTTTTCTCTTAGATCTCCCAAAAAAGCATTCTTTTAAAATAGCAAAGACAATATTTGACTATATATATTTTTTGCTTTAAATGTAATATGTTTGTAAACATCCCAAATGTTTTGGTGTGAATGGTTATACTTATTAAGATTATAAAATGATTATTAAAATTTATTATCATTATAAATTTTAAATCTTTTAAATACATTGTTCCAGGATAAAGTGAATTGTGTTGATATTTAGTGAGTCGTTAGTGATTCAAGTAAATTTTGTTTGTTCCACAAATAATTTAAATAATGGTTTTTGAATATTTGGCATTGCACGATAATATATGTAATTTTTATTTGTATAAGAGATGGTGAATTTATTTTCTTACAAACTTGTTTCATCTAAAAGAAATGAATTTCTCTCATGCAGCTATTTCATTTTTATATAAGGGATGATCAAATTCATCTTATTATATGTTAAATGAAAATATACATGAATACATAAGCAATATATTTATTTTTCATTTGCCACTTATTAAATATGCCATTGTTTATGATCCTAAGTTAGTCTGTTCAGAAGCTCACTATATATTATTTTTTGTTAGTAGGTAAGTTTGATATATTGTTAGAAAAGAAAACTTTTACATGCAAAATACATTTAGACTATATTTCAAATTAGTTATTTGTTTTATTAGTAAATAATTATAATACTATTTATTAAGATTTTTTTTCAGCTTATAGAAAATCTCTCTGAATATCACTTTGGGTATTTTTGTTATTTTGCTTTAATATTTTGAAAAGCTGTAATATTAACTTCATAAATGTTTGTTATTAATGATGAAATGAATTCACTTAAATATCAATAAAATGTATATAATTTTTATTAAATTTGCTTTTTGTGTATTTTTTTATAAGGTCGACACTTATCATAATTTATGTTCACATGTATTAGATTTTCTATGGCATTTTGATATTTATCCTGAGATATTAAATATGCATACATTAACACTTTTTTTTTGCCTAGCTATATTAAATTACTCTTACATACTATAACATTGTAATATAAAAAGAAAAAGATAATATTCACATAGGTTTAAAGACATTTAAATGCCTAAAAATTTCAGATTTTTCTACTCAATGGTTACCTCTTAGATACATGCTGACTTTGGGTTGGTATTTTTAGATCTAGTGTCAAAACTATGCTAGAATCTCACTGAGGAGTGCCAAAGCATGAAACCATTGGTCTGGGTTTGGGTGTGGTTTCTGACATAGATATTTTAAATGATTTCTCTTGATAAGCATTTATCACAAAGCTTATTGAGTAACAAGCGAAGCACTTTGTTTTTAGGATTATTTGGTTTTGTTTTTTTTTCATATGTCATAGCATCGGCCGGGACGTGAACCCACAACCGTCTGCAACCAACTACTTGCTTGCATGGCTGCTGCGATACCTCTCGGCTAACAACGCAAGACAAGGATTATTTGTTTACTTGTTTTAAATATATTTCAGAATCAATAAAATTATCCCTTTGATTTTGATTGATATTTTTTTGAAATATGCATATATGTAATAGAAGAGTCTTAGATATAAATGCATTTATCTTTCGTAGATTTAACTAGCCAAAAGTGAGAGATTTATTATTGTTGATCTATTATTTATGCTCACAGTTTTGACTTATTCGGTTTGTAGAAGATATTAAATAAGAAAACCACTTCAATTCCTATTATCTTTAAATGTACAATTCAGTTTTGCCATCCAAATACATGGAATATTTAAAAAAAACAGTTTCCAGCATTAGTTATCATTACATGGGAAAAAATTAAATATAATTTAAATATAAACAAATTGTGGTTGAAGAAACAATTTGTTTTATTTCTTTTTATTGCATTATCAATAAAAGCATTTAATATATATATTATTTTAGTATCAAAATAACAAATCATATTATCTTACTGCATATGTAATTATAAAATCAATAACTGAAAAAAAATTATATTGGTTAGTTGCTTAGAAGGTCAAGTGATGTTAAACTAATATAAGTTGAAAACCACAACCTATTGCATCCATTACTTTCCTATTGTGATAAATTTCATAAGGCATAAACAATTGAAGGATTTGTTATTTAGGGGATCATATGATAACAGAACCAAAATGGTAACTATGATTTAAAAATTACAGCTTTTAAATTTCCCAGTTTTTTTTTCCTCATATGTCAAATGCGTTGACCGGGAAGCGAACCCGGGCCAGCTGCTTGGAAGGCAGCTATGCTAACTGCTAGGCCACCAACGCTTGACAAATTCCCTAGTTTATCGATGAAAAAATAAGTTTATACAAGCTAACACTTTGATCTTTAGATCTTTAAGCATAATCATTTTCAGTCGTGTTTCAGTCTGCTTTATATACTGAATATATATATTCAGTCTTTCTTTAAATGGATCAGAAATTTCATTAGTATACGATTAGTTATAGTCAATATAAATTACTATTGCTTAATATTAAACAAAATACATTGTTAAAATATTATTCCCACTCCCACAAATTAAAATAGAATATTTTAAAGCAAAATATATTTAAAAATAAAGTGCCGGACAATGACAAGATTATTAGATATTTATTTTAACTTTAAGAAATTTCTTATTTTTCTTTAATAAGATAAGAAAAGAGTGCAAAGATTATATGTGCATCTTTAAAATAATTTTAAAATGGTACCTATAATGTATTCCAGCTTAAAATATGATAGTTGGACTTTATGATAAAATTTCTCATTTAATAAGAGAATATCGCTTACAATTTCTAATTCATTATTATAAAGTAATAAATAAATTATTACTTTTATATTCAAAAATAAATTTGTAAAAATTTACAAAATGTTTATAATATATAGGGTATATGAGCACAGACTTTCACACAACCCACCACTCTCCACTCTATCTCATAACATTGATATACTTGAACACATATATGTCGAAAAGATAAATAATCACCAATATCTGTATTTCATGCTAAGCCAGCAATCATCAGTTGGGCCAGATTATTATCTCCACACATATAAGCAATAAGTGCTCAGATATATATTAAGATAGCCAATCTTCATACTTTAATGGACAGGCTTCAATCTACTTCACACCCCAACTCTTCAAGCGTCCATCCAATTGAAATGTTTAGAAAAAAATAATTCGAGTCTAATTTTAATTTAAAATCTTTCTTTTATAAAATATAAACTTATCATTGTCAATAAAAGACGCCTAATTCTCAACTTTTGCACCATTTTGTTAAAACATTAGTTCTAAACAAAAACTTACCAATAACAATTTTGTAGTACAGTATTTGGAAATAATAGATTCCTACGCAATGTATATTGTATAATTATTTCTTTGCAAGAATTACTTTATAAGAATGTATTAAATATTAGTATATAATCCGCTTATAGTAATTTAGTAACATCAATTTTGAAAATACATTCTTATCAATTATAAATATTTATATAACAGAAAACTTTTACCCAATGTCTTAAAATAACTTTTCCTTGTATAAGTCACGCTTTTTGTATAAAAATAATTGATTTTTTCCTTTGAACAATATCATTATTTTATTTTCTAAGCATGACGCCTGTATAGCTTACGGGAAATGTTTTCCCCCCTCAAAATTAAATTAATTCAAGAATTCCTTAGCTCTCTGATGACGTATATCAGATTAAATAATTTAATTTTAATTTCATGTTAACAGGTTATCTTTACTAATAAAGATTTAAGGTTAAATAAAAGATTTCCAGAAGCAAAATCACATAAAAAATATTTGTTGTAAATATAATATCTATCCAAGATGCCAAAAGTAACTTTCATTCCTATTGCATTGTTTATATTAAATAAAGGATTGTGGAAAGCGTATTAGAATGTATGTGGTTTTGTAGAGATAATATATATACGCGTCCCATATAATCCTCGCGTCGTGTGCAAGGAGCGACACGAGTTAGGAGAAAATCAAACACGCCTACTTTATTAATTCGGACGCTAACTCAATGAACAAAAGGGACACGTTTTATGCTATCTCTAGGAAATGGCAAACCTGATTTGCATAAATTTGCATCTCTTACGTTAAACAATCAGCACCTGAACTGTCTACAGCTTTGAAAAGGAAGGCCCTGTCCTTCGAAAGCGCTAGCTACAGTGAAGAAATAAATTGAATTGTCGAAGCTTTATAATCAAGTGTGGGAAATATCGCAAAATATCATAACATTATATAATACTATTTTCATTTTTCAATCCTATATTTATTATCTAACATGCAGGCTATATATATATCTGTACAAACAATGTAATATATAGGGGGTATTTTGAGCTCAAACTTTCACATGACCCTCAATACTGCACACTATCTCATACCACTGATACACCAATATACGTATTTCACTGATCACCAATAGACGTATTTCGTGCTAAACCAGCACTTGCCATTTGCTCCAGATTATCATTTCTACACATATATACAATAAGTGCTCAGATTTATATTAAGATAGCCAAACTTTAATGGACAGGCTTATATATTTATATATTTAAAGAAGTTGTAATTTAAATGTATGTTGTTTTAATGATATCATAACATTTTTTGTAGTTATTAAAGACAATTTATATATTTTTTATTAGCACTTTACATAATTGTGTACATGAAATACATACTATATTTTTGATCAAAGATAAAAAATAAAAAAAATGAGTAAAATTATCAACAGATAGGAAAGCATAAAAGAATAAAAATATAAATATACATTTGATTTTGAAAAATAAATCAGGTTTATTATATTTATAGGTATTTATGTGTTAGACCTGTTGTGGTGAAAATCAATGGCACAAACAAATGTCTAAATAAAGACCAAATTGAACACATTTACAATGTCGTGAAAAGAAAAATAATTACTTTTTAACATGAATATTATATATTAATTTGATCAGGAGAATGTTGTTCCTCAAAATTCTGGTTTCATTGTTAATTTTATAATTTAAAGAATGTTGTGATGTCAAAAGAATACTGGGAAGACTAATCAGTCATCTAGAAAAAGTTGTACATATGATTTACTGTACAGCTTTACTTCATTCTAAGATAATTTTTGAACAACATTTTTATCCAATGAAATGATTATCAATGCTGATGCAGTCCACTACTTTCAAAAGATGGTCATAGATTGGATTAAACTATCTGCAAGATGTTTGTGCATGTAACATATCATTTTGAGAAAAACACAAAATCTTACAAAAGTAATGACTTGTGAGTTGCTAGAATATAAATATTTTTGTATAAATGATATCTACGCTTTTGATTGAATTTTGCAGTGTATAAAAAACTTCAGTCTTCCCCAGTGATTGTAAGAAACAATCTTTTGCTTTTCATTTTTAATGGAATAAATATATACTGCTAAAAGTTTAGTTGTTGCAACATCATTTCATACAAGAAAAATATAAATATATGCTCGTTTATTTGCAGTAAATATAGTTACATGTCACTGTGTTTGTTCATTTCCACTAAATAAACATATATGTTTTAATTTTGTAATAGATAAAGTTACTTGTCATCATTTATCAAAATTAATGGATTAAATTTGTCAGAAGATCCTGTGCAGGCATTATTTTGTGAGGTTGCAAGGTTAGAAAATTATCACCAAATACATATGTGATATTTTACAGCAAGTCTAATATATAAGTAATGATTTATCTTAAAAGTGAACTAGATTTATATAGATATATAAACAAGAATTACAAATATTTAAATTAGATATTTAAAAAAAATCTTTTATTTCTTTAGATAAAGTAAAACTGAAAATATTTATATATATAAAGATTTTAGCACAAAATGCAAACTAAGGCCAGTAATCAGATAATCATGTGACATCCTGTTAACAAATGGATAAGTTGTAGTATATAATTTTATTCAAATAATCAGATTTTTTTTTATGATTTCAATTGTAAATCAATGTTCAAAGTAGCGATAATATATATATTGTAATCCAGTGCTTTTGGCACTTGGTTTCAATTAACATTATTTATGCATGAAATTGATGTTATTCTTTAAAAAACTAAAAAACTAAAATAAAAGTGATAATATTTGGTTAATAAAGTATGCTATTCACTTTACCTTGATATGGTTTTGGTGGATAAACAATATGTTTCCAATGCAATATCATTTTTAAAATGACAGACTAATCTAAATAAGATATTGTTATAATAGAAAGTTAATATAATTTTTTTAAAAATGTAATAAACTGTATTTAGTTCTAAAAAGGTTATATAAAGAAAAAAAACATATCAATTAAGTAATTGTTAAGATAATATTGTTTTAAAAAAAAAGTAAAAAAACTTCTGATGAATTTATTTGGAAGAAAATAATTTCATGTATAATTATAGTCACAAATTATTATGGTTGATTTGAATGTATTTATTATTTTCATTTATTAAACTTTTTTGTAATACATTTTAAATAATATTGAAAATGTGATTCTAATAGGTTATACAATTTTTTTTGTTTATGTTGTATTCAAATGATTTTTTTTTTGGTAGAGGTTACTGGGGTTAAGGGAATAACCAATAAATATTCAGTTCATATATATATATTTTCTTCGTCTGCTTCCCTTTCCCATCGTTAACAGTCCTAAATTTTATAACTTTATTATTTTTTTGTTTTTGTAAAAACAAATTAGTAGAATATTGAAATTCCATCTACAATGCTTGGGTAAAAATTTTGGTAAGACATTCTGTTATCTTTGTTATCTCTACCGTTTTTAAAACTTTCTACATTATTAATTATAGCATCTTGAAAGTTGGATTTTTTTAAACAATACTAAAATGGAGGAATCAATGCAAATTATAAACAAAATTGTTGTTTTATCTGTAGTAAGGAAAACAAATATTTTCCAAGTTAAAGCTAATTATTTCATGACTTATTCTTATTTGTTAATATTTTCCTGGTATCAAAGAAAAATAAATAAAGGGAATATTAGAAAAAACACTTGAAACATTTTCCTGCATTTTTAAAAAAGAAAAAAAAGATTGTCTGCTTTTGTAAATAACAAAAGCACTTTGTACATTGGAATATGTTTGGTTCACTGATAATTGTCCAGGGAGAAAGATTTTGAATAAAAGAATAATAATAATAATAATAATAATAATAATAATAATAATATATATATATATATGTGTGTGTTCTAAAAAATGACTTATTTGAAATAAATGTGAAAATTAAATATATGTGCATTCTTTGAAAGATAAAAATACTATTTGAAAGTAAAGTGCTAAAATTATGAAAAACAACTTAATATCTTTAGTGACCTGAGAATAAAATTAAATTATATGTTATATTGTATGCATAATGGAAGACTTATAGCTTCATTCATTCTCTAATTCAACTCCAATTATTATAATACTAGTCTCTAGAAAAATGTGCACATCTTCTTCAATGTTCTAGTTAGCTAACTATGCGAATAGACTTCAAATAATGTGTATGTTTATCATCGATGTTATAATATTCATTTTTTCAGGATCCAGATCTTTATCATTATAATCAAATTGGGAATTAGGCTTCATTTCAACTACATTATTTTTACATGTTTATTATTATAATTAAAAAAAAAACTTTTCATTAGATAAAAAAAAATGCATTTATTACTTTCAGTGCCTTGTTCTTTGAAGAATGTGACTGGATGAAAACTCTTTACCTGGATAGGCAGCTCAGCAGAAAAATAGTTCTGCTAATGAAATAAAATTTATTTATTTATTTAATGTTTTATTTTGTTTGTTTGTTTTTTTTAAAAAAAAGAGAAAAAACTAATTAGTAAAATTTTATTTCATTTTATGATATTAATGTATGTTAAAGTTTATATTTATTACATAATATTTTAAGGGTCTTGTAACAACAAGTGTAGATCTTACTATCATTACTTTGGGTTAAGTTTATATTTGATATAAAGTTATACCTGTGAAATATATCTCATTTATTATATGCAATTAAAGATATGAACCTTGCATGCTAGATATTTTTAAAAATGTTTTTAATTTTTTTTAATGGGTAAAACAGTACTTTAAATTTATCAAAAGTAACTATAAAAAAAATGCTGTAACAATATATTTCTTATTTAAAGTTTCAATGGAATTTATATTGCATGAGCTAATTAATTTCCTAATAGTTATTCTTTTATAGTATGCCCACTTTATTTTAGTTTATGCTTTTATGCTATACATTGCTGTTGAATGTTCCTTGATTAGAATTAAATTTATTATACTTTTCTGCATGTTATGTACAGTCGCTTGGCTTAGACGTGTATTTTAATTCATTGGTTTAAGATATTGATTGAAGTATACATTTTAACCTTCTAGTTTTTTTTCAAAAAGTATCCAAAATTGTACATTTTTACAATTACATATATATGCATATATGCTATCATGTAACTCAAAATATATGAAAATGAAATGCTAATTTTATTTATTGAAATACATTATTAT